>JAHRHZ010000008.1:11771822-11816777 GCA_024137785.1 Ginglymostoma cirratum | reverse complement strand
GAAGTGAGGCAACCCATCGCAACAGACCCCAGAGTTTAAAAACCAGGTAGGAAAACACACTGACGCTTCATCTGAGGATGTTACCAAGCACGGTAACGAAACGTCTGTGGAACAACAAGCCAGCTCGGCAAGCCAACCAACCTCAACACCCAGAACCCGAGCTACAGATCTACTTCAAAACTAAGTTAGGGTGTTTCGTCTGCATGAACGAGTTGGAGCAAAGCGGCTGTTTTCATGCTGTAGATCTCTATGACTCTATAACATACCATGTATGGCAAGAGTGACTGCACGTGAATAATACTTCATTTCCTGCAAAGTGTTTTGTGATGCCCTCAGTATAAATTCAATTCTTTCTTGTTTTTGTATTGACTGATTTGCTGGACTGTTCTGTGCAGTCTTCCTTTATTGAGGGGACAATTGTGTCCACTTCCCTGCTGTTGAAACATATCATTTCTTGAATGACTTTTGCATTTCAATGCTGTGGCATTTTGCATTATCACTATCCTTTAAAACCTTTGATACTTACTAATTTAACATTGCAGCTCATTTGCTTTTATTACTGTCTTTCTCACCTCAAGGTATGGTTTTCAAATCGACGTGCCAAGTGGAGGAGGGAAGAGAAACTCCGCAATCAGAGGAGGCAGGCGTGTAGTGGTCCGAGTCATGTCCCCATCAACAGCAGCTTCTCACCTACACTTTATCAGTCAATTCCACAGCCTGCTACCTCAGGTTATTATAGCACAACTAGTCACTATATTAGTCCATACTGAATGTATCCCTGTGATGCTGAAAGTCTACATTTTAACTGACCCCCTCCTTTTTTTGACACCTCCTGCTATTTTTGCCTTGTCTTTATATGAGATCTTAAACTGAAACCCTCTTGTCTGCCCTCTCAGGTGGATGTAGATTCCAAGTAGATTCCAAGGTACTCTTTTGAGAAGGAGCAAGGCGTGTTCTCCCCAGTGGCCTGGCCAATATTTACCCATCAAGATCACTAAAGGCAGCTGATTTGCTCCTTGTTTGTGGGATCGTATCATTCACAAAATTGGTTGCCATATTTCCTACGTTAGAACACTGACTGCACTTCAAAAGTTACTTGACTGGCTGTAAAAGTGCTTTGGGATATTTTGAGGTTGGGGATGGTGGTTTCTTTCAGTCTCCAAAGTGCTATTGTCTCCTGCTTGGCTTCAGATCCACATAAGGTTGTGGCTACAAGTTTGTAATCTGTTGTTGGCTGCCCCACTCACGTATCTATGTACTGTTGACCCTAGCATTTTTGTTTCCTCTGGGCTACTGCCTCTTTATCCCCCAAAGCCATTAACCCTTGCCTCAGGTGTGGTGACGTCAGGTTAAACCACCACCAGCATCTCTCTCTAATGAGAGAACAGCCCCATAGTCCAGTAGGACCATGTCAATTTCACTTTTATCTTCAATGGGATCTGGCTCTGCTGCAAGGGCATCATTTGTTGTCCAGTCTTAGTTGACCTTGAGCTGAGTCATTTGTCAGGCACATTGCGTAGATCTGGAGTTAATTGTAGGCCAGACCAGGTAAGGATGGCAGATTTCTTTCCCTATAGAACACTAATGAACCAGATGGGTGTTTGCAGTAATCAGTGACAGTTTCATTATTGAGACCAGCTTTGAAACCTCATCAACAGACCATCAGGCTGGACCTCCAGATTACTAAACCATCATCTTCCCATAATTGCCTGTAATTGTGGAAAAATGGCTTCAGGAAATGTTGCCCTAAACCTCTAGGCAAAGATGGATTAAACTGGGAAAAGGTTATCAAAATGTTCTTCACTTGGTGGTTTTGCACACTGTGGGTGCCCTTGGCAACCATGACCAAATATGGAAGTGTTGGCCTATAGTCTGTTTGACTTTTATTGGGGCTGGGGACGGGACATCACAGTCAACTGGTACCTTGTCTATGCCCAGCACACAAATGTGTGCACTTTCTAGCAGTCGCCACTGCATTGCAGTCAGGCACAGGAATCCAAGGTGGCTCTTTCCCTCCGTAATCTAGGATTGGTGGTGCCACTTGTGCCACAAGGGGAGATGTTGGACTAGTGGCATTATCGCTGGGCTGTTAATCCAGAGAGTCAGGTATGTTCTGGGGGCCCAGGTTTGAATCCCACTGTGGCAAATGGTGGAATTGGAATTCAATAAAAACCTGGAATTAAAAGTCTAATGATGACCATGAATCAAATGTCGGGGGAAAAGCCTCATCTGGTTCACTAATGTCCTTTGGGGAAGGAAACTGCTATCCTTTCCTGGTCTGGCCTACATGTGACTTCAGACCCACAGTAATGTGGTTGACCCTTAACTGCCCTCTGGGCAATTAGCGATAGGCAATAACAACACCCTGAATGAATACATTAAAAAAAATTCCTGTCCAGGCTGAAACAAACTCAATTTAGTTTAAGAAGGGGGATATTGTGACATTGTTGTGTTTCCTTCTATCTCTTCAGGACCAATGCTGGGCAGAAATGAGACCTCTCTCGCAAACAGTTACAGTGGGCTTCCACCGATGCCAGCTTTTGCCATGGCAAATAACCTCCCCTTGCAGGTACAATCACCAAGATGGGAATGGGATGGCAATGGTTTGACCCATTGATTTCTCCGTGCTGCAGACAGTGCCTTGTAATGCCTTGCAAGTGAAAACAATGGGAGTCTCTTGTGACCCACTGCACAGTGTGATACATAATCTAGACCAGCATCTCAGTGCAATATAGAGAGAGCTTTATTGTCAGAAATCCTGTCCTACGAGTGAAATATTAAACTTTTAATTATGATTGTTGTTCAAGTAAGACAAAAAAAATCAGTTGACCTACTTTAGGAAGAGTAGGGAGTTCTTCTGGTTTCCTCCTTTAAAGAAAACTCCCAAAAACAGACAATGTTACCATTATTTATACGACTTTGCTGCATGAAGAAATTGGCCAGTGGTGCCTTGGTTCCACCCTTGGAATGTCGAACACGGAGAAAGGCTACATATTGGAAAGCACCTGGAGATGCTGCAAGTTGGATGGTTGAAAGGGTAAGGAGGTCTGGGCATGGTAAGCAAGAGTGGCCCTGCCAAAACGTCACTAATCAGGTTGGGTACTTTATGTTAAAGTGAACCTGGCTACGCTTGATGAGATCTTGCTAACAGGACATTGTTAAAGTGAACCAACTTTAAATGCGATGGCACTAAATGAGGACTCACAGTACTTACATTGAAGACGAAAAGGAGTCCCTCTCACATTTATGATGACGTTATTCCTTGTTGCTTTTTGTCAAATCATCTTGCCAGTTTAGTTTGGGGTAGTTAAAATTTGCTATGGTTGTCCTATATTCTGTGACATTAGCACACCTATTTCTCGCTAAAACTCTTTTTCATCATTAGGTGGTTTGCAGTTTATCCCTATTAGTATGATTGATCCCTTATCTCTTCATTCAGTTCTGTTTCCTGTTTTAATCACCTGTTAGTTTGCTTTTTTATTCCTATTTACATTATTTTTGGCAGATAAACCACATACTCCCCCCACCTTCTCTACCTTTTCTGATGAAAACCTGCAATAATTATCAAAAACCTTAGTTAGTCCTGTACTTTTAAGCTTTTTTCAGTTATTCCTACTATGTCTATTTCCTTACTCCTTGCCTTGAGCTCCTCAATTCGATTTTCACACTGTTTACATTTGTCTTCAATAATCCCTTTTATTTTCACCCATTGACCAGTCAAGTCAATTTTGTTTTGTTGCTTTCCTTGGTTTATCCTTTGTTATCATCAGCTATTTCTGTTATTTTCTGACTACTGTCACATTTACCATATTTATACCCTTACTAATGTTTTAAAGTTCATTCTCACAAAGACACTGCTCTCATCTAGTTCAGTTGCAGCCTTGCAGAGCAGTACAGATTCTCCCTGCCCCATTACTAGAGCTCTTGACTCATGAAATTGAATCCTTTTGTTCTCACACACCAGTCTTTCAGCCAAGCATTCACCTACTTGATTTGCCTATTTCTTTGTCAGATAGCACATGGTTTGGTTACTAATTATAAGGCCTTATTGTTGAACTTAGTTCCTGACTTCTGGTGTTCCCTGAACAGGACCTCCTTCCTTTCTTTCCCAGCTTTGTTCCCAACATGGATCACATTAACTGGGTCTTCCCACTCTTCTTCCCTCCCCCTCCACCCCCTACTTCCATGTTCCTCTTTAGCTTGTCTGAGATGTCATTTAACTAGAAGCAGTAAATAAAGAAAAAACCTGGACTCTTGGGGAATTAAGAAGAGGTATTTTCCTCCCAGAAGTTCATAGAATCCCTATAGAAAGCAGGCCAATTGGCCCATTAAGTCCACACCAACTTTCCGAAGAGCATTCCACCTAATCCCACCCCATCCCTGCATTTCCCATGGCTAATGCACCTAGCCTGCACATCTCTGGACACTGGGCAATTTAGCATGGCCAATTCACCTAACCTGCATTTCTTTGGATTGTGGGAGGAAACCTGCACAGACATGGGAGAATGTGTAAACTCCACACAGACAGTCACCCAAGGCTGCAATTGAACCTGGGTCCCTGGCACTGTGAGCCACCGTGCCACCCTGAAGTTGGTAGAGGTCTGGAACTCTCAGGCTGAGAGGATGGTAGGGGTCAAAAGCCTTCCTCACATTTAAATAAAGTATTTAGATATGCACTCGCAGGGCCAAAACCTACAAGGTAACAGACCAAGAGCTGCAAAATAAGATGAAGTTCAGCAGCAAAGAATGACCATAAAATCAATAAAGGGGAAAAAAGTTAAAGTGTGAGAGAACGTTAGCTAAGCATAATAACAGATAATAAGAGTTTCTATAAATATTTGAAGAGGAAAAGAGTTAACAAAGTGAGGATTAGTCCAACAGAATGAGAGATGGGAAAATCAATAATGGAATTTGAGAAAATGGCAGAGATGTCGCTACAGAGGGGACAGACAACATTCCAAATGGAATAATGTATCAGGAAATGGAAGGGAGCAACTTAAAAAAAAACACAATCAACAGAGAAGTGGTATGAAGTACATTTTTGAAGCTGTGGGCTGGCACATGCCTGGGTCCTGATGAACTTCATCTTAGGGTTTTAGGAGAAGTGGTGAGTGAGGTAGTT
The DNA here is from genome assembly GCA_024137785.1 of Ginglymostoma cirratum. NCBI lineage: Eukaryota > Metazoa > Chordata > Chondrichthyes > Orectolobiformes > Ginglymostomatidae > Ginglymostoma > Ginglymostoma cirratum. Next base: position 11,811,655 of record JAHRHZ010000008.1, on the reverse strand, counting down.
GATGCATTGGTTCCAGTTTTACAAACCACTCGATTCAGGAATGGCTCCATTAAATTGGAAGATAGTGAATGTAATTCCTTTATTCAGAAGGTAAGAGACAGAAAACATAAAATGTTTGGAGTACTGTGTCCGGTTCTGGTCACATTGCTATAGGAAGGATATTATTAAATTAGAGACGACGCAGAAAAGATTTACTGGGAGTGGAGATATAGGGAGAGGCTGGAAAGGCTAGGACTTTTCTCACTGGAGGATAGGAGGTTGAGGGGTGACCTTGTAGAGGTTTATTAGATCATGAGATGTATAGATAAGGTGAGTAGCAAAGGTCTTTTACTCAAGGTAGGGGAGTTCAAAGCTAGGGGGTGTATATTTAAGGTGAGAGGAGGAGGATTTACTAGGGACCTGAGGGGCAACTTTTTCATACAGAGGGTGGTTTGTTGTGGAATGAGCTGTCAAAGGAAGTGGTAGATACAGGTACAGTTACAACATTTAAAAGACATAAATAGGAAAAGTTTACAGTGATATGGGGCAAACGCAGGCAAGTGGGACTAGTTCAGTGTGGGAAACATGGAGGAGTTGGACCAAAGGGTCTGTTTCCATGCTGTATGGCTCCATGACTCTATGATTCTATCAAATAGGCTCCTGTATTTTCCTGTGACTAGCTACTGACTTGAAACGCAACTTATGGCTAACTGAAATGATTTGGAAGCTTTTGAGGACATTGCTGCCTTTTATAATAATTGGAAGACATCAAGCCCTATATGTTGATCAGGATTTCACTGTGTCCTGTGTAATAATAAAGACATTGTATCATTTCTATTCATCAGGACATGACCATGTTATTTGAGGACCATTTTGTTTTTCTCTTTCTTGGGGAATCCTTGCATCTACTGTTGCAATTTTACACAACTCCTGAAGGTCTTGTGGTGCAGTGGGTAACGTTCCTGTCTCTGGACCAGAGGCTTCGGTTTTGGGTCCCACTCTAGACTTGATGGCCAAGGAAGGTGATTCATCACATGGCAATAGACCTTGGGTATCAACTTATAAATCCACCTGACTCACACCAATGGCAGATGGTAAGGAGAGATTCCTTGTCAGCCATGTGATAGAAGGAATGTCCGAGCCTCCACCTTAACAGTCCACAGCTCCAGGCTACAACAAACGTGAAAAACCCAGATCCCCTAAATGAACTGCAATACGCCATCTCTCCAGGAGAAACAACGTAGATAAGTAAGAATAATCATTTGCTTGCTTTCTCTAGGGAAATCTGATGACTTTCTGGTGTTATGTTGGAAGATTAGATGGTGGTGACAGACAGGAGTCAAAGCCAGCCATATACAAAGGGATTATTACTTCCATGGAGGAGCTTCCACTCTTTTGAAATGGGACCAATATTCAATTTTCCTCTCTCTCTTTCATCTACTCCTGTCACATTCTTACATAAAGTGAATAAATTACACAAACTATTTCCTGTTCTTTCACTTTCCCCCTTTCTCACTTTCATTCTTTCTATAATCATTCTCTTGAAAGTTTTCATTACTAGGAGGCATTTCAAACTTTATATTTCCTAGCCCACCTCATGTGATCTTTTATACTTTTCAGCCGTGCTATCCTGTTGCATTAGTACCTTGACCTGGCACTTCTATTTCTCGTCTTAAAACGAAATCAGCTGTCTCACAGATTTTCCGCAAATCACAAATTACGGATTTGATTTTGGGAGGTGGGGGGTGCTGTGGGGTGTTGGGGGGTGGGGTTTGTGGTGAAGGCAGTGGTGGAGGCAGAAAATCAAATCACAGGACTGGGAGTTTCAGGTATCAGATAGTGTTAATTTCCCATGTGAACCTCCAGCTATCCTACTTCATCTAACTCTATCCTTCTACTCCTTTAACCCTCGTGAACACATGTAGCTTCCCACAAAGGCCCGTGTGCTATTTACTTCAACTATTCTGTGCAGCAGTTTATTTTGGATCCATGAGAGTTGATTTCTCCAAAGATGAGATCCTTCCTGTTGGTAACCCAACAAGCTCCAAAATATCTCTGCTCCTCCAAACCTGATGAGTCCACCATTGGTGGCCACACCCTCAGCGACAAAGTTTTAAGTTTTGGAGTTCCTTCCCTTGACCTTTCTGCCTCTTTACTTTTTCAGTGCTCCTTAACACCGATGTCTTCGGACAACAATTTGGTCATCTCCTTAATATCTAATATCTCCTTACGTGGCTTGGTGTCAATTTTTGTTTCACAACACTCGTGTATAGTGACTTGGGATATTTTACTATCTCAGATCATTACACAGAGGTATGAAGTGATTCGTTTTGGTAGGAAGAACACCAGAGGGACGATATGAAATAAAGTTACCATTCTAAAAATGGTGCAGGAGCAGGGGGTCCTTGGTCTATATGTCCATACGTCATTGAAGGCGGCAGGAGCAGTTGATAAAGCACAAAGAGTAAACTGTTATGCCAAATGTGTTTAGAACACTGCTTTGGCCTTACCCAGAATATTGTGTCCAATTCTGGACACCATACCTTAGAAAAGATGTGAAGGCATTAGACAGGTTGCAGAAAAGATTCACAGGAAAGGTTTCAGGGTGAGAAACTTCAGTTATGTGGAGAAGCTGGGGAAGTTGAGACTGTTCTCCTTGCTGGAGAGATGTTTGAGAAGAGATTTGACAGAGCTGTTCAAAATCATGAAGGATCTACATAGTACAGATGGGGGAAACATTTTCTCTGGTTGTCAGATCAAGAACCAGCAAGTACAGATTTAAGGTAATTGGCAAAAGTAGCAATGGGGACACGAGGGGAAACCTTTTCATGCAATGAGTGTTAGGATCTGCAACTGAGAGCGTGATGAAGGCAGTTTCAATTGAGGCATTCAAGAGGGAATTAGATAATTATCTGAAAAGGAAGAGTGCTGAGGGGAATAGCGTGAGGGGAATTGTTTGTTTGGAGAGTGCACACAGCCACATGAGCCCCCTTCCACACTGTAACACTTCTGTAATTACAGGCTGTCATTGGTTAATTCCAAGTAATAAAGTTTGCTATGTTCTGCCTTTTCAGCAATCTGTACAGCCAGTTCCAGGTCAAACGTCATCGTATTCTTGCATGATTCCAGCCAGCCCAGCGGTCAGCGTGCGGAACTATGACACATATACTCCTCAACACATGCAGCCACACATGAACTCGCAGCCCTTGGCTTCAACAGGGGCTTCCTCTACAGGTGAGACCCGTAGCTCACATGCAGAGAACATTTGTAAGTGACTCACATTTGACGTAGTGGCTGAGAGTGGTGACCATGCTCTTGCCAGCACTCAGTTCTGAGCTGCTGGCACAGTTGTAGGTCCCCGTACCCAAAATGCTTTTCTTCTTACGTGTTAGGGAAAAAGAACACAGGGACAACAGGATAATTAGGCTGGCATCAGTCATTGGGAAATCCATGATTAAGAAAATCTTATCAATGCACTTAGAAAAGCAGAGAATAATTCAAACTGGTCAACATTGCTTTATGAAAGGGGCATTGTGTTTGATGAGAGGCCGAGTAAAATGGATATATATTCTCTGGAGTTTAGAAGGATGGAAGGTAATCTCATGAAGGCATTCAAGAATCTCAAGGGGCTTGACTGATCGACTGTAAGATATATCCCCCATCCCTGGCTGTGGAACCTAGAACAAAGAGGCATAGTGTCAAGATAAAGGAATGTCATTTAGGATCATAATGAGGAGAAATTTCTTCACCACACAGGGTTTGAATCTTGGGAATTTGGTACCCCAGGAAGACACTGATGCCCCATTGGAATTTAGTTAAGGCTGGGACAGATATGGAAACAGGTGATAGGGGGAGTAGGTGAAAAAGCGAACTTGAAGCCCATAATCAGCCACAGTTGTACTGAATGATGGAATATTGGTGATGGGCCTTGTGGTCTTTTCTGATTTCTTATGTTATCATTTTCTGTAGTTCCAAGTCAGGATAGTATGTGGCTCAGAGAGGGGTTTGCAGAATGAAATGTTGAACCCTCTCTGGTGAACATAAAAGATCACACTGCTCTATTCTGAAGAAAAGCAAGGATGTTCTCTCCAGCATCCTGGTCAACATTTATCTCTCTACTAAACTGATTATCTGCTGCTGTATGTGGGACCTTGCTGTACCCAAATTGGGTGTGTAAAATAACTGCACAGAGGCCGGGTCCTGTCACCAAGTCGCCCTTCATTTACTTGTGCACAGTACACTGGCTGTGGGCAGCCAGCTTGGACTCAATTCTCAACTGAGGAGATTCTAATCTCCTGGTTATATTGGTCAGCTAGGGCTTTCCCGATTGGCCCAAGTTAACAACCCCAATCAATGGCTTCGTAGTCAGTGAGGTCCACCTGGTTCCAATCACTACACCCTTCCCCCCCATGAAGTTCAGGTCTTTGGCTTATAGTTTCTTTTGTGACATTTTCACCCCAGGTCCGGTTCCTCCAACTAGGACTCAGACACAGGTGGCATGTACTGGACTGTGGCCCGACTCTTGTGACTTAGACTTAGAATCCCTACAGTGTGAAAACAGGCGCTTCGGCCCAACAAGTCCACGCTGGCTATTGCAGCATCCCACCCAGACCCATCCCCGTATAGCCCACCTAATCTATACATCCGTGGACACTATAGGAAATTTAGCATGGCCAATCCACCTAGCCTGCACGTCTTTGGACTGTGGGAGGAAACTGGAGCACCCAGAGGAAACCCACACAGACATGGGGAGAATGTGCAAACTCCACACAGTCACCTGGCGGTGGAATCGAACCCAGGCTCCTGGTGCTGTGAGGCAGCAGTGCTAACCACTGAGCCACCGTGCCGCCCTTGTGCCTGGAGCATCTTAAAGGAGTCTCCTACTCTTCTTCCAGAGGCAGTGGTATCGAGGTTGCATCCATTTTTGACTCTGAAGTTTCCTCAACACCAGATGGAGGGGGAGCATCTGTGATTTAGCCGGGCCTTTGGACTGTACTGAGGGGCGAGGTATGTTTTGCCCCTGCCCCGTTTGTGAGGTAATGGCTTTCAGGTGATCCACATATTTGTTCTGTACTGTATCACCTATCCAGACTTTGTAAGTCACAGGACCTGACCTTGCATCAACCTTACCTCGCAGCCATAAAGGGCCATTTCCATGGTTCCGGCACCAAACTTCACCCCCTGAATTAAATTGTTTCCATCGCTTAGAGGAGACCTTTGGCCAGCATTGGTGTTCCTGCTGCCATTTCACCATCCTCCCAGGTCTGGGAAGATCAGATTTAACTTGGTGCGGTGTCTGCTCCCCATTAGCAAATCTGCTGGAGCTATCCCTGTTGTTGCATGTGGGGTTGCCCTAGAATTGAACAGGAACCAGGACAGTTTGGTCTTAAATAACACTGTAGGTTGCTACTTTAAGCTAGTCTTCAACGTTCGGACTGCTCTTTCCAGTAGGCCATTAGACGAGGGGTGGTATGGATCTGTCCTTATGTGCCAAATGCCACTGGACTTTAGAAAGTATTTGAATTCCCTGCTAGTAAATGACATTCCATTGTCCGTGACCATTACTTCTGGGAGTCTGGGTGTTGCGAATGATGCCTGCAACTTCTCAATTGTCATCTCAGAGTTTGCTGAATAAACTTTATTCACATCCAATCACTTTGACTGGGCGTCCACAATGACCAGGAACATTGAGCCCATGAAAGGACCAACATTGTTGACAAGCTACCGAGTCCAGGATTGACCTGGCCATTCCCATGAATGTTGGGGTGCTGCTGGTAGCAGTTTTTATCCTTGTTGGCACTTTGGGCACTGCCTCACCAATGCAGCTATGTTGGCATCCAATCCTGGCCACCAGACATAGCTTCTTGCTAACATCTTCATTTTGAAAAACCCTGGATGATTCTGATGGAGTTTGGCAAGTATCTGGCGGTGACCTTTACTTGGGACAATCATCCCTGCTCCCCAAAGTAATATGCCATCCTCAACAGTGATGTTGTCTTGACGGATCCAGAAAGGTTTCAGATCCGGTTGTGGTGGTCCTTCTGTTTCTCCCATTACCACCAGCTGTTTCAGTTTCGCCAGGACTGGATCTTTTTGTGTCCACACTTGGATAGTGTCAGCGGTGACCAGAGGGGTGTCCAGGAAGTTTATAACCAGAATGGACTGTTCCAGGGGAGGCTCCATTCGTGGAGGATCAGCCAGTGGGAGGTGGCTCAAGGCATCTGCATTAGCCAAAGACAAAAAAAACTGCAGATGCTGGAATCCAATGTAGACAAACAGGAGTCGAGAAGAACACAACAAGCCAGGCAGTACCTGGAGGAAAGGAGTCTGCTCCTTTCTGTGTTCTTCCAGCCTCCTGTTTGTCTATCTGCATTAACCATTTGGCTTCCTGGATGGTGCTCTCGTTTGTATTGTACGCTCTGAGAATAAGGGCCCAATGCTGAATTCTATGAGAAGCTATGGGCGGCACTGCCTTCAGTAGCCCTGGCAGGGCTTTGTGATCTGTAAAAGTACTGGTAGAGCTTCCTCACACCAAAGATGACCGCCAAACCTTCCTTCTCTATCTGGGCATATTTGTGTTAGGCATCAGCCAAACTCGGGGAACCATATGCTATCGGGCGATCCTCCCCTTTGGGCCACCAGTGAGCCAACATTACCCCGATACCATATGGGGAGGCATCACACATCAGCATCACATATCGCTTTGGATTATAGTGGACCAACACTTTAGATGACAGTAGCTGCTTTTTCACTTCCCTAAAGGCTACTTCTTGGTTTCATGACTATTTCCAAGGCTGACCCCTTTTTTTAATAGCAGATGTAAAGGGGCCAAGATGGAGTACAAATTTTGTGTAATATTTCTCTAATCCAAGGAAAAACCTAAGCTCCGGTACAGATGTGGGAGCTGGAGCTCCTTTGATTGCCCTCACTTCAACCTCCAAAGGGCGTAACCCATTTTTGACAAATCTGTAACCCAAATTGAGGTGCCTGGAACATACATTTTTCCTGTTTAAGGCATACACTTGCCTGGGAGAAACATTTAAGCACAGTGTCCAAGTTCTCCAAGTGCTCTTTATTGGTCTTCGTAGTTTTTAGTGCGTCACCCAGATAAATGGCGATCTATTGTAGCCCTTGTAAAATGTTCTCCATGGTGTGCTGGAAAAGAGCAATGACTGATAATACCCCAAATGGCAGTCTTGTATACCTTTTTGGTATTAATTGTAGCATACTTCTGGGACTCCTCATCCAGTCGCAATTGCAGGTAGGCATGGTTCATATCCAGCTTTGTAAGATACAGCACCCCCCGCCAACTTTGTGTACAAGTCCTCTATGCGAGCAATTGGGTATTTATCCAGCTGCAAGAAGCGGTTTAAGGTTTGCTTAAAATCCCCACAAAAGTAAACTGTGCTGTCAGGCTTCAGAATTGGTACAACTGGTGCTGCCCATTCTGCAAACTGCACCGGTTTGATGATTCCTTCACTCTCCAGCCTCCTGATTCCTGCCTCTACCTTTGCCCACAAGGCAAACGGCACTGGGTGGGCCTTACACAATCTCAGAATTATGCCTTGGTCGACATGTACAGTGGGTTTGGCCCCTTTGGTAGTCCCAAGCCCTCGAAAAACTCCTGGGTATTTCACTAGACTTCACTGAGGCAGCAATTTCCAATTGGAAAATGTTGAGCAATTCCAGGTGAATCTTTCTCAACCAATTCCGCCCCAATAGGCTTGGGCCTGAGCCTTTTACTACCATCAGTGGTAATTATACCAACTGCTTCTCATAGAAACCGGAAACGAAGTTGTACCCTTAATCTGCAATGGTTTAACAGAGTATGTTCTCAGTCAGGCTGAGGTCTTGCACAAGTTCAAAGGTTGGAGTCCCAAGCGAATCTTCTTAAAGACAGATTCTGCCACCACAGATACGGCTGCGCTGGTATCAACCTCTATGGGAACTGGATGAACATTTAACCAAACATTAGTTTTAATTGACTCTGATTTGGGTGTCAATAGCAATTTAATTGTTCCAACCCACATGTAGGGGAACTTCCCAGGGTGTGCACTCTCCTGGGTACTGGCCTCCGAGTATTCCTACTCAAGTCAGGCCTTGTAGGACTCCTTTGCTGTCTCAAGTCTGCATACCGGCAGCAACTACATTGGCTTGCCGGCCCAGATCCTGAAGAACTTTTTCGCCACTTGGCCGAGGCTCAGCTTTGTTGTGGGGTTTTGCTGTGGGCTACCCTGGGGTCCCTCTGCTCAGGTCATGCCCTGCATGAGTCTCAGCGTTTGCCTACACTCATGTGGTGTTCCCCAAGCTCAGTTGGACAGGTGAGGAAGCCCACTTCCATTGGGACGCCCCATAGCTCCCATGCTCCACTTGCCTCATTTTCTAATGACAAGGCCAGCTGCAGAGCCTGTTTGAAGTTCAGTTGGGCTTCAGCTAGTAGGAGCTGCTGCATGGTTACATCACTAATCTCACGTACCAAACAATCTCTCAGCATTTCATTCAGGGTTAACCTAAAATCAAATGGCTTTGCCAGTCGACGCAACCTTGTCAAAAATCCCAATACAGATTAGCCCGGTTCTCTAACAGCCAAATAAAACCAATAGCATCTCAGGATTAGAGGAGGTTTTGGGTCAAAATATTCCTTAACCAACTCTGTCAACTCTTGGAAGGTTTTAGTGTCTGGTGCCTCTGGGAAAGTTAAGTCCCTTATAACCAAAATTGCTTTGGGTCCACACACAGTCAAAAGGACCTACTCATTGCTTTTCATCTGCCCCAATGTCGTTTGCCCAGAGAAAATATCCCATTCTTGTCACCGCTGAAATAACTGTACAGAGACCGGGTCCTGTTACCAAGTCAGTCTTTATTTATTTGTGGACAGTACACTGGTTGTGGGCAGCCAGCTCGGACTCAATCTTCAACTGAGGAGATTCAAAACTCCTGGTTATATTGGTCAGCCAGGGCTTTCTCGATTGGCCCAGGTTAACAATCCCAATCAAGAACCTCGTTGTTAATGAGGTCAACCTGGTCCCAATCACTACACTGCATTTCCTATATTACAACAACAATTACACTGCAGAAGTACTAAATTATTTCTGAAGAACTTTGGGATGTCCTGTGACCCAAAAGAATGTAAGTATTTCTTTCTATATGATCAACCCAGGATTGAACTTGGGCTCTGCAATTTCAATAGATGCATATTTCAGCTGTGGCAATAACCTCAATAAATGTCTTTGTGGAACGCATCACTGATAGTGCTGGCCTTTATATTTGTGATTATGTACATGTTAAAATAGGGAGATCACGAATTTCTATGAAGAGGTGGAAAAGGCAAAGAAAGGGATAAATGTTTCTTGCCATTTTGCTGTATCAACAAAGGAAGATCACAGCAAAAAGTCTATTTGGAGGCAAAGAAATTCAAATCACTCAGCAAACATTTGAACAATCCACCACAACAAATGGTCTATGGTTCTATTTAAACAATATGATACTGCAAACAATCTAGAGTATCTATTTAAACATCATAGAAATGCAAACAGCTTAGAGCTCTCATTTAAACCATAAAGCACTGCAGACAGTCCACAGTATGTAAACAGCATTCTAGAGCAGTCTTGAGTCTATTTAAACAACATACCACTGCAAGCAGTAAACAGAGGCTATTTAAACAATGCATTACATCAAAGCACCTACAAAGTCTATTTAAACATTTCCTATAAACTACAGCAAGCAACACCCTTGACTGAACTCAGAAGAACCTCCTGGTAAAAGCAGGATGCTTTGTCCAGCAATATGCGGTCGGTGGAGAATAGGCATATTAAACAAGATCCTCTTATTTCCTGGTGCCTGGGAGCAGAGAAGATGATATTCAGGACCCAGTGACCTTAGGGTGTGCAGATCTGGGCTTTGGCTTGTAAGGAGAATATTGAGCTCATTTAAGTGGAACAGAAGGATTCACTATAACATAGGCAGAAGATTGGCTCAAAATCTAGGGTTGGGTGGGGGGGAGGTTTTATTGGATCAGAGAATGTTTAAGCAGGAAAGTGAATAGATTTTTTTCAAAATCAGGCATTTGAGATGAGAGATAGTAAAACGTGATATTCATGGGTCAATGAAAGGGGAATTCCTTCAGGATTATCTCTCAAAACCAAAGGGACAATTTGGAATGCAATACTCTCGCACACAGCAATGTCAGTGGCAATCTACTTATTTGCATTTTCCGTTTTGTTTTACCACAGGACTTATTTCCCCTGGAGTGTCAGTTCCAGTTCAGGTTCCTGGAGGTGACCAGGACATGGCCCAGTACTGGCCCAGGCTGCAGTAAGGAGGCAAGGAGGGACGTGGAACAGGAAAAGAAGTCCATCACATTTGAGATGAAGCCAGATTCTGCTTATGATGTCTCAGAGGTGCTAGTGTAACTTAAATCCACCCTATTGAATTAAATAGGGTCCAGTGGGTATATAAGCGATGACTGACAGCCTATAAAATTGTACTAACAGTTCTGATATATTTGCTTAATTTTAATAGAAGGGTTATTTGATTACAGACTGTTACAATGCAGATGGACATCTTAGTCTTCAATGTAAAGCTGTCAGAGTTGTAGTTATGTAAATATAGAGGATTCCCTTATTATGCCAAGTTGAAAACTATACTGGGAAAATCAGTGAAGGACAGACTATGGCTTGAGTTTGTTGCTTTCATTGGCATTGGTGAAAATTCATTGAAGCCCTGAATAACTAATGCCCCTACATCATAAGATGGAGGGAATTGAAGCAAACTGGGTTTATATTCTTATGATTGGGCCAACAGTGAAGATATCATGAGTCACTTGTAAACTTGATGTTCCAGCACGGTGTTGCTAATCATTTTGATTCATGGCAGAATGGTTACAGCACAGAAAGAGGCCAGATTGTCTCTGTGCCGGCTCTCCAAAAAGATGATGAACTGAGTGCCAATCTCCTGCCTCCTCCCTGTAAGACTGCATGTTCTTCTTTGTCAGATAACAATCCAAAATCCCTTTTGAATGCCCCGATTGAACCTGTCTCCACCACACTACCAGGCAGCCCATTCCAGATCCTAACCACTTACTGTGTGAAACCATTTCTCCTCATGTCATTATTTTTACCCATTATCTTAAATCTGCGCCACCAACTCACCACAACCTACCATCACCGGGAACAGTTTCTCCTGACCTATTGTGTCCAGATGTGATTTTGAAGACTTTGATCAAACCTTTTCTGAAATTCTCTTAAGGAGAATTGCTCTAATCCTTATACGTAATGGATGTTCCTCATGCCTGGATCCGTTCTCGTGAATCTTTCCTGCAGCCTCTCAAATGCCTTCATAACTTTCCGAAAATGTTTTACCCAGAACTGGGGTTGAGGCTGAACCAGTGTTTCATAAAAGTTTGGCATAACCTCCTTGTGCTTGTAGTCCATGGCACAATGAATAAAGCCCAGGATATTATATGTTTTACTAATTACTTTCTCAGCTGACCACTTTCACTGACAAGCACACAAACATCCAAAGTAAATAGCTCTACCAATATATATGGGCAGGCTGATTTGGAATATTCCCCTCTGAAAACCCCATTAAATGTTTTTACTAATGTAGAAATTTGTTAAAGTTGAATTCTATAAACTTTAATAGAGTTTTGGTAAAACTAGGAACGAAGCTGTTTCCATGAACGAAGCTGTTTTCATGACCAACTTGGTTTTAAAGAACTTCAAGGGGAGGCAAATGGTATTATTGCTGGACTATTAATCCAGAGGCTCAGATAACATTCTGGGGACCTGGGTTCAAATACGGCAGATGGTGCAATTTTAATTCAATAAAATATCTGGAATTAAGAGTCTAATGATGACTGTGAATCCATTGTCGATGGTCAGGAAAACCCATCTGGTTCACCCTTTCAGGGAGGAAACTGCCATCCTTACCTAGTCAGGCCTACATGTGACTCCAGACCCACAGCAATGTGGTTGACTCATAACTGCCCTCTGGGCAATTAGGGATGGGCAAAGAAAGCTGGCCCAGACAGTGATACCCTCATCCCATTAACGAATAAAGAAGAAGGATGCTTCAGATTTTGACTGGATTGCAAGTCAAAGATATCAAACAGTATTTGAATCCCTGTTTGAGGTACTTTCCACTGATGTACACTGAACCTAAGGTCTTCATGTGGACATGTTTTGTAATTAGTGGAATCATGCAGTCATTATGCCCCATATACCACACCAGCTCTTTCAAAGCCACTGAGGCTGTGGATGAGTGGACCAATTCTCGACCTGGAGGACTTTGACTACATGGGGCTGGATGCCCCATGACTTGGAGGGCAGGATATCCTTCCATTTTTGCCTTTTCTCTGCCACTGCCCTGCCTTAAGATGCTGTGACTCAAAGGTATAGTGTGTGTCAATGGACAAGTTGTTAGTTTGAATGGTCAATAGCAAGATCATGTAAATCTTTGAAAGAGTTATTCATTCAGTCACACTCCCCTGCTTGATGCCTGCAATTCTTTTCCCCTTAAAGAATTTATGCAGTTCCTTTTCTAATATTACAACTGAATCTGCGTTCACTTCCCTTTCAGACAGTGCACTCAGATCAGAACAGCATATGGCCTATAATAACTTGTCTGTGTCCCTCCCGCTGGTTATTTTGTCAATTGCCTTCAATGGGTATCCTCTGCTTACCCACCCTCCTGCTAGTGGAAACAGCTTCTCCCTGGAGATTCTTACCAAAACTATTTATAATTTTCAACACCTTAACTTTATGTGCTTTAAAGAGAATAATCCCAGCTTCTCTCCTGTCTCCAAATCACTGAAGTACCAGTCTGTTGAATATCCATTGCACCCTGTCTATGCCCTTGACTTCTTGTTAAATTATGGTGCCTAACATAATATCCCATACTCTAGCTGAAGTCTAATTGGTGACTGATAATAGTTAAACATGGTACTTATCAGGACATTGAATTGTCTTCAACTCATAAATCAATACTATGAAGCTTCATACCAAAACCCCTCCCTCTGAATTTCCCTCAACCTACCCATTTAAGACATTTGGCAAGCAGGAAGGAGCATAAAATATGTTGCTATGGTGGCAGCACCTGTCTTTTATCCACAGTGGGGGAGACATTAGGTGGCTTGGTTACCTTTGGGACCTAGTGAGTGTCCAATTAATGGTCACTAATGCACTGACTTCTACTGCCTCTGGGAGGTGCCCAAGGCAGGTAGCCTTTTTGCCAGCATGGGGTGGGAGGGGAGAGACCCTTCCTGTTTGGATGCCCCTGTGCCCAATGGAGGCCCATGCTAATGTAGGCCCAGACCCCTTCCCAGACAAACCTGACTGCTCTGGGTTCTGAGGAAGGGTCACTGGACCCGAAACGTTAACTCTGTTTTTTCCTTCACAGATGCTGCCAGACCTGCTGAGCTTTTCCAGCAACTTTATTTTTGTTCCTGACTGCTCTCAGCCCTTCTCTGAAGTCTACCAGCCTGGCTATTGAAAATCTCTGGACAAAATTCAGGCCATGACTTTGGGCCTTATTTAGTCACTGATGTCTCAGCTTGCTTCTGACTGAAGTTCACACTTGGAGCCTTGACCCTTCCCGTAGGATTGAGCAAACAGCTTCTGTTTGCACAAAACCTTGATTAAAGAGATAACCCCGCTCAAAAGCATATAGCAGAACACCTTGACAGAAACCAGCCAGTGAGTTTCAGAGATTAATCTAATCCCAGCACTCACTGGATGGTTTCAAATCATTTAAAGTTTGGCTGAATGGTTTCCAACGTTGGATATCCGGTGTGTAACAGGTCGCTTTCACCTTTTTTGAATTCCAAATCATTGGGCACTTGCCGTTCGTTGAAATAAAATTTCAGAAAGAAATTACATGTGAAATTAGGATTATCTTGCTGCAATGATGATTCATTGTTTTATTGGTTAAAGGACAATTGCAAAAAACGCCAGATATATTCTCTGTAAACCTCCTTGTCTCCCAGTCTGAACACTCTTATTTTGATATTTCATTAACTGGTTATATTTTGTGATATGATTGAAAGGTTTGGGACAATACAAAGCTTGCGGGACCTGAGGCAGATTGTAATCTAAGACATCTGACAAGCATCCTCAGACAAGATATTTTTTATGTAGTCAATCAAAGGATTTGGACATTGTTGGTTAAGTTAGTATTCATTGCCCGTCCCTAATTGCCCTTGAAAGGGTGGTGGTGAGCCACTTTCTTGAATCATTGCGGTCTGCATACTACCGGGACACTTGCAGTGCTGTTAGACATGAGGGTGTTCCAGGACTTTGACCTATAAACGGTGCAGGAATGGTGATGTATTTCCAAAGCAAGATGGTGTGTGTCTTCGGATATAAGAACACAAGAACTAGGAGCAGGAGTAGGCCATTAACCCCCTGAGCCTGCTACTTCATGGCTGATCTCATCTCAGCCTCATATCCACTTTCCTGCCAACTCTCTGTAACCCTTTAACTTGTTACCAATTAAAAATCTGTCTATCTTCTCTTTAAATTGACTCATTGACCTGGCATCCACCACATTCTGGGACAAGGAACTCCACAGATTTGTGACCCTTTGAGAGAAGTAATTTATCCTCACTTCTGTTTTAAATGTGTTACTCCCTTTATTCTAAAACTTCTCATTTTAGATTGCTCTATACGAGCAAACATCCTCTCTACATCTACGTTGTCAATTCCCTTTAGCATCTTATATACCCCGAATAGGTCTCCTTTCATTCTTCTAAACTCCAGACAGTATAGGCCTAAACTGCTCAATCTCTCTTCATAAGGCAAACCCCTTATCTCTGGCTTGGAGGGGAATACATGGGCTGGTGCTTCCACACATCTGCTGCCCTTGTCTTACCTAGTGTTAGAGGTGGTGTGTTTGAAAGGCACTGTCTGAACAGCCTTGGTGAGTTACTGCATCTTATAGATGGTATACACTGCTGCTACTATGCATTGGTGATGGAAGGAGTGAAAATTGAAGGTGTTGGCTGCGATACAGTCAAGCAGGTTGCTTTGTCCTGGATGTTGTTGAGCTTCTTGAGCATTGTTGGAGCTACAGTCATTCAGGTAAGTGGTTCTCTCACTGTTACCCATAGCATTATCAAAAATAGCATGGATTAGAATCATAGAATCGTAGAGTTGTACAGCGTGGAAACAGACCCTTTGGTCCAACTCGTCGATGCGGACCAGTTATCCTAAATTAATCTAGTCCCATTTGCCAGCATTTGGCCCATATCCCTCTTAACCCTTCCTATTCATATACCCGTCCAGATGCCTTTTAAATGTTGTAATTGTACCTACCTCCAACAATTCCTGTGGCAGCTCATTCCATATATGCACCACCCTCTGCGTGAAAATATTGTCCCTTAGGATCCTTTTATATCTTTCCCCTCTCACCTTAAACCTATGCCGATTAGTTTTGGACTCCCGTACCCTGGGAAAAAGTCCTTGGCTATTTTATAAACCTCTATAAGATCACCCCTCAGCCTCCGACACTCCAGGGAAAATAGCCAAATTAAACAATACATTCGAAGATGATTAAGATAGTCTTCCTACATCCCTGCAGGGCACTGACGAGACCACATCTAAATTACTTCATGCAGTTTTTGTCTCCTTGTTTAAGTTGGGGGGAGGTGGTGTGGGTGAGTGATATCCTTGTGTTGAAAATTGTTCCAAACAGGTTTGCTCTTGCTGATTCCCGTGGATGAAGGAGAAACGTTGAGCATGTTGGGCCTATAGTCGTTGGGATTTAGAAGAATGAGAGATTGAAACACTGTAAGATTCTGAGGGAGTTTTACAGGATGGATACTGAGAGGATGTGACCCTTGTGGGTTAAAGAAATATTAGACAGAAGCAGAATGAAGGATCTCCCATTTATGATGGAAATGCGGAGGAATTTATTCTCCATGAGGGTCATTTAATTTTGGAAGTCGAGAGTAGTGGAGGCTGGGTCATTTAACATATCCAAGGGTCAGTCACAGTTTTTTTGATTAACAAAGGATTCAAGGGTTATGGGGGACTTACGGGAATATAGAGTGAAGGTTGCAGTTTGATCAACCATGAATGGTGGAGTAGGTTTGAGGGGCTGAATGGCCCACTCCTGTTTTTATTTCTTATGATAAGTGAATGCACTGACCTAGAGATTCCTCAGAAGAGTAAGGGTGACCTGGTTAATTCACAATTGATTTAGGCTGATTGACTGAACTGAGTTAGCGGATACACAGTGGTGCAGTTGTCTCAAAGAATGACTACAGAATGGAAACAGACCATTCACTCCAAACCAACTCTCCAAAGAGCTTCCCACCCAAACTCAAACCCCCTATCCTATCCCTGTATTTCCCATGGCTAATCCACCTAACCTGCACATCTTTGGACTGTGGGGAGAAACCAGAGCACCTGGAAGAAACCCATACAGAGAGAACGTGCAAACTCCACACAGCCAGCCACCCAAGGCTGGAATTGAACCCGGGTCCCTGGCGCTGTGAGACAGCAGTGCTAACCACTGAGCCATTGTGTCACCCTCATAAAATGGGGACCAAACCAATGTACAACATTCTAACTGCAGTCAGAACAGTCACACATGTAGATTATAACTTCGCTAAGTAAGAGATGTATAAGCCTCCAAATGAATCTGACTGTTTTATTACCATCACATAGAACCCCTAAAGTGCGGAATTAGGCCATTCAGTCCATTAAGTCCACACTGACCCTCTGAAGGGCATCCTATTTCCTTGCCCTTTTTGTTGGCTGACTCTTGATTGGAAGATGACATCACAGGGGGACAAATCTTCATTTGACTGAATGGGTTGATTCTCAACCCAAGATCCTATGGGCACAGGCGGCAGGGATCTGGAGAGCAGGATTACATCCTTCCTTCCTCTGCTTCAGCATTAAAATAAAAGCAAAATACTGCAGATGCTGGAGTTCTGAAATAAAAACAGAAAATGGCATCATCTGCGCAGACAGAAAATAACAGAATGAACCTTTTAAGTCTGAAATGACTCTTTAGAATCGAAGAGAGGTGGAAATGTGATGCATTTGGTGCTGCTGAAGATGGGCAGGGTCAGGTAGAATAATAGAGATGGTCAGGGGAGATTAAATACCAAAGATACCTTGGAACAAAAGGCAAATGGAGTAGTAATGGTTGCAGTAAAAAAGCAAAGCATTGGTCTAACGTATGTGTTAATGGCAGAATGAATGTCAAGTCTGTCTGAAAGAAAAAAACATGAGAAGATACAGAATAGCACTCAGGGAGAAAGAAATTTCAAAGTGAAGACATTGTTCAGGCTCTGAAGTTTTTAACTACACTGTTGGTTCCAGAGACTGTCAAGTGCTTAATTGGAAGATGAAGTGCTTATAGAAGAACATAGAATCCCTACAGTGTGGAAACAGGCCATTTGGTCCAACAAATCCACACCGACCCTCAGAGCATCCCACCCAGACCCATCCCCCTATAACCCACCTAATCTACACATCCCTGAACACTACGGGCAATTTAGCATGGCCAGTCCACCTAACCTGCACATCTTTGGACTGTGGGAGGAAACCGGAGCGCCCGGAGGAAACCCTTGTGGACACAGGGACAATGTGCAAACTCCACAAGACATTCGCCCTAGGTGTTCCACACCTTGGATTTTCTTCACTGGAGCATTGCAACAGCTCTATGACAGAAATGTAAGCGTGAGAACAAGATTTCAAATTGAAATGGCAAGCAATCAGCGTCAGGTTTGAGGTCACAGTCTGCAAAGCAGTCACTCTGTCAATTCAACTTGGAAGAGACTGTGATGTGAGCAGTGAATACAGTCAACTAAATTGGAAGAAGTACACATAAACTGCTGTTACATTGGGAGTCGGTTAGCTCAGTTGGCTGAATGACTGATTTGTGATGCAAACTAATGCCACAGGTTCAATTCGCAAACTGGCTGAGGTTACCACGAAGTTCCCACCTTCTTGACCTCACCTGAGGTGTGGGGACCTTCAGGTTAAACCACCATCAATTGTCTTTCTCTAATGAGAGAGCAGCCTTATGATTACGTTTACACCAGGAGGGAGTTTTGGGGCTTGGATGTTGAGGACAGGAGAAGTAAAGGAAGTGGATGTTACACCTCCTGTGATTACATGGGAAGGTGCCATGAGAAAGGTTGAGATGTTTGAGTTGATGGAGGAGTGGACTAGTGGGTTGTAAAGTGGACTGCCCCATTGGAATGTTGACAGGGATGGGGCAGATGAGTCTGGTTGTGGCATCATGCTGGAGGTAGTGGCAAATGGCAGAGGATGAACATTTGTATAGGGAGGCTGGTGATGTGGAAAGAGAGGACAAGAGCAATGATATCACTGTTCTGGGTGGGAGGGAATGGGGTAAGAATGGAAGTGTGGGAAATAGATCGAGGACCCTATTAATCACAGAGGGGTCTGTTCTCAGTTGAGGAAAAGGGAAGACATATTGTAACTACCACTGTGTTTGCAGAATTGTCAGAACAGATGCAATAGAGATGGAGAAATAGGAAGAATGGAATGTAGTTTGATAGACAGATTATCACTGCTGTGAAGAATTGGCAGCAAGCTGTTCCCAGTCATTCAAATGCCGAATTTCAAATGAAGTTCAAAGTTCTCTTTGTAATGTTCTCTTTAATGTTCTCAGGGCCTCGGGAATATCCACTGACATGGGTCAGTGGCTGCATTGGAAAGTAGTGTTTACCAGACACACTGGACCAGGTTGCAATGTGAATCTTGATGAATCCTCAAGACCAGAACCCCCTGGAATGCACTGGGCCAGGAGAGCTTTAGCTGTAACATTTACAATCAAATCCCAAAGTCAGTGAAATTCATTCAGTTTTCCCCTGCAAGTAACAGAATGCTGGATGGAGGGGATATGAGAAAGTTGATGATTTATGCCACAGTATACTTAGAATTGACTCTGTGCCTTATATAGAGTCAAAAAGTTATACAGCATTGAAACAGACCCTTTGGTCCAACTTGTCCAGGCTGACTAGCTATCCTAAACTGGTCAAGTCCTATTTGCCAGCATTTGGCCCATATCCCTCTAAATCCTTCCTGTTCATGTACCCATCCAGATGCCTTTTAAATGTTGTAACTGTACCAGCCTCCACCACTTCCTCTGGCAGCTCGTTCCGTACATGCACCACCGTCTGCGCAAAAAAGTTGTCCCTTAGGTCCCTTAAAATCGTTGCCCTCTCACCTTAAGCCTACACCCTCTAGTTTTGGACTCCGCTCCC
The DNA here is from genome assembly GCA_024137785.1 of Ginglymostoma cirratum. Lineage (NCBI taxonomy): Eukaryota > Metazoa > Chordata > Chondrichthyes > Orectolobiformes > Ginglymostomatidae > Ginglymostoma > Ginglymostoma cirratum. Next base: position 11,792,430 of record JAHRHZ010000008.1, on the reverse strand, counting down.
TGGGAAAAAGACCTCAACTATTCACCCTATCCATGATCCTCACGATTTTCTGAATCTCTATATGGTCAACTCTCAGCCTCCGAAACTCTAGGGAAAATAACTCAAACCCTCCAAGCTCAGCAACATCCTTGTAAATTTTTGCTGAACCCTTTCAAGTTTAACAACATCTTTTCTATAAAGAAAATTTTAATTCAATAGCAATACATTCATTTAACAGCAATTACCGTCCTCAGTCATTCATGTTCAAATACAGTTAATATAGATGGGAAGTCATTTTTGTTTACTGAAACTGGTTTGTTAGCTGAAAGTGATCACATACCAGACACTGTCATAAAGGAGGATAGTAAATAATATTGTGCAATGATACCAGCTGGGCTGCTAAAAAATCTGTTAGCTGTCGGGGGTCGATAACTATGACAACACAGTTTCTGAACTTCCTTCGAGAACACCAGGTACCAACATGAATGAAATAACCAGTAGAGGGGGCCTAGTAGGAGCTGGTAACACAGTCATTGGATTCCCAACCATAGTCTCTGAGAGTTTTGGCAAAAATAGTTTGGATTTCCTTTGAAGAGTGGTTCCACCCAACATCGAAGGCGAATTTGAGTCCTAGTTTCGGTTGATTGTCACATTTGAGTTTCTCTCCATGGAAGGGAACTTTTCCCAAATGTCCGTTTGGCATATTTTTTTCACTGAGGATGACAAGTCCTGCTTTTCAGCACCAACAATTGACCCAGACACAGAATGCCCAGAGCAGATATGATAGAAAGACCAGTATTGGTCCTGATAAAGGGTCATCGTCTCGATAAAGGGTCGAAGGTGAGGGTGATACAGTGTGACTGCAGTGGACTTGTGATGATTCTGCTCATGTAGAGAAACAAAAGAAAGCTCCGGACAGATTCTTTTTCTTCTAGTTGTGATGCATGAAAACATATTTACAGCAAATACACATCAATGTGTTGTCTCTTCTGAATCAATAAATTGACAGATTTTGTGTTTGACACCGATATATGTCTGTGAATATATGATATGTGGAAATTAGACAATGGCAGCATTTTAATTCAGAAAGTAATAAAAACATTGTTAAGTAAATGACCTGAATTAGTTCTTTCATCCCTTTTATAAAAGCCTGACAAAGACTTTGTTGCATTTATTTTCATTTCTTCAAAGGCAGTTGATTTTCCTTCCTCTCTCTCCTCTCTATTTATGTTTGGTGTGCCCTTATTACTTCCCTTAATAATTCCCTTATTACTGGCAGCTCAGCTGTCATTCTAGTTTGGTAAAGGCAATGACTGTCAGTAGGCAATTCTGTCTCTTGGGTTTATTCTATTCTGTTGTTAGATCATGGTTGATCTCCAACTCAAATCTATTTTCCAGCATTGATTCATATCTATTTGGATAGCAACACAAGTTTGAGGGGCTGAATGGCCCACTTTTGCACCTATTACCAACCTTCCTAAATTTCCTGGCATATTTGTTTAATGCTTCAATTATTCCATTATCTATAACCTGCTTCCAATTTTAAGATCTTGCCCTGAAATTTCCCTATTGAGAGTGAATCTACCCTATTGAATCCTTTTGTCCTTAATTCAATCACATCACAACTTTCTAAATTCAAGAAAGTACAAACCAAGTTTGTTCAAACTATCATCATTATTTACCCCTCTCACATCCAATACCATTCTTGCAAATGGGTTCTGAACCTTACCAAGGTTGTATATTTTCAGACATGTGGCATTAAAAACTGAATGCATTGCTCCTGATGGGGTTTGACCATGGTGCTGCGCATAGGAACATTAGGGAATAGGAGCAGGAGGTGACCATTCAGCCCCCTTGAGCCTGCCCCACTATTAATAAGAGTATAGCTGATAATCTAACTCAGTTCCAGTTTCCTGCCTAATTTACAATTCCTTAGAGCTTCCCCATATCCACGGGTGTCACTTTTGAACCTTGTCAACATCTAAACATCACAGCTGTCTGGGGTGGAAAATTACAAAGATTCACAACCTTCCTGCTTATCCCATTTCCAAATGGCTGTTCCTCTACCTGAGACTAGGCTCTGCAGCCAGAATCAATGACTAACTTTTCCAACCCTATTTACTTTTTTTTTTTTTTGGATGGTGGAATCACTGGAAAGGCCAACATTTGTTGCCCATCCGTAATTGCCTTTGAACTGAGCAGCTTGCTAATGCCATTTGAGCAGGTGGTTAAGAGTTAGCCACATTGCTGTAGGCCTGGAGTCACATGCAGAGTGCCTGATCCAATTGGTGTGCCAACACCCTTCCAAGCATTGATTTGTGGTCTTGAAGCCACTAGTGTGGGCACAACAAAAAACATAATGAGAGGGAACATTGGTTACAAGTTTGGCCAGACCAGGTGAAGAGGGTAGATGTCCTCCCCTAAACAACATGAGTGAACCAAATGGGTTTTTATGACCACTGCTGATCTTGTCTGTTACAAAGACTGACTTCACATTCCACATTTATAAATCAAATTCAAAATTCATCAGCTACCGTGGTGGCATTTGAAACCACGTCTCTCAAGCACTGGCCCAAACTTCTAAATTTCTAATCCAGTGACATTACTGCTCCATCACCATCTTCCTCCATTCTAATGCCACCACCTTAACCTTTAGGATTGTTTTTTGAACCAGTGCCACCAGCTTTCAGTACACAAATTCCTAGGTGATCAATGCTGCACTATCTCTTGTCTCTCACAACTTGCAAAGTATTCTGATCCATCTTTCTAGGATGTAAAGTGGATGACTTCTTACTTCATCACTTGGAGCTCCATCAGAATTTATTTCCTGATCCCGCCCCTCCCATCCCACTGGGAGCTGGATGCTTAGTGGAGGATGTGTGCCAATAGGGCGTCATGTCAGTGGTGCCTGCCATTGATGTCTCCTTCCCCCTTGTCCCCACTGGTGCATCACTCACAGCATGATACGTAGCGAGCCAGTTGGCCTGCCCATGAGCTAGGTCAGGCCCATGGGTGGTCAACTAATGTCCACTTCTTGGCCTTGTCCTGCTGCCACTGGGATTCATACTATTGGCAGGAAAGAGGCACACCTGCAACGTCTGTTGATTTGGTGGGCAAGCTTGGAGTTGCATCCCTGCTTGAGTACCCTGTGCTTATCGGAGACAATCCTCACTCCCTGAGATGTGAACACGCTCCTCTTTCTGCTATCTTCCCTCACTCTTCACCAATCACACCCAACCCCAATCCCCATTACTTCCCCCAAAACTCCCTCCTCAACAGGAGCCTGCTAGCCCTTGATGAGACCCTGAACTCATCTCACAGTCCGGGTCCCATTGCTGAGTCTTTCCTCGGGTAAAGCTGTATTCCTCGCATTAGCCACTATGTTCAGAAACACAGTTCCCCTTGGAAGAGGGAAGAGGTCCCATCGCAAGCCAATTCAAGACCCATTGGCTGGGAGCTTGCCAAGTCCATCGGTAGGTGATGGTGATGGATGGGGTGGGTGGGGCAAGGAGGGGGACCCTGCCAACAGAATATAATCCAGCTGAGTAAATCTGTAAATCTTCGTGTAACATTTCTACTGCCATCTAATTAACTTACAGTGTGTCTTAGCTTGATGCTATTATCAAACCAGCATCTACATCCGTCTACTCCTTCAGCCAGTACATTAAAACCAGTTTTAGATGCCAAACATGGGGCCCCATCCTTTGCAAACTGATTTCTGAAGAAGGGTGCTGACCTGAAATGTTAACTTTCCTGGCTCCTCTGATACTGCCTGGCCTGCTGTGTTCCTCCAGCTCCACACTGCGTTGTCTCTGACTCCAGCATCTGCAGTTCTTGCTATCTGTGACATCTACACGTTATGCCTTGTTCAAAAACTTGGGGCACAGCCATTCCTGGTTGCTTTGCCTGTGGAAATGCCTGAATGATAGTGGTCGGTGTACCTGGTTTCAGTTTAAACAAAAGCTTGTCAGTTAACTGTGTCTTAGTGCATTGTCCATGGTAACAGCTCTCTCAGTCAGAGTCCATTTGTGAGCCGATGAGCACCCCATTATCACGTATTATAAATTACTGTTCGGTTTGTGATTTGGTATTCTCGAGTGTGTCTTGATGAATGGAGTGTGGAAAGAATTGATAGCATGTCTTTTCTTGCATTAATACTCAAGTGACCACTTTTGTGAATATATATACAGCAAAAATCTGAGATTCCAGTGCAAAACTCTGCATGTACATCACACCAATTAAAGAACATAGCCTTTCTGTCAACTCTGTTTTTTATTTCCCCCATATTACCAACCCTTATTATGAGGTTAGCCCTGATATGGTTTCATGTCTGCTAACCTCTTGTATGAAACATCAGAACAGGAGCAGAAGTAGGCTATTCAGTCCATTGGGTCTGTTCCACCATTTGACAAGATCATTCTATCTCAACACCACTTTCCTGTACTATGCCCTTTTCCAATGATGTTTTTAATAGATTTATAGAAACATGTTGTACAAACAGCCAAAGCAGGAGTGGAAATAGGCCATTCAGCTCCTTGACCCTACTCCACTATTTATTAAGATCATTGCTAATCTGTTTGAGTTTCGAATTCCACTTTCCCATCTCTCCTGAAGACCTCTAACTCCCTTGCCTCACAGGAATTTATCTGTCTCTACCTTAAAAATATTTAATGATCTTGCCTCCACTGCCTTCTGAGGCAGTGTCCCAACATTGCACTACTTCCGAGAGAAAGTGTTTCTCTGCATCACTATCCTGAAAGAACAGCACCTAATTTTTAAACAGTGCCCCCTTGTTCAGAACAGGAAACCACCCATAACAGGAAGCACCCTCTCCGCACCTACCTTATTAAGACCGTTCAGGACCGTCTATGTTTAAATCAAGTCACCGCTCACTCTCTAGTAGAAACAAGCCCATCCAACTGTTCCTTTAAAGACAACACCCGCATTCCAAGCATCAATCCAATCCATTGAACCATCTAGAACACATTTATGTCCTTCCTTAATTTACTCAAAGACTGTGTCTCCAAAGCTGCCTCATAGCCTCAGCCTTCTGAAAGACCAGACAACATCTATGAGCTTTCTAACTCTTCACGTGGATGTCTTCACAAATCGAACTCTGAAATGAGATGCTGGCCAGCTTCAAATGATTTGTTAATGAAAACCACCAGGTTTCACATATGAAGGATTGGCTCAGGACGATTGATACCCAAGGACACAGTGCACCTGAGCAACCTGGGGAGAGCAAGGTGGAAGAATTACATTGACCAATGAACAACACACCCCTCTGCCTTCTGGTGTTTGTGGAAAGCAGTATTTGAATCGCTGTCCCCAAAGAGTTAAAAGACTTGAGACAGCAACACAGTGGATGGATCAGAGCAAAGTGGAGTATATTTTGTGTCACTGCTCGTGGGCTTGCCTTTCAGAGCCACGGAAAAGGTCGTTTGTTAAAAATAAAAGTAAGTGAGAGGCAAAAAAAATCTCCCAGTTGTTGGGGTTGGTGGTGGCGGGGGGAGGGGGTGGAGCTTTTAGAGAGAGAATCAGCAGCGGTCAGGACCTAGGTTGAGGCGAAGAGAATTGAAACATGCGCCACGGGCGGTGTAGAAGGAGCTGAGCTGTCGCAAGCTGTAAGGCTCAAACACATTGGTTTAATGCAGCCTGCCGTGAGGGTGGGGGAGAAGAGAGGAAGCGAGTCAAGAAGCAGTAGCAGCAGAAAGTTTACCACACTATGTCAGGGCACATGTACAGACACAATGAGCCTCGGAGATAGCTTCTTTCATCTTCCCTTGATTCCCTTGCACATTGGCAGGTTGCAGTTGCCTGTTCTTCAAGCTAAAAAAATTAAACTTGGCAAGGCCAGGGTGAAAAAAGAAATACTTGCTTTTATATAGCTTCCTTTGTGAGTTGAGGATGTCCCCAAAGTGCTTTACAGCCAATGAAGCACTTCTGAAAGGCAGCTCTTGATGCAGGGAATGTAGCAGCCAACTTGTGCACAGCAAGATCCCACAAATGGTAATATGATAATGTCCAGATATTCTGTTTTCTTGATACTGATTGAAGGTTACATATTGACTTGGTCACCAGGGGAGCTCCCCTGCTCTTCTTCAAAAATAATTCACAGAATCTTTCACGATGAGCTTTGATTACGGAAAGGCTCTAGGTTTAACACCTAGTCTCCAGGCTCCGGAATACCCCCCTCACACTCTCCATTTTCCTCCTTTAAGGTGCTCCTTAAAGTCTACCCTTTTGACCAAACCTTTTGATAGCTCCCTTTTTCGGGTCAGACTGGGCAAAGAAGTAGTAGATGGAATACAATGTGGGAAAGTGTGAGGTTATGCACTTTTGGTAGGAAGAATATTTTCTAAACAGGCAAAGGCTTCAGAAATCTGAAGCACAAAGGGACTTAGCTCTGATGGCAGAGGATGTTGAGAGAAAGGCCTAGCCATCTCTGTGGAGTCTTCTCTAGGGGTCTGTGGTGACCATGATTACTGGAGACTCCATGGTCCACATGCACAATGCCCCACCCTTGATGTCCCTGCCCCCTCACCAGTGCTGAAAGGTATCACCCTTTAATTTCTGGGGCCTACCTGTCACTGGGCAATCTCTTGATCTCTTATCTTCCCTCTAAGTGTGCCTAAATATCTCCTCCCAGAGGCATCTGTGGTGGTCACTTCCATAATCCCAATTTCCGGCACCAATATCCCACTCTTGCCCAACCTCATCTTTCACTAACAACGCCAACTCCACTTACTTTTCTGTTACGCCTGTCAATGATTGAATATCCTCGGATATACCCAGCCTTGGTCACCCCACATCCCTGTCCCTTCATTCGCAATCATATCGTACTCATTTACAACTATCTGTGCTGTTAATATCTTTACCTTATTGCAAATGCTTTGTGCATTCAGATGCAATACCTTTAGAATTGTCTTTTTGACATTTCACAATTTTTATGTACTCCTGCTCTATTTGATGTCTGCCCTTGTTTTCTCTGCCTTCTACTTTTGTTTTCCACCTTTTGCATTTTTGTTTCTCTCACTCTTGTCTCCCTGTTCAGGTTCTCAGATCCCATCCTCCCCAGAAGAGGTTCCAATGATTCCAGAATCCAAATCCTTCCCTCCTGCATAATCCCTTGAGCCACACATTCAGTTAGGCTATTCTGCTATTCCTGATCTCACTGGGATTGGGAGTAATCCTGAGATTACTACCGTTCAGGTCCTGCCTTTTAATTACTTTCGTATCTCCCTATATTCTGCTCTTTGCCAACTTTTTGATTACCATTGGTACAGACAATGGCACCACTTCTGGCTGTTCCCTCTCACCCTTCACAATGTGCTGCAGCCACTCAGTGATGTATTTGACCGGGGAGGTAACTAAAGAACTGTCTGTGACGAAAGAACTGGTTGACCTTACCCCTTACAATAGAGTCCTTTATTGTGATTGATCTCTCGCTCTTCTCATGGTTCCACAGATGTGGCTCACATTGCATTGCCCAAGAAACCATCATCCCAAGCAGTCCCCAAAATGGAAAATCTGAGAGACCTGGCACTTCCTGCCTGATGCTTTTATTCTGTCTGGTGGTCACCTATTCTCTTTCTGCCTGTGCAGTCTTTACCTCTGGCATGATCAATTCATCATGAATGTTATCCTCAAATATCTCAGCCTTGCAAAGATACACACGTATAGAGTTTGTTATTTCACACAGACAGTTGTGTTATGAGCATTGACCTCTGGTCGTGTAGCAAGGAAATGATCTTGACATCATAGAATTTAAAGAGAATCAGTGTCCGAAGTCAATTCTGTGCCATATCTTGAGTTCACATTAATTCAGTTTATGATGAGTTCCAACTCTGATTAAACGCAATCGTAAATTTGCATCCAGTAATTGACTGGATTAACTAATTGACTAGCTGATAATTTGTTTATGGTGGAGTTAGTTAATAGATATATGTTGGCCCGGGTAATACGCCTGCTCTTCTTCAAAAATCTAGAATCTTTTACGTCCCCTGTTGAAGAAGATGAAGAAGAGGTGACTTACATAGATTATAAACACTTGCATGGACTGGCTGGGCCAACTGGCCTGATCCTGCACCGAAGATGCTACACAATCCACCCCAAGAGGGACATCACGCTACATCTGAAGTAGAGTGAATCTAATGATGTAGCACAGTCTATGTCCATACACAGCAAAATCTGGATAACATTCAGGCTTGGGATGGTAAGTAACAAGTTACTTTCACACACACAAGCCACAAAAGTGAATTTAACTACCTCTCCTTGACATTCAATGGCAATACTATTGTTGAATATCCCTCCATCAACATCCCACCAGCTATCATTGACCAGAAGTTGAAACAAGCTTTATTCATGTAAATACTGTGACTACAAGTGCACATCAGAGGCTAAGATCTGTACAGGCAGTAACTCATCTCCTGTCTCCCCAAAGTCTGTCTGACATCTACAAGATACGAATCAGGAGTGTGATGGAATACTTCTCACTTGCCTGGATGAGTGCAGCTCCAATAGCACTCTGGAAGCCCAATACCATCAGGAGAAAGCAGCCTGTTTGAGTGGCACCACGTTTACCAATTTAAACATTGACACCATGCATCACCATTGCAAAGTCCCAATCACCTAACAGATGCATATAGCAACTCACCAAGGCTCTTTAGACAGTACCTTCCAAACCCATGACCACTACCATCTAGAAGAACAAAGGTAGCACAGGAACACTACCAGCTACAAGTTCCCCTCCAAGTCACCCATCATCCTGACTTGAAAATATATCATTGCTCATTCAGTGTCACTGGGTCATCATCCTGGAACTCCCTCTCTAACATCATGGACACATGGATTGCACACATGGACTGCAGTGATTCAACCACCACCGTCTCAAAGTGAAGTTAGGGATGATGGACAGTAAGTGCTGGCCTAGTCAGTGATGCCCACATCCAATTAACAAATTAGAACAAAGAACAAAGAACAAAATTACAGTACAGGAACAGGCCGTTCGGCCCTCCAAACCTGCACCGACATGTTGCCTTTCACAACTAAAACCCCCTACCCTTCCGGGGACCATATCCCTCTATTCCCATCCTATTCATGCATTTGTCAAGACGCCCTTTAAAAGTCACTATCGTATCTGCTTCCACTACCTCCCCTGGCAGCGAGTTCCAGGCACCTACCACCCTCTGTGTAAAAAACTTGCCTTGTACATCATCTTTAAACTTTGCCCCTCGCACCCTAAACCTGTGCCCCAGGTAACTGACTCTTCCATCCTGGGAAAAAGCTTCTGAATGTCCACTCTGTCCATGCCCTTCATAATCTTATAGACATCCATCAGGTTGCCCCCTCAATCTCTGTCATTCCAGTGAGAACAACCCAAGTTTCTCCAACCTCTCCTCATAGCTAATGTCCTCCATACCAGGCAACATCCTGGTAAATCTTTTCTGTACCCTCTCCAAAGCCACCACAACCCTCTGGTAGTGTGGCGACCAGAAGTGAACACAATATTCCACCTGCATTGCCACTTTCAGTGACCTGTGTACCTGTGCACCCATATCTCTCTGCCTAACAGTACTCTTAAGGGTTCTGCCATTTACTGTATATTTTCCATCTGGATTAGACCTTCCAAAATGCATTACCTAACATTTTTCCAGATTAGACTCTGTCTGCCATCTCTCTGCCCAAGTCACCAACTGATCTATATCCTGCTGTATCCTCTGACAGTCTCCATCGCATCTGTAATTCCACCAACCTTTGTGTAATTCGCAAATTTACTAATCAAACCAGTTACATTTTCTTCCAAATCATTTATATCTATTACAAATAGCAAAGGTCCTGTCACTGATCCCTGAGGAACGCCACTAGTCACAGCCCTCCATTCAGAAACACACCCTTCCACTGCTACCCTCTGTCTTCTATGACTGAGCCAGTTTTTTTATCCATCATGCAAGCTCACTTCTGACCCCATGTGACTTTACCTTCTGTATCAGCCTGCCATGAGGCACCTCGTCAAATGCCTTACTGAAGTCCATGTAGACAACATTTTAACGTCATCTAGTCTTCACATGGATGACAAATAATGCAAAATAATTTTAAATTCACTTCCCATCTGAAAATGGCATGGGGCTCCCAGAGCTGAGGCCTTCATTTTGTTTTAGACTAAGGTTGCAAGACAGCGTCTCAAGAAGGAAGCCAGCAGAGTTAGTTTCTGCTGCCGCTTCTGGGTTGGAGACCCTCCTATTGGCTTTTTCTTTTTTGTGCCCTGAGGTGAATGAACAGTCCAATTGCTACCCTGTAGGTGTGAGCTTGGTGTTGGTTTGGAGGTCAGGATGGTGTGTGGCCCGGAGGGGAACCTGGCTTGGTGACGGTTCCGTGTTTCTGCTGCAACTCTGTTGGTCCTCCACCTTCCAGAGCCCGTCTAGTCTTCAACTTGATGAAAAAACTGCTATTTTTGGCAGTGTTAAAGGAAGTCAGTGCCTGGAGACATCGCTGACACTGTGCAGGTTTGTCAGGAAATCTGTGTAGCCCTAATGTTGGGATCACAACCCAAAATATAATACCTTGGCTGAGTTTTAGTTTTGGATGTTACTTTAGGTATGAGAATGATCAGTATGGAAAGATGGTCACTTCATGAGTAGTCCGATGGTCATTTTAGGCCAATGGTCGCTATGAGTAATGTCCACTGTGAGTGATGGCAACTTGAAATTCAAAGGCAGGAGATCATCTTTTTCTTACCAGTTTACCTTTTTATTGAATTCAACCCAGGTACAGAATAGAAACTCAGAGAGAAAGGGACAGTGATAACTGTTTGCCACCTGGCTTTGCAGCAAGATACGCGGGTGCGTTAAAATGTCTCTTTTTATCAAAGCCATCGTTTGCAAGTTAAACTGAAAACCACATTCTTGCAACAAACGTCTTGTGTGAAGCTCACTACCCCCATCTCGACCCCCCAACCCACACTATCTCTACTCAGCCCCTCCCACAGTGATTCAGAATTCGGTGTGTGGGGAGAAACTTTGAGCTTTGGCTGATGTTACAGTTCTCAGTGGATTTGTTTATTCTGGAATGGAAACATTTACAGAAAGTTACAAATTCATTAATGCCCCCATTTTAGGTTTCTCCCTTTTCTGTCCCTCAGTTTTCTTTTCCTCTCCTCAGTTTCTTCTTTGTCTTGCTCCTTCCCCTCCCTTGATTGCCCCTCCCTCTTTCTTTTGACCTCCTTAAGTTGGCATCTCTTCAGTTTTCACCTTCCCTCCCTTGGTTACTCTCTTCCTTAATTTTCCCATCCCCCTCCCTCAGTTACCTCTCCTCCTCCCTCGATTAACCCTCTCCCTCAGTTTTCCTTTCTCCCTCCCTTAAACTCCCTCTCCTTCAGTTTTCCCCAATTTTCTCCCTTTGTTACCCCTCTCCCTTAATTTTTCCTCCCCGTCCTTCAGTCACCTCTCTGTCCTTCCTCAGTATTCCTTCCATCCTCCTCAGTTACCCCTTTGTCTTACTCCTTCAGTTTCCCCCTTTCCTACACTCTTGGTTTCCCCCTCTTTCAGATTTCCTGCTAACCCCTCCTTCAATAACTACCCTCTCCCTTGGTTTTCCCCCTTGAATACCTCTCTCCCTCAGTTATTCTACTCTTCCTCCCTCAGTTGCATCTCCCCCCTCAGTTTTTCTCTCCCCCAACTCCTTTGATTAACCCCTTCCATAACTTGTTTCTCCCCTTCCCTTTGTTACCCCTGTGTGTTTCCCCACTCCTCCCTTGGTTCCCCGGCACCATCTTACATCAGCTATTTCTCGGAGCTACTCATACCAAATCTGTGGAGGTGAAACCACCAGCATATGCTCTCAAGTACAACCCAAATCTCACATCAGGTGAATGGACCAATGTTTACAGCCATCATGAGACTAGCCATCACATGTTTGACTGTCATACATCAAAGGATGTCTACAACCACAGTTGACACCCCTTATGTAGGGCTACTCCTCTGAGGTTGGGATTAGCCTTCACTTCATGTCTATACTGAATGTGTGTAGCCATGCTTGCCCACTGGAAAATGTCTCATACTTCGCCCCAGAAATCAGCCACTTACTGGGTGCTGCAGGCCAAAGGTGGCACAGGGTTGGGGGCAAGGGTGGGTCATTGGGGCCTCTTGATTCAAAGTGTTTCGATTTACACTGAAAGCCGGATGTGAGTCCCTCCTGTTGGTTGATGGGTTAGATCTTCTTGGGTTTCCGTCCAACTTGTAAATAATAGAAAAGTGACAAGACCCCAAATATTGCGCAACTCAAGAGCAAGAATCCCACATCCTGAGAAAACAAGCCTTGATCCATGGCTGAAACCAGTGTCACTGTAAGGAAACAGATAGAATTAACAGTTAAAGGACTTCCTCAACCTCACAAGGGTCTACAGCAGATCCATCACAAATTTATACAAAATTATAAGTCACATCTCAGAGTGAAAGGTTTGATAGATCATAGTTTTATTTTGCAGTTTGATTACCACAGTGGTTAGCCACTGAATATGCTCTTATGAGGCTGCCGATGTTTTTTACCAAAAAAAAGGCCTACTGCACAAAAAAAGGAAACAAATAATGCTATATATCTATAAGACAATTTAGAAAGATGTTAGCATAATTAGCAAAAAGAAAGATTCACCCTTTTACCAGCAATATCCTTCACAGATATTCAATGAAATATCACTCTTATTTTAACTCCTTAATTTCTTACTTAACTGACATTTTCCAGTGTTGGTGGACTGTAGGTTTATTTTCCAGTTCTGAGGGCCTGGATTCCTTTTCAGCTCTGACAGCCAGGAGATTTTCCCAAGGTCTTATATCCTGGAGATTTTACAAACTAACAACCTGCTCTTCTGCTGGGATGAAGCTGCTCTTTTGATCTGAAACCTGACTCTTTCAAACTACTAATGGGTCCTGACCATTTGCTTTCCTGAACATTAAAGAACTCAGCATTGTAAACACTTTTTCAGTTGAATCTATGTGTATCTTGTTAGACACTTAAATTAAGTCACATGCTTGCTTGGAAATTATGTCATCAGTTCACCATTCCAAATACCTTTACGACCTCTTTAAAGAAAAAGTTACCTTCACAAAGCGAAAAGCAAAATCTAAATTTCTTCCACGTTAAAATCCAATTTCCGAATAATAATAATATACTTTGCACATTTATTACAAAATTTAATCACCAACCATAGTTAAAACTACCCCTGAAAACTCATTGCATATTAAATTCTTCCTGTTTTGCTTTAATTCTTTATAAACCCTTCAAAGACTCAGCCTGTAATGCCCTAGATGTCAGAGGATTCTGGGTTCTTATACAGTTCTAGAGACTTGAATGCAAAATCCTGGTTTACATCTCAGTGCAAAAGGAGCACTGCATTGTTGAAGTGGCTTCTCTTCGAAGAAGCTGTAACCTGAGGCCCTGCCTTGCATTAATATAGCATCTTGCACATCTTCAGGATGACCCAAAGCACTTTCCAGCCAATGAAATACTTTTGAAGTGTGGTCGCTGTTGTAATGTCGGAAATACAGCGTCCAATTTATGTCCGACAAATTTCCACGAACACGAATATGACAATGATGAATTGTAGTGAAGTTGGTTGAGGGCTAAATATTGACACTGGGAACAACTTCCTTGTTGCTCTTCAGAAATAGTGCCGTAAAATCATTTTGGAAATCAGCTGGGGGCCTACACTTAATAACCCATCCAAAACACAATATGGCACTTCTGACAGGGCTGCATTCCATCAGTAGTGCACTAGGAGCGTTGGCTTGGATTTGGTCTGATCAGCAATCACTGGGAAAACCTGCATTTGTGATGCTGATCTGTAGCCAATGTGGCTTTTCTCTCTGCGCCGACCAGTCATCCCAATCTGATCTAGTTCCATTTGCCTGCGTTTGGCTCATATCCCTTTAAACTCTTCCTATGCTTGCCGTAGGTAGAATCAATGAGTTAAGAAGTGGTTAGTATATGAATTCACGTACCTTCACTACCTTTTTCTAAAGAAGTCAGAAAGTTACTTAGAACAGTGAACTTAATGACACGATTTCCAAGAAGGGAGTGATTTAACTTAAGTGCCTAACAATATGGATGCAGAATCAATTGTATTAAGAAGTATTTAAATTCACATACCTAGAAACTCCACAACAAAATAGCAGGTCTCTGATAGAAGTGTCCATCGAATAATCACCTTCTCGGATGTGTAAAAGGCATTCCATAGGATCAGAGCAATGCCTTTGCGCAAATTAAAAAGAAACATCTTAGTCAAGTTTTAGAAACACCCGAATATGGGCATGGGGGAATGTAACAATACCGAGACAACCATAATTTATCTCGCGTCTCCTGTTCTTTTATGCTTGCTTTACACTAGGAGGTTTTCTGGCACAGTGTGTAGTGTCCCTCACTCTGAGCCAGCAGCTTCGTGTTCAAGTTCCACTCCAGGACTTGACAGCTGAAGGACAGTGCATTCATAACACAGGCAAACAGGTTGAGTATCAATCTGTAAATCTTTCCAATGCATGCCACTGGCAAGAGTGGGAGGGGCTACTTGTCATTCGGCCATGGATGTAAATTCCAAATGACAGTAAGGAAGTAGGAGATTCTGCTGTCATTATCCACAGCTCCACATTACAAGATTTTATGTAAAAGTGCCTGTTAAGGCAGCAGCTGTTCAGCAGGGCCAGTTGGCTGGATGTCCATGTGGGTTAGATTGATACCAACAGCATGGACTTTGATCCCCATTCTGGCTCAAATGAACACAGGATCCAACTCCTTGCCCTAACTGCTGTGAAGATTGTGGAGCTGTGGACAGAACCTGCCCTGGACGGATACTTCTGAAGTGGACTTGAAATGTTAACTCTGCTTTTTCTCTCCGCAGATGCTGCCAGACCTGCTGAGTTTCTCCAGCAGTTTCTCTTTTTGTTTCAGATTTCCAGTACCTGCACTTCTTCATTTTGTTTTGTCTCCTTTACTTGGTAGTAGGTTTATTTACAGCGTACAGCATTCCATATATCTGTCTCCTGCCTACCTGAAACCTCTTTACACCCAACTTTTGAAATTCAAATAAACTGAACGGGACCAAATTAACAGGTGACAGCCCCATGAAGATAAGGTCCTGAAGGAAGCTGACAAAGTTAAAAGTGATTTTGGGATGCGGGCCACACTCCAGTCCCAGTGATGCCCACCAGTTGCAGATAATTTATACCCCATCAGCTACCAAGGCCCAGAGGGCACATTGCTGTAGGTCTGGAGTCACATGTAGGCTAGATTGGGTAAAGATGGCAGTTTCCTTCCCCAGAGGACATCAGTGAACCAGATGGGTTTTTCTGGACAATTGAAAATAGATTCATGGTCATTAGACTCTTAATTCCAGATTTTTAAAAAAAATTGAATTCAAATTCCACCACTTGCCATGGCAGGATTCAGACCTGGGTCCCTAGAACATTAGCTTGGTCCCTGGATTAACGTTCCAGTCTAGCCATAATACCACCAGGCCATCGCCTCCCCAGTTGTATCAAGAAAAAGATTTATGTCGCATTTCATACTTCATCAACTGACTTGGGGATCCAACAATTTAACATTCAATTTGCAACATGCGACCTACTGAGTAATGCGCCACTGTGCAGTCGGAGAGATGCGATGCAGGACAACTTGTAATCTCCCTGGAACAGCCAACTATGCAGCATTCTTGGAAACACCAGAGCCTAGAGCAGGAAGGAACCAATGCATTTAATCTCTGGCTGTTCAGAGAAAGGAACTGCCTCATGTTCAGAATGCCTTCATGCTACTCCTTCTTTTCAAAATAAAAATTTTAATCTGCTTTGCTCACTGCTTCATGTCACTCCATTTCGTTAGATGCAATCCTCCACTCACTGCATTTTGCTGCAGAATATTACTGCCTTAATTGCAAAACATACAATTCTGAAATAGCCGCTAAATGCTGACCTTGCAAATGATGCCCATGTCAGCTGAATGAATAAAAAAATTCATGGACAAACCCTTAATTACAACAATGTGGAAGGTGGTTGCATTCCCTTTCTTGATGTTGCTGCTTTCAGATATTTTCTTGAAAGCATTTATTTTAAAAATTATATAAAGGAAGCCTGTGTCTGGTGACATACCATAGGATTTGGTGTTGGGTCTCTTGCTGTTTATTGTGTACATTAAAGATCTAGACATGAATGTAGGAGAAATGATAACTAAGTTAGAAGATTACATGAAAATGGATGGTGCAGTAACCAGCTAGGAGGAAAGCCTTAGATGGTTGGAGAAAATGGACGGGCTGGTCAGATGGGCAGAATAGTGGCAAATGGATTTTAATCTGGATAAGTGTGATATCTTGCGTTTTCAGAGGATGAACAAAGCAAGGAAGTACCCTTGAATGGTAGGACCCTAGGAAGTGCAGAGTATCTGATGGATCTTGATATGCATGTCCACAGATCCTCGAAGGCAACAGAACAGGTGGATAAGGTGGTTAAGAAAGCATATGGGATGCTTGCCTTTATTTGTGGAGACAATGAATAATGGAAGAGGGAGGTTCTGCTAGAAGATGTTAATTAGGCTGGAGCTGGAGTACTCTGTACGGTCTTGTCACCACATTGTGGGAAGGATATGATAGCATTAGAGACGGTGCAGAAGAGCTTTACCAGGATGTTGCCTGGGCAGGCGTGCTTCAGCTATGAAGACAGTCTAGACAGGCTGGGATTGTTTTCCTTTGAGTAGAGAAGACTGACGGGGAACCTGATTGACATCTGCAAAAGTCTGAAGGGTATAGCTAGGGTAGATAAGAAGAAAGTTTTGTCCTTAGGAGAGGGCTCAGTTTTCAGGGACTGTAGATTTAAGATAAGGGACCAGAGATTTGGAAGGGATTTAAGGAAGAAATATTTTCAATCAGAAGGTGGTCAGTATCTTGAATTCACTGCCTTAAATGGTGGCAGCGATGGGAACCCTCACAACATTTAAGAAATATTTAGATGAATGCTTGAAGCATGGGCTCGGGGTTGGAAAATTGGACTAGAGTAGAGTAGAATAGAAAGATGTGCAGGTTAGGTGGATTGTCCATGCTAAATTGTCCCATTATATTGAGGGATGTGCAAGCTAGGTGGATTAGTCATAGTAAATGAGGGGTTATGGGGAGAGGGTGGACACCCAGGGTCTGGTGGGATGCTCTTTGGAGAGTCGGTGCAGACTCGATGGGCCAAATGGCTTCTATCTGCACTGTAGAGATTCTGTAATTGTAGATAGATGTGTGATGACCAGAGCAGACACATGGACTGAAGGACCTCTTTCCATGCTGTACAACTCCATGACTGCATGTCTCTATTTGTTTCAATGTACCCATTTACAATCACCCAGTAATATTCAAAAGGCTCGCATAGAAGAACTTGAACTGACCAGAATTCCAGCAACAGAAAAGATGACTGCTGAGATGAACTGCCAGTACCTGAAAGACAAGAAGCAATGTGGAACAATGTTAGGTTGTTCACTGCAGTTGGACTTGTTAATTCAGCAAACTAGGGATAAAGCATGGAGATTTTGTTTAGTCAGCCAGGCAAGGATTGTTCGATTGGTAATCTGGTCTGACCCTGCCAGACCTTCTAATTCCAGTTCTGCTTTAGTGTGTCAATATCATACAATGTTATTTCTATTTCGCCAACATTCAGATGGTAATTGGGGTGGTCATGGTGTCGTGGTAATGTTACTAGATTGCTAAACCCAGAGGCTCTGACTGGTGGCACAGGTTCCACACCCTCTCTGAGGTTTAAATTAATATTTGGAATAAAAAGCTTTGCTTGACAATGGTGACTGTTGTATAAGGTAATGGCTTTGAAGGAATTAATGCTAAGTTGCAAGAAGCTCCACCTGGTCTTTGAGTAGAGAATTAGGCTGCATTATACAAACTCCCAAATGGGTCAGGCATGACATACCCAGCCATTGATAATTGTGAACTAAAGTCTTACATGCTGAAAGAAAAGCAGAAATTGCACAGGTCTCTTTTAGGCGTCTATGGGCTTGAAATGTTAATTTTACTTTTCTCTCCACAGATGCTGAGTTTACCCAGCAATTTCTGTTTATGTTTCAGATCTTCAGCATTAGCATCTCTTTGTTTTATCTTTCGATGCTAATTTGGTTGTCTGTTTTATTTATTTGAAATAGTAGATAGGAGCTTGAGTGGCAGCAGTCTACCTCAACTGCCCAGCGCTCTATCCTACAGTGACCATGAGAATTATCCTCAACTGTTGCAAACATCCCATCTGGTTCATTAATGCTGTAGAGTGTAGAGTTGTACAGCACAGAAACAGACCTTTTGATTCGATCAGTCCACACCGACCATAATCCCAAACTAAGGTGGTCCCATCTGCCTGCACTTGGCCAATACGCCTGCAAACAGCTTGTATTCATGTACTTATCCAAATGTCTTTTAAATGTTGTAACTGTACCACATCCGTCACTTCCTCTGCAGGTTCATTCCACACACAAACCACTCTTTATGCAAAAGAATTGCCCCTCATGTCTTTTTCAAATCTTTTGCCTCTCATTTTAAAAATGTGCCCCTCATCTTGAAATCCCCCACCATAGGAAAAAGACACCGCCTATTCACCTTATTTATGTCCCTCATTATTTTATAAACCTCTATAAAATTACCTCTCAACCTCCTATGCTCCAGTGAATGAAAAGCCCCAGCCTATCCAGTCTCTCCTTTTAACTCAAACCCCCCATTCCCGGCAACATGCTGGTAAATCTATTCTGAACCCTCTGTCGTTTAGGGAAGGTAGCTGTATGGAGTATTTTTATTCTGTAGGGTTATAGTGAACTTGAAATTCAGTCTTGTTTCATATTGTAAATGTCCTTTCTTTCGAATACTTAGAATTAAACCTGATTTTAGAGTTTTATGCAGACGTTGTAACTCTACCTCGGGTCAGAAACCTCAGGACTGTGTTTGCTTTGACTGGGTCGACCCCACAATGATTTAACAAGAGAGTGGGCCATTAACCAGATGAGGCTGTGACATCCACCCCATCTGGTAAAATCCCAGTTGAGGTGAGGAGGCAACAGCCTATTCCTACGGCATCCACTTTGCATTGTTACCCCATCTCCCAAACCCACCTTCCAGCTCACTCATGGTGGGACTTAGAATTTCACCCTAGATTGCTGCTAGCTGCACTTTAAAGGAACGTTCATTTTGTGTTTGCAAATTGGAGATTGTGAGACAGGCACAAATATATGGGCTGAATGGCCCCCTTCTGTGCTTCTATGATATCCTGTATGGAGAATGTATCAGAGGTATCAGCCTCTGCTTTTGTTATTATCTATAAACAGATCAAAAAGGTGTCAGACTTGCCTCAGTGTTAAAAAACATTTCTGCGAAATGTAAGGGCATAGTTTTCTGTTTGGCGGAAACTTACTGTGCCTTAAGCAGTAATTCAGTACAAAAACAACTCAAACGCTGTTACTGAACTGGATTTGGCTAAGTTGGTACTGCACTCCCATCTGAATCAGAAGCTTGTGGAATGAAATCTCATTCCAAACACTTGGGCACAAAAGTCAGACTGACACTAATATGCATTTACTGACAGAATTAGGATAAAGCTGAAGCTGCCATCATTTTACCAGACCATAGTGCTGCTCTCTCATTAGAGTGAGATGGTGGTGGCTTAAGAGTCACCACACCTCAGGCAAGGGGAGAGTTTGAGAAGGAGAGTCCTTTAAGGGTAACCTCAGCTGTGCTGCACTGTCAGAGGGTCAGTACTGAGGGAATGCTGGACCGTTGAAGAGTCAGTAGTAAGGGAATGCTGCACTGTCAATGGGGCAGTAATGTGAGAGTGTCATGCTGTTGGAGAGTCTGTATGGCTAGAGTGCTGCACTGTTGGAAGGTCTATACTGCATCAGTGTTCCCCCTCAGAAAGTCAGTGCTGAGAAAGCACTGCATTGTTGAAGGGCAGTTCTGAGTGAGCGCTGCACTGTCAGAAGATCAGTATTGCAGGAGTGCTGCAGAATCAGAGGGGTGATACTAAGGGAGCATTGCATTGTTGGAGGGACAATATTGAGGCAGCACTGCACTGTTGAAGGGGCAGTACCACGAGAGCACTGCACTGTTGAAGGGGCAGTACCACGAGAGCACTGCACTGTTGAAGGGGCAGTACCATGAGAGCACTGCACTGCTTGAAGGTTTGCATTGCAAGAGTGCTGCGCTGTTGAAAGGGCTGTTCTGCAATACAGCCATTTATTTTTTTATTTGAATTTAAATGTTGAGGTTTGATAATTTTTAATTCATTACCTGAGTCCAAATGGCTCATGAAGAGCAAACTTGAATTCATTTCCCAGCATCTGGCTGATCTGTGAGAGAAAATGAAAAAATATTAAACCCAGTTGGATTACGTACATGACAAGCATGGGGCTGGATGAACACAGCAGGTCAAGCAGCATCATAGGAGCAGGAAAACTTGACGTTTCAGGCCTAAACCCTTCATCAGAAATGGGGGAGGGGAAGAGGGTTCTGAAATAAATAGGGAGAGAGGGGGAGGCGGATAGAGGATGGATAGAGGAGAGGATAGGTGGAGAGGAGGCAGACAAGTCGAAGAGGCGGGGATGGAGCCAGTAAAGGTGAGTGTAGGTAGGG
>JAHRHZ010000008.1:11729553-11770923 GCA_024137785.1 Ginglymostoma cirratum | reverse complement strand
GCTTGTTATCTCGGATTCTCCAGCATCTGCAGTACCTTTTATCTCTGGATTACGTACATGACATGACTGATCCCTGAATGTCCCTTAAGGGCTTAGCAAAAGATCTTAGTTGTATCAAACTACTGCCAATGCAGAATTTTAAGAAGTCTCAATATCACCTCTCAATGAAAGGATGTACAATTAATGCCAAACTTGCTATTAATGTTGACATCCAAAGAGCAATTCTAAAAATAGCATCCTGTGAGGTGTTGTATAAGAGATGTAAAGGTTAGGTGTGCCTTAAGCACCACTGACAATGATGATTTTATATGGACCCAGGGATGTCATGAAGCCACAATTAAAGTGATAAAGGGGCATATCCAAAGCCTGAGCAGACAAGGTTTAATGGATAAACAAACTTAGGAGACTTTATTAAGGCTGTAGACAAGACATGTCATTCATTACTACAGCCGTGCTAAAGGCAGAATACATTTATTGATATCACAGACATTGGGAATCATTTTGGAAAAACCCCATGAAAGAAATAGGGATTATTATTAAAGCCATAGACAGCAGGAATCAGCCAGAACAAAAAAACTGATGGAAGCAGAATTTGTTACAAAAGCTCCAGGCAATGGGAATCATTCAATAAAGACTTTAAGGAAATAGGAACCTTTATTTAGGCTGAAAACAGTAAGATTCATCAGTGAAGTGACAAAAATAGGCAAGAATTTTGACCACAAAAATAGGGGAAGCCCTCCAGAAGTGGTGGAGATCGGCAGCCCTGCTGTTATTGCAAAATTAAAAGCCTTTTAAGCAAGGAGAATAAATAATTAGGAAAGCATGGCATCAGAAATAATATTGGCAGGAGGGTTTCAGAGATGGGCCAAATGAAACACTGAATTGAACACCTGAGAGAAAACATTTTTTAAGAAAATTCTAGTTTTGTTACTATATCAGAAGTTGAACAAGCTCATATACTTCTACATACAATTGGGAGTATAGCCAATAACAATATAGCTTGCCAAGATGTAAATGAAACAACAGATGCTTCTGAAGAAATACTGAAAGCCTTTGACAATTATTTTTACCTCAGAACAAATAAAATTCTTAAAAGAGCTAGATTAAAGAGAAGAGCTCAGAATTCAGAAAACTCCATGGATAATTTAATTAATAATCTCAACATTAATGGAGAAATTGTGATTTAAAAACAGAATTAAAATGAGACAAATTTACTGTTGGAATTTCTAATGACTTTTGGTCAGATTTATTACAGTCAGAAGAAGATTTGATTCTAGCGAAAGCCATTCAGATGGTGTGTGAAGTCAAAGTCTGGAAGCAGCACCGATGAACATAAAAAGCAAAGGATCATCTTTACCGCAGGAGGTCAGCAGAATCCATTCAATTCTTAATGTGTGTAGAGCTACGAGAGACACACTTGAAAGATCAGTAGGACTGGCACCAGAAACTGAAGGTAATTGTCAATGCAATGGAGCAAGAAAACTTCACAGTCACAAGCAGCACTAAAATATTGGAAAGGAATACTTTATCTTCAAAACAAAAGGTTACTTTCAGAGAATCTGCTGAAGTAAGGCATAATCAAAAAAGCAAGAGGCCACAAATAAGTTAATTAGAGAGAACAATCTACAATTGAAAAAATATCTAAAGTGTCCCTAGGAGGAAGTAGGTGATCTAGACCAGTGCCTTTGACAAAAGGGTATTTATATCAATGGGCACCTCACTAATTTCAAGATTAATGCTGGTGCCAGTGTCACTGTATTATCAGATGGTGAAACATGGTTGAAAACATACTGTCTACAGTTGACCACAGAGCAACCACATAATTAGGGAGATATAGCAGTTCAGATTAAGATACGCTACAAGCTACTCTCAACACAAACGGCATCAGATAGCAGAGAAGTTATACATATTCCATAAATAATAATGAAACAACAATAATAATATTATTGCGTGTTTAGACTTTGGTCTCCTTCAAATGATGTAAGGTATAAAACTAGATACTAAGAGAGAAACTAAGAGACAACTGTTTCAGGAACAGGCAATCATGGAACAACAGATCAAGGAATATTCAGTTAAGGATCAGCTGTTCATGGAGCAACAGCTAGTGAAAGATTTCATGTAGCTATGCTCATGATGGAATCTACACTCAAGGTAGAATACATTGAGATTAACTATATTGGCCAAAGAAGTATGTTTCATGCTGTCAATGGGAGACAGTGGTCTGAAAGTCATAATCAACTCAACCAAATATGACAGAAGCTGAAGAGAGATCAAATATGTCTCAGCATTCATCAGTATTGTGTTGAAGGCTGGCCAAACCAAAGGCCCTACAGGTTGTCCATGAAATCATATTTTGAGCGGTGACAGCAGTTCACAATCATGGCATATGATTAAAGGCTGATTATTGCCAAGTTCTCTTTGGGAAATCAAGAATGGACAATAAATACCAGCCTTGCCAGTAATGACCACATCTTGAGAACAATGAAAAAAGTATAATCCTGTAAGGTTGTGGCAGAAGGGCGTAAGGGTCTGAAAGGGGCACTTTAAGCACCACCCAAAACGATGGTGTGATGTGGGCTTGGTGGGAGAACAGTTTAGGATCTCGAATGAGTGAGACATAAAATCCAGGTCCTCCTCTCTAACAATGTCAAAGAACAAAGAACAATACAGCACAGGAATAGGCCAATTGGCACTCTAAGACTGTGCCGACACATGATGCCTTTCTAAACAAAAAAGCCCTTTGCCTCTAAGCAGTCCATTTCCCTCAATTCCCTGCCTATATATCTATCTGTCAAGATGCCTCCTAAATGTTGCTATACATCCACCTCCACCACCTCCTCTGGCAATGCATTCCAGGCATGTACCATCCTCTGTGTAAAAGACTTGCTTCCAGCCAGAGCCCGAAGCAGATCCCATGCCAGTGTTCGGTAAAAGTCCGCAGGACCTACAAAAAGTTTGATGCATTTGGGGATTCTGGTAAGTATTTCTGAAGCTGAAATTCAGTTTGACATTTGGAAGTTTGATCTACATCTTTAAAAGTGCAAATGAGACTGCAAAAATGTAACAAAATCCTGTGGGTGCTGGAAGTTTGAAATGAAGCGAATACGCAACAGGCTATGCAGCCTCTGTTAAGCAAGAAAATTAAAGAGAAACTTTACTTTGTTTCTCTCACCACAGGTGGATCTAAAAGTTAAAGTTCTAAGTTGGAGGAAGGCCAATTTTGACAGTACTAGGCAAGAACTTTCAAAAGTTGATTGGGGTGGATGTTTGCAGGTAAAAGGATGGCTGGAAAATGGGAAGCCTTCAAAAAATGAGATAACGAGAGCCCAGAGACAGTATGTTTCTGCTAGGGTGAAGGGCAAGTCTGGTAGGTGTAGGAAACGCTGGATGACTGGAGAAATAGGTTTTGGTCGAGAATAAGAATGAAGCATATGTCAGATATAGTCAGCAGAAATCAAGTGATTCCCTAAAAGAGTATAAAGGCAGTGGGAGTATACTTAAGAGGGAAATCAGGATGGCAAAAAGGGGACATGAGGTAGCTTTGACAAATATGGTTAAGAAGAATCCAAAGGGATTCTACAAATACATTAAAGACAAAAGGGTAACTAGGGAGAGAATAGGGTCCCTTAAAGATCAGTAAGGCCGTGCGTGGAACTGCAGGAGATGGGGGAGATACTGAAAAGTATTTTACATCAGTGTTTAATGTGGAGAAGGATATGGAAGCTAAAAAAAAGGGGAAATGAATTGTGACATCTTGAAAAATGTCCCTATTACAGAGAAGGAGGTAATGGGCGTCTTAAAATGCATATAGGTGATAAATCCTTGGGACCTGATCAGGTGTACCCTAAAAGTCTGTAGGAAGCTAGGGACGTGAGGGACGAGTGCCCCTCACTGAGATATTCATATCATTGATAGCCACAGGTGAGGTGCTAGAACACTGCATGTTAGGTAACGTGGTGCCACTACTTAAGAAAGGTGATAAGGAAAAGCCAGAGAACTATAGACCGATGAGCCTGACATCGGTGGTGGGCAAGTTGTTGGAAGCGATCCTGAGGGACAGGATTTATATGTATTTGGAAAGGTAGGACTGATTAGGTATACTCAACTTGGCTTTGTGTGTGGGAAATCGTGTCTCACAAACTTGAGTATTTTGAAGAAGTAACAAAGAGAATTGGTGAAGGCAGAGCAGAGAATGATATTTATATGGACTTCAGTGGGGTGTTCAACAAGGTTCCTCATGGTAGACTGGTTAGCAAGGTTAGATCACATGGAATACAGGGAGAACTAACTATTGAGATATGCACTTGCTTGAAGGTAGGAGACAGAAGGTGGTGGTGACGGTTGCTTTTCTGCCTGGAAGCCTGTGACCAGACCAGCAGTGTGTGACAAAAATCGGTGCTGGTTCTATTGCTTTTCATCATTTATATAAATGATTTTGATGTGAACATCAGTGGTATGGTTGGTAAGTTTGCAAATGACACCAGTGGACAGCAAAGAAGGTTACCTCAGAGTATCACGCGATCTTGATCAGATGGGCCAATGAGCCGAGGATTGGCAGATGGAGTTTAATATAGATAAGTGTGAGGTGCTGCATTTTGGAAAGGCAAACCAGGGCAGGAATTATACACTTAATGGGAAGGTCCTGGGGAGTGTTACTGAACAAAGAGACCTTGGAGTGCAGGTTCATAGTCCCTTAAAAGTGGAGTCACAGGTAGATAGGATAGTGAAGAAGGTGTTTGGTAAACTTGCCTTAATTGGTCAGCGCATTGAGCATAGGAGTTGGGAGGTCACTTTGCAGCTGTACAGGACATTGGTTAGACCACTTTTGGAATACTGCATGCAATTCTGGCCTCCCTGCTATAGGAAGGATGTTGTGAAACTTGAAAGGGTTCAGAAAAGATTTACAAGGATGTTACCAGAGTTGGAGGGTTTCAGCTATAGGGAGAGGCTGAATAGACTGGGACTATTTTCCCTGGAGTGTCGGAGGCTGGGGTATGACATGTAGAGGTTTGTTAAATCATGAGGGATATGAAAAGGGTTAATAGCCAAGGTCTTTTACCCGGGGTGGGGGTGTCCAAAACTAGACGATATAAGTTTAAGGTGAGAGGGAAAAGGTTTAAAAGGGACCTAAGGGGCAATATTTTCATGCAGAGGATGGTGCATGTCTGGAACAAGCTGCAGAGGAAGTGGTGGAGGCTGATACAATTACAACATTTAAAAGACATCTGGATGAGTATATAAATAGGAAGGGTTTAAGGGGATATGGGCCAAATGCTGGCAAATGGGACTAGATTAATTTAAGATATCTGGTTGGCATGGATGAATTGGGCCAAAAGGTCTGTTTCTGTGATGTATAACTCTAAGACTCTATGACTCTCATCTTCTTTAAACTTAACGCCCTTTTACCTTAAACCTATGTTCCCTTGTAATTGACTTTTCTACCCAATGGATTCCAACTATCTATTCTATCCATGCCTCTTGTAATTTCGTAAATTTCGATTAGGTCCCCCCTCATCCTTCAATGTTCAAGTGAAAACAAACCAAGAGTGTCCAATCTCTCCTCATTGCTAATACCCCGCAAACCAGGCAATGTCCTGGTACCCTCTCCAAAATCTCCATATTCTTCTGGTAGCGTAATGTCTAGAACTGTGCACAATATTCCAAAAGTGGCCCAACTAAAGTTCTATACAGCTGGAAACTGACTTACACACTTTTATATTCTCTGCCCCAATTGATGAAGGCAAGCATGCTATGTGCCTTCTTGACCATCTTATCCAGCTGTGTTGCTGCTTTCAGGCACTGCGGACTTGTATGAGGTGATCTGCATTATTGCTCACCATAGGGCATGTTTGTTGCCAACTTCTGCTTTTAAAGTAGACATTAGGAGGGATAAAAGGGACCTTGAAATGTCCTTGGCAAATGGGATTAAGGAAAATCCCAAGGCATTCTTACATATATAAGGAGCAAGAGGATATGTTCACACTGTCACTGGCGTGGACACACATGGATACTTGCACAAATTCATCTGCTCACTCGCAGAAACCATCCAAACTTGCACAAACAAATAACCTTCTGCTGCATTTAGAAAAAGAATAACAGTTTGTATTACTTGTGAAACCCTTTGGGCAGATTGCACAGTCCACCCAGTTCATTGTTTTTTCTCACAGAGCTTTTATCGCTTTCAAAAGTAACCTAGGTTTTATTTCTTATATCAAGCAATGGGGTGACACAATGGCTAGCACTGCTGCCTCACAGCGCCAGGGACCCTGGTTCAGTTCCACTTTTGGGCGACTGTCGGTGTCGAATTTGGCCATTCTCCCTGCATGGGTTTCCTCTCACAGTCCAAAGATGTGCAGGTCAGGTGCATTAGCATGAGAAATGCATGATTACAGGGATAGGGGAGGGGGTGAGTCTGGATGGAGCATCATCGTGAACTTGTTAAACTGAACAGCCGATTTCCACACTGTAGGGATTCTAAGGATTTAAAGTTTTTTTTTTGTAAACATAAGATGTTTTGCTTAATGAGACAAGGGTTGGTAGTTCTAGAGAAAGTAGTACTGTTTTCTTTGGTGACCCAATTATCAACATGAATTGATGTTAAGTAAGGTACAGCATGGTTACATGCAGAGTTAAACTACCCCTATACTTCCTAATGATGTGGCTTAGTCCTGATGCTAAGATTAATGGTGCTCTTGCTCTCAAGGGAGTGCAGCGAAGGTTTACCATGCTGATTCCAGGGTCTAGGCCTGAAACGTCAGCCTTCCTGCTCCTCTGATGCTGCTTGGCCTGCTGTGTTCATCCAGCTCTACACCTTGCTTATCTCAGATTCTCCAGCGTCTGCAGTTCCTACTATCTCTGATTCCAGGGATGGCGGGTCTGACGTATGAGGAGAGATTGACTAGGTTAGGATTATTTTTGCTAGAGTTCAGACGAATGAGGGGGTATCTCATAGGGACTTATAAAATTCTAACAGGACTGGACAGGGTAGATGCAGGGAGGATGTTTCCGATGGTGGTTGTGTCCAGAACCAGGGGTCACGGTACATGGGTTCGGGTTAGATGATTTAGGACAGAGATGAGGAGACATTTCTTCACCCAAAGAGTGGGGAGCCTGTGGAATTCCTTACCACAGGAAGTAGTTGATGTCAAAACATTGAATGTTTTCAAGAGGCAACTAGATATAAAACTTGGGGCGCATGGGATCAAAGGTTATGGGGAGGAAGCAGGATTAGGCTATTGAGTTGGACAATCAGCCATGATCGTGAAGAATGGCAAAGCAGGTTTGAAGGGCCAAATGGTCTCTCCCTGCTCCTATCTTCTATGTTTCTATGTAATGAGTGCAGACAGAAGCATAAGACTGCAATAGGGTTTTGAAAGATTAGGTGAGTGGGCGAATGTGTGACAGATGGATTTCACCAGCATGAGGTGATTCATTTTGGATGAAAAATATGGGGATAGATCTGAGCATCAATGAAATGATGAAGAGCAAAGATCAGTGGAGGTCTAATGAAATAGGAGAATCTGCATATATAGTTCATTAAAAGGTAGCAGTCAGGTACAAAAACAGAGAAAAAATTAAAATGGCCAGTGGAATTTGTCTTTTTAACTAAAAGGCTGGAATATAAATTAGGGGAAGATTTTGGTGACAGCTGTACAAAGCCGTAGTTAAAACACAGCGAGTACTGGAGTGCAATGTAAATTTGGAACAATGTGTCTTTGAAGGATAAATCAATCTTGGAAGGAGGTGTAATATCGATTCATCAGAATATGACCGTGGCTCCAAGGATTCAGCAATGAGACCAGGGTTATTCCTTAGCCTGTCGATCTTTAAAGAGTGATTTGACTGTGGCTTATCAAATTTTGCAAGAACTTGATGGGGGATATAGACAGTGACCTGTTGCAATAATGAGGGTCAGCTCAGAATGGAGTGGGTAAACAAAGACTGGGGTCAGGATGTTAAGGCGAGAAGTTAGTAAATGGAAAGGGTGGTTGAAGGGTGGAATTCTTTTCCAACAAAGAAAAATAAATGTTGGGTCAATCAATCATTTTAAATCTGAGATCGATGGAGGTTTGCTAGCCTGAGCATATTAAAGGAGATGGAGCCAAGTTGGGTGCATGGACTTAAGGTGCAGATCAGTCATGATTTTGTAAATGGCATAGAACAGGCTCAGGAAACTGGGGCTGAATGGTTTAGCCAGACTGAGGGATCTAGACAGATTAGACAGAGGTAAAACAGTTCCCATTAATGCAAGGATTGAGAATGGGAGGCCACAGGTTTAAGGTAACTGGCAAAAGAAATAATGGAGATATAGCAATACTTTTCTCATAGCAATGCTTGATAAGCAGATGTTTATGTATTGATTCAGGCTATAGAAGACTTTCAGAGATTACGACCCTTTTATTGTTATAGATCAGTTCGAGCAGTAGTTTCATCCCTCCCTTCTGGATCCTTTGCCTATGTAGAAGCCAAGTCTCATGCTGGGGGGTGTCCACATTGCCAATATAGCAGTAACAGAAATCGAAACAACAAGGGGAGGAAATGAGGGAGGGGACTAAATCAAAATGGAGTCAGTGGGGAAAATAATAAACCCCAGCTTGTGCAGTGTCCACCTCTCTCTAAAAGCTTTGAAAAAGTACCAACTCTTTGTTCTTTTTAGAACCACCACCAAATTAATTAATTAAAGTACAAAACAAGATGACAAAACATAAAAAAGTGGGGAATACAAGGGAGGGGTGAAATCAACATGGTGTTAAAGGAGAAACAATGCACTAGAGCTGCCACCTCTCTCTAAAGGCAAACCCCAATTCTTCTAATCAACACATTCAGATATGCTACGTTGCATGACTGGGGTAGATGGGATATGAACCTACACCCTCTGGACCTGATGCAGGGACACTATCACAGGACCACAAGTCCCTTGAAGTCCCAGCTCTTTTCCTTCTCAATCAACACATTGAAGCAGAAATCGGATTATTCTATGAAAAGGAAGAAGGTGCATGGAAGAAGGTGGGGAATGGCATTGCTCATTTGGAGAGCCAGCCCAGACACGAGTGGGCAGAATGGCCTCTTTCAGCGCAGTATCCATTCTA
Source organism: Ginglymostoma cirratum (assembly GCA_024137785.1). Taxonomy (NCBI): domain Eukaryota; kingdom Metazoa; phylum Chordata; class Chondrichthyes; order Orectolobiformes; family Ginglymostomatidae; genus Ginglymostoma; species Ginglymostoma cirratum. Next base: position 11,761,834 of record JAHRHZ010000008.1, on the reverse strand, counting down.
TGAAGCTGTGAGGAGCTCAGGTGTGATTCTATCTGAGGGAGATACCAGTCTAGTGCAGAGTAGAGATAGCTCAGTGCTCTGGACGCATGCCACCAGGAGCTGGACTGAGACTGGCTGCACTGATATCTGGAATCCTCACAGAGAGGGATTAAAAACAGTTCAATCCCACGGTCAGACCCGAGTAGCGCAGGGGCAAAGGCCAATAGCTCATCTCGTCTAAAATCCAATTTTGCCTTTGAGAAGGCAGCATTACCTTTGATCGGTGGACTTCCCCCTCATCATCTTCACCTCCGACTCCAAGGATTTTCCTACTCTTCAGCCGGCTCACCAGGTCAGTCTGGCTGTGTTTCTTCAGCAGGGAGCCGTGTGGTTTGACAGCCATCCTTATCCTCCCCACCTCACCCCCTTACTCCAGGATACCACTCACTCCTGTCACAAACCTAAACCTGAAACAGAAAAACAAGGAGAGAGCTTGGAGATTTTATCCCAAGGTACAGTGGTAATAGAGAGTGTATTCATTATTTAACATCAAATTGATGTATTATTTATAATATTTAAGCACTAAAGCTAGTTCAGGCTTTCAGCCACAAGCCCCTGAAGTCTTACGTTTGCCTTAAAATGCAACACAATTGCAGTATTACAACATTATTAACTTACATCAATAAAGCATCTTTCATTACCTTAGACATCTCAGAAATTCAAAGCCAGTCACATGGTTTAGAAGTGAAAAGATAGAAAGTGCTGGAAATACTCAGCAGCTTCTGTGCAGAGAGAAACGGGGTTAATGTATCAGCTCATATACCTTTGACCAGAACTGCAATTTTGATGAAAAATCACAGACGTGAAACATTAACTCTGTTTCTCTCTCTATGGATGCTGCCTGAACTGCTGAGCACTTCCATACTTTCTGTTGTTTACGTTGGATTTCTGGCATCTGTGGTGTTTTTTTTTACAAGAGGTTTGAAGTATTTATTTTTATGCATTTATGGGGACTGGGCGTCACTGACTGGGACAGGATTTATTGCCCGTCCCTAATTACCCATGAGAAAGTGGGGGATGAGCTGCCTTCTTGAACTGTCACAGTCCATGTGCTGTAGGTTGACCCACAATTCCCTTAAGGAAGGAATTCCAGGATGTTGACCCAGCAACAGTGAAGGAACGGCAATATATTTCCAGGACAGTGAGTGTCTTGGAGGGGAAATTGTGGGTAGTGGTGTTCCTATGTATCTGCTGCCCTTGTCCTTCCGGGAGGCTGTGGTCATGGGTTTAGAAGGTGCTATCTGAGGAGCCTTGGTGAATTTCTGCAGTACGTCTTGTGAATGGTATGTTCGGCTGCCATTGTAGTTGCTGTTGTCATGGTATAAACATCATAACAAATTTGCACACAGAACAATCCCACAATCAGCAGTGTGTGATAACCGGATAACTTATTTTCAACTGAATGTTTGGGGGAATAATGTGTCTTTGGGTTGGAGTGGTGGTGAATATTAACCAGGACACCAGAAAGAAGTCCTCTATAAAATAGTCCCCATATGATTTTTTACATGATCTGACAGTGCATGGATAGCTATGCTTTAAAGTCTCATCTGAAAAGGCTGGGCCTCCAACAATGCAGCACTCCCACAGTTCTGCACCAGGAGAGTCAGCCGGGATTTTGCACTCGAATGGGACTGGTGAACCTCCAGCCTTGCCAGCGGAAAACAGGGATAATAAATGTGCAAGTTCTGCCCCAAAGTCAGCCAGTCGTTTCTGAAGATCAGCAACGTAAAGGTTATAAGGCAAGTAATAGTGCCTGGGGCTCACATCAAAGGTTGTGGTGCCTCCCTGCTTAACATTTACAAAATGAGAGGGTGAATTTCAGCCCAGGCAGCACGCATGATTCAAAGCAGTTCCCAGTGATGGTAAAATTCCACATCAAACATGTCAAGGAGCTCAGCTTTAATACGCTTTGGGATCCAGCATTATCTGCTAGCTTCAGCGCTGCAAGCACCCCATCAATAATTGTTTTGTTTTTCCCATTTTGTGAATTTGTTTCTAAATGTCATGGCTCCTATCTTTTTCGTGGCAATATGGAAAAGAAAGACCTACAGTGCTGTGTACCTAATGGAGCCTGAAGCAACATCAGTTAAGTGGCAGAATTAGTCATGAAGCAACTGCAGTGATGACACAAAACCAAATCAAATTGAAAGCTGTTTGCTAAACTTACAAATTTTCTGATCTTTTCTGCAAAAGGTTTCATTCTTTGTATTCCCCGCTACCCCACTCCTTCTGCCACAGGTTTCAACCTGTTCTTTGAAACTACTTCACTGGACTTCAAAATGTTTTGGGATGCTCCAAGGTCCGAAAGCGCTATACAAATACAGGACAGTCACTCTTCTTATTCAGTCCTGCTATGCAAGAGCTCTGAAGAAGTTGCATTGGGACATAGAACATAGGAGCTGGCAGAGGCCATTCAGTCTGTTGAGTACTTTGGAAGGAAAAATAGAGGTGTAGACTATTTTCTAAATTGTGAAAGACTTTGGAAATCTAAGCACTAAGGGATTGGGAGTCCTAGTTTGGGATTTTCTTAAAGTTAACATGCAGGTAGTTAGGAAGGCAAATGCAATGTTAGCATTCATTCAAGAGGATACAAGAGCAGGGATGTACTGCTGAGGCTTAATGAGACTCTGGTCAGACCGCATTTGGAACATTGAAAGCAGTTTTGAGCCCTATATCTAAGGAAGGATGTGCTGGTGGTGGAGGGGGATCCAAAGAATGATCCGGAGAATGAAGGGCTTGTCATATGAGGAGCAACCGAGGATTGTGGGTCTGTACTTGGTGGAGTTTAGAAGGATAAGGGGAGATGGGATTGAAACTTACAGAAATAGCAGATTTTGTTGGGTTTTTGGGTTCTTAATGACTTCCAAATCAATGACTACACCTTCAACACTCTGAAGTATAGAATTCCAAAGGTTCACCACCCTCTGAGTGAAGGAATTCCTCTTTATCTCTATCCTAAATGTTGTCCTTTTATTCTGAGACCGTGTCCCTTAGGATCTAAATCCCTTTCCCCCGAAACAATGAGCAGCAACAACCATTCTGCATCCACTCTGCTGAACCCTGTACAAATTTCCCTTCCTCCTCTGTGTTTGAATCCAGTCCACACTAACATGAATAAAATCTCTTCTCCCTGAAGACTTCCACTGTGAGATGGGTTTGCTCAGCCCTGCTCCTACTTCTAAGATACATAACTTGGTTCATAATTAACATTCGTATGGTGACATCCCATTGAGAATTGTAAGCTTAAGTGCTGTGGGCAGTAGCAACTCCTGGTGTCTTGGTAATGTCACCAGGCTAGTAATTCACTGGCCCAAGCTCGTACCTTGGGAATGTGTGTTCAAATCCCACTGTGTTAGACTTTTATATTCAATTAATGAATCTGGAAGATTAAGCTACTGTCGCAAGATCCCATCTAGTTTACTAATACTCATCAGGGAAGGAAGTCTACCATCCTTGGTCTAGCCCATTTGTAACTCCAGGACCACAGCAGTATAGCTGCCTCCTATCTGCTGTCTGTGAAGCTCTACTCCAAAGGTAGAGATGGGTAATAAATGCTGGCCATGCCAGTGGTAGCAACATCCCATGAAAGAATTAAGACGAAAAGTAGGAATGTCACACTGGCACAGTGCCAAGTGTACTTTGACCTTCAGGAACTTTACAATGTATGTAACTCATTTTCCCCTCCATTGCTGAGGCTGGAGGTGCACTGAAACTCAAATTTTTTTCCCTCAATTTGACCAGGGGGTGGTGGGATCAGGGATCCAATTATAGGGACATTGTCCAACCTTCAGAGAGAACATAGAACATAGAACAGTACAGCACAGTCCAGGCCCTTCGGCCCATGATGTTGTGCCGACCTATTATCTTACTAAGATCAACCTACCCTGCATACCCTACATTTTACTATCCTCCATGTGCCTATCCAAGAGTCGCTTAAAAGTCTCTAAAGTATCTGACTCCACTACCACTGCCGGCAGCGCATTCCACAGAGATTGTGTAAGTATCCATTCTTCATGTGCAATCCTAGCCCATCATGTCATCATGCTGTTTGATCAGGGTACGTTTTAAAGGTCATCCCAAACTGGCCTCATCTGACTAGCATTTAGATTCATAGAATCATAGAGATCTGCAGCACTGGAAAACCCCCTTCAGCCCATTGATTCTACACCATTCAAAGGTGACTACCAAACTATTCTATTCTCATTTTCCATTGCCCTGCATGGTTTGGCATTGCAAGTGCACATCTAAAAACTTGTTAAATGTTATGAGGGTTTCTGTCTCTACCACCCTTTCAGACAGTGAGATCAAGATATCCACCACCCTCTGAGTGAACAAAATGTTCCTCACATTCCCTCAAAACCTCCTATCCCTTACCTTAAATCCATGTCCCCTCGTCACTAATCCTTCCATCAAATGGAAACATTTCTTCTTGTCTACCCTGTCTGTGCTTGTCATAATTTTATGCATCTCAATCACGTTCCTCTGCTCCAAGGAAAACAGCTCCAGTCTATCCAATCTCTCTTCGTAACTAAAACACTCCACCCCAGGCAACCCCCTGGTAAATCTATTCTGCACCCTTTCCAGTGCAACCACATCCCTCTGATAATGTGAATTCCAGAACTGCACACAATACTCTAGTTGTGGCCTAACCAACTTTTTATATAGTTCCAGCCTAACACCGATCCTCTTAAACTCTTTGCCTCCCACCTTTTACCTTAAATCTATGCCATAGTTTCAGGAGGTTGCTGGACAGTAATCAAGATCTGAACTCTTAGTTTAACCCACACTCTTCTGCCCCATTTCCACCCAGTCTCCAACGCCTCATTCTGTCCCAGCTAGCTGACAGAATCAACCTATGATACCCCCTATCTCAGTATAGTGTGGCATTGCACTGGATGGTGAGAAAGAAAGGACTTGCATTTATATAGCACCTTTCTTAACCTCAGGAAATTTACAAAGCTTCCGATAGAAAATGACATAATCTGAACTGCAGGAATTGCTGCAAGGTAGGAAAGCCGGCTTGTGATTTGCGCTCAGGAAGATCCCACAAAGAGCCACACGATAGTGATCATATATGTTTTAGTGATGCTGACCAAGGGATAACTTAACTAGGGAGAACTTCCCTGCATTTTCTTGAAATAGTGCCACAGGATTCTCACGGTATCTGGCCAAGAAGGTGTCATCCAACAGACGCCACCTCCAACCGTACAGTACTCCCTCAGTACCATGGTGTAAAAATAATTCTGACTCTGCAGACCCGGCGTATAGACACACAACCTGCATAAAGGAGCAAGAGAGACACATTGCCTGGTGCCATTCAGTGGCACTTGGTTTAGTAAATACACTGATATCCTATCATTTGCTTTCAGCTGGGTCAGCAGGAGCAGTTTCCACAGCTTGTGATAACATGGGAAGCTTTTAGTTCGACTCAACAACAAAACAGGAAAGTAATTAAAAGCTTCTTCCACTGGGAGCCCAAGCTTTCGCTGGCACTCACCAGAGATAACAACTGATATAAATATTTCATGAGAGAATCAAAGCATTCCGTACATACCTTCTTACTTGTGGTCAGGATTCACGTAAAAGTTTCTAAATTTAACATGCTGTAATGATTCTCCTTAGCTGCGTTCCCAAAGGCTGGTCTTGCTATGGGTTCTTGTGAGTGTTCAAGACAGACAGCAACAGTGAGAGACAGGCAGAGACACAACCTTACCTTAAAGTGTGGAATAGACGTGCAGTTCGGTGCACTCCTCTGATCTCTTTGCTGAAGTAAATTTTGTGAAAGGTTCCTGACGTGAATGCTCCCATCTTTCCATGTTGCAGCTAATACACATGGGGGGTCAAAATATCTGTTCAACTCATAAAATCCAGACTAACTGGCATGGTAAGCTGCGCCTACAACAAACAAATGAGACAAAGTTGTGTCTGCCCTCCCTAAACCAGCATCGACTCCCACAGACTATACCTTGATGTTAAAGTCCTCACTGTTTTGTTCAAATGCCTTTATGGTTTCACACCTACCCTGTTTCTGCAATGGCCTCCACACCCTTCGGCCTCTGAGACATCCGTTCTCCTCCATTTTTTGTGCAATGTGTTTGTTCTGCCATCAATAGCCAAGCCTTCATTTGTCTGGACCCCTGAGCTCTGAAATTTCCTCCCAAAACACCTTCCACCTCACTCTCCCTGTCTAAGAAGCTCCTCGTACTGAACGAGCACTTGGATGCCTGCGCTAATATCTTCCTTTGTAACTCACTGTCAAATGTTGATTAATAGTACTCCTGTGAAACGCCTTGGGATTTGCACTTCAAAGGTGCTTTATGAATGCAATTTTTTTGTTACTGGGTTGGGTTAATGGATCTGTTCAAAAAGGTAATGAAATACACTTCCTTGTATACAGTCTGAAAGGGATATGTGTCTGAGCATGTTTCAACACTTTGAATTGTTGTTTTCTAACTGGCAAGACGTTTGTGTTGTTTTCTCTCTCCACATCTCTCACTCTTTTTACTCATTATCTGATTATAAATCTCACGCTGGATTACGGTTCCTTAGGCATTGCCCATTAAACAAGGTCTCGCTCAATTTGGGGTAATTTTCCCAGCCCTGACCATGTGCCTTTGGCACATCATGGTGCCAACTTCCTTTACACCTTGGGCAGCAGCCTTTGTGATCACACAGCATGTTTGGTCACCTCTTGCATCTGATCTGAGCCAGAAGGTCATGCGTTCAACCCCTGCTGTGGGCCTTGAGTGCAACAAGCCAAACTGATGATCCAGTGCTATATGGAAGAAGTACTGTATTGTTGGCAGTATTGCCATTCAGATGAGTCTTAAAACAAGCTTGTGTCTGCCCTTTCAGAGATCCAATGGTGTTATTTTGACACAGAGCAAAGGTGTTCTCCCTGACCGTGTTCTCCCAGCCAAAATGTATCCCTCATTTGAAGTCACAAAAACAAATAATGTGCTCTTTGAGGAAGCTTGCTGTATGCAAATTGGCTGCATATTTCCTACACTATAACAGTGACTATACTTCAAAAGTAAAACTGCTTTGTTGGCTGTAGGTCTGCAATTGTGAACGGTGCTATGTGAATGCACATCTTTCTTCTCATTACTAGGAGATTGCTGCCCTTTATGATGGATGTGTGGCTGAGCTTGTGGCAGTTGTATGTTTACAGTTGCAGTGGGAAAAGGAAGGTTCTTTTATGTGGTTTGTGTATACAGAGGGGTGTCTTTTCTGATCTTTCGCAGTTCTAAGATACAGAAACAGAAGAGAAATCCACTGCAGCTTAAGGGAGTCTCTGTGCAGTTCAAAGGGAACTCTGTACTATCGAAGGTGCTGTCTTTCAGATGAAATGTTGAAGTGAGAGCCCATCTGGTCTGTCAAGTGCAGGTAAAGATCCCACAACAACTATGTTATGGAGGTTGTCCGAAATGTCCTGGCCAATATTTATCTTTCAAACAGCATCCCTAGAACAGATGGTCTGACTGTTATCACGATACTATTTGTGGGAACTTGCTGCACATGCATTTCTCACATTCCAACAGGGACTAAAGCCCAAAGCCTGTCCACCATCTACAAGGCACAAGTCAGGAATGTGATAGAATGCTCCCCACTTGTCTAGAAGAGTACAGTTCCAACAACACTCAAGAAGTTCTACACCATCCAGGACAAAGTAGTCCGCTTGATTGGCGCCACATCTGCCACCTTCTACTTTTGCCACCTCCATCACCAAAGCACAGTGTCAACAGTTGCTCGATCTACAGTAAGATGCACTGCAACAACTCGCCAAGCATCCTTAGACAGCACCTTCTAAACCTGTGCCCTCTACCACCCAGAAGTACAAGGGGCAGAAGATGCAAGTTCCCCACCAAGCCGCACACCATCATTACTAGGAAATATGTCATTGTTCCTTCACTGTCATTGGGTCAAAATCCTGAACATATAGAGTCATATAGCGCGGAAACAGATCCTTCAGACCAACCAGTCCATGCCTACCATAATCCCATGCTAAATTAATGCCACCTGCCTGCACTTGGCCCATATTGCTCCAAACAGTTCTTATTCATGCACTTATCTACATATCTTTTAAATCTTGTAACTGTACATCCACCACTTCCTCTGGAAGCTTATTCCACACACAAACCACTCCCTGTGTAAAAATACTGCTCCTCATGTCCTTTTAAAATCTTTCTCCTTTCACGTTAAAATATGCCCCCTACTCTTGAAATCCCCATTCTAGTAAAAGGGCACCTGCCATTCACCATATCTATCTGTACCCCTTATTGTTTAGTAAGCCTCTGTAGGATCACTCTCAACCTCCTTTTCTCCAGTGAAAAAAGTCCCAACCTATCCAGCCTCTCCCTTATAACTCAAACTCTCCATTCCCAGCAACGTCCTGGTAAATGTCTTCTGAACCCTCTCCAGCTTAATAATATTCTTCCTATAACAGGGAGACCAGAACTGGACACAGTTCTCCAGAAGTGACCTCACTAATGCCCTGTACAACTTAAACATAACTTCCTCCCTAAAAGCATTGCGGATGTGTTCGCACCAAATGCACTGCAGCAGTTCAAGAAGGAAGCTCACCACCACCTTCTCAAGGGCAATTAGGGACAGGCAATAAAAGCTGGCCTAGTCTATAATGTAAAATCCCATTAACAAACAAGTAAAAATGCTGCTCTTCATTGTAATGTACTTTGGGACACAGGGAGGCCATGAAAGGTTCACTAATGTCCTTTAGGGAAGGAAACTGCCATGCTTACCTGGTCTGGCCTACATGTGACTCCAGTCCCACAGCAATGTAGTTGACTCTTAACTGCCCTTTGAGCAATTAGGGATGGGCAATAAATGCTGCCTGGCCAGCGACGCCCCCACCCCATGAATGAATAAAGAAAAAAAATCAACGGAAGGCTTTACATTAGAAGGTGTAAAGACGGTAGGCATTTAAACTGATGCCAGGATCAATAAAGGTTCTGAGGAAGGGTCACTGGACCCGAAACGTTAACTCTGATTTCTCTCCACAGATGCTGTCAGATCTGCTGAGCTTTTTCCAGCAATTTTTGTTTTTGTGTCAGTACTGGATTAACCTAGTAGATCACTGAGGAACCTTTCTATCCCAGAAAAGTTCCAACAGAACAGCACAGAGTTAGATAAACATTTTTTTCTTCGGGGAAAGAAAACACAGCCTCCTGTTCTCCGCCACCTGCTTGTGTTGTTTATTTATTCTTCATTACTGTCTCAGCGTGACTTGGGAGCTGCAGCTGCAGCCTCGCTGCGGGGTGTCTAACAGCGAAAATGGGAGTTCAGAGAATGTTGAGCGCAAGCATAGTTGAGAGGCAGTTGAAATCAGGTATCTGGGTCAGCGCTGAGGGTTGCAATGACTGCAGATGTCCTGGGGAGTAGCCAGATTGAAATTGCTTTTGTTTCAAGTTTTAAAATGAATAAAACAGTCGGAGTCCAGCTCGACAACCAAACGGATCATTTTTTCATTAGGAATTTTCACATCAGTTTCGTTTCTTACCATCTTGTGAAACTACAAAAAAACCCCTGTATTTTAAAGTGCCTTTAACATAGTAACCTGTATTTATGTAGTGCTTTTAACATAGTAAGTCCTGAGGCAAGAAAATTTAACTGGCGTGCAGGGATAAGTATGGCTAGTGTCCAAAATCTTCTTCGAAAATACAACATAAAGGGGGGAGGAAATAAAGAGCTACCTAACATAAACACATTCCAGAGATTAAGGCGCACCTGAGGACTCTGCTTCCAGTGGTCGTGTACTTAAAGTTGGGGATGCTCAATAGGCCAGAATTAATTGAAACCTTGGAAGGTTTTGTGAGCCTGGCGGAGGTTACAGTTATAGAAAGGGATGAGACCATGGAGGGATTTGAAAACAAAGATGAGAATTTTAAAATTTAGTTGTTTTCATACCAGGACCCAATGTCGTTTGGAGGCTCTGGGAGGTGTTGGGCATGGGGTTTGGTGCAAAAGCTGCATCATTTGTAATTTGTAATTTTTTCTGATGAAGGGTTTAGGCCCGAAACGTCAAGTTTTCCTGCTCCTATGATGCTGCTTGACCTGCTGTGTTCATCCAGCCCCATGCTTGTTATCTCTCATTTGTAATTTAGGTTGTTTAACTTTTCAACCCATCACTTTATCTTTAAGATGTCTTATTGTTCTTGTTACACAGTCAGGAAATGGGTGTATATTGGGAGCATGGTGTTATCGAATCCCTACAGAGTGGAAGCAGGCCATTCAGCCTATCAAGTCCACACCAACCCTCCGAAGAGCATACCACCGCACCCACCCCCCCGATCCCTCCATTTCCCGTGCCTAATCCACCTAGCCTACGCAACCCTGGAGATCATGGTCAATTTAGCGAGGCCAACCCACCTAACCCTGGAGACTATGGGCAATTTATTATGGCTGATCCACCTAACCTGCACATCTTTGAACTGTGGAGGAAAACCAGAGCACCTGGAGAAAATCCACGTAAGCACAGACAGAATTGGCAAACTCCACACAGACAGTCACTCGAGGCTGGAATTGAACATGGCTCCCTGGTGTTGTGAGGCAGCAGTGCTAATTGGGCAATTAGGTTTAGGCAATAAATGCTGGCCAAGCCAGTGATGCCCATATCCCATGAATGAATAAAGGAAGGAAAAAGACTAAGACTGATTGAATTGTAGCCTCCAACCCAAATACCTACCAACCCTTAGCTGATAACTTTTAATTCCCTAGTTAGCCAACAATCTCTGCCTTACAAATAATCAAAAACTTTAATCAATTGTACTGTGGGGAAGCGGTGCGGAGGAGGGACAGAACTTTATAGTTGATCTCACTCCATGGGAGCTGATATATTTCTGTTTCAAACCAGTCCTGCCATTAGACAGGCGTCTGATCTCCATTCAAGCTGTGTGTCACTAGATTACAGCTCCTGTGATTTTTTTCAGAAAGCAGCAGATTCTCGATTCTCTCAATCGATTCTCTTTTTTCCACTGCACTACAACCCACTCCAGGACCAGGGTGTCTTTGGAGGATCAATATTATTTGGGGATAAAATGAAAGATTCCTGCCCCGCACTGTCCTACTACTACAGGAGAGGTAATGATAATTAGAGCAAACACAGAAAAGGTTAGAGAAATTAATGTTTCAAGTTTCTTCTTCAGAACTGAAAAATTCCAGTCATACCGAACTCAAAATGTTAACTCTATCTTTCTCTCCACAGGTGCTGCCAGACCTGCTGAGTTTCTCCAGCCTTTTTTTCTGTACGATTTTTAGATTTCCAACATTCGCAATATTTAGCTTTTATTTATTGAGAGTTCGTGATCATTTGAGGTCAAGGTTTAAGGTTTACACCCTTCATCAGAACAGGGGAGGGGAAAGGAAGCTCGGAAACAAATAGGGGAAGGGGGTGAGGCTGGAGCAAGGTAGGTGAGATGGTGATAGGTGGATGCAGGTAGGGGGCTGTGGAGATAGATCATGGGAAGGGTGGGGTGGATAGGTGAGAAAGAAGATGGGCAGGTTGTGTCAGGTCAAGGAGATGGGGATGAGAGGGAGGGTTGTACATGGGATGAGGCCAGGGGTGGGGAGATTTTGAAACTGGTGAATTCTATGTTGAGGCCATTGGATTGTAAGCTCCTGAGGTGGAATAAGAGGCTGTGCTTGGTCTCACCAATGTACAGGAGACAACATTGGGAGCAATGGACACAGTAGACCAGGTTGGAGAACGTACAGGTGAACCCCTGTTGGATTTGGAGAGATTGTTTGGGGCCTTGGATGGAGGTGGGGGAGTGAGGGGGGTGGGGTGAGGAGCGGGTGTTGCACCTCCTGCAGTTGCAAGGGTGTGGTGGGGTTGGTGGGGAGTGTGGAGTGGACAAAGGAGTCACAGAGTGAGTGGTCCCTATGGAAGGCAAATAGGGATGGGGGTGCGGAGATATCTCTTTGATGGTGGGTCGGATTGCAGGTGTGCTGGATGTGGAGGTTGGTGGGGTGGTATGGGAGGACCAGGGGGACTCTGTCCTTATTTTTGTTGGGGGAAGGGGGTTTGAGGGCAGAAGTGCAGGAAACACAAGAGATGCAGTTAAGGGCATTATGAATCACCGGAGGGGGGACATTGTGCTCCTTGAAGTAGGAGGATATCTGGGATGTCTGGGAGTGGAATGCTCCATCTTGGGAGCAAACGTGGCAGGGGCAGAGGAATTGGGATTAAGGGATCGTATCCTTGCAGGAGGGTGGGTGAGAGGAGGTGTAGTCAGGGTAGCTATGGGAGTCCGTGGGTTTGAAATGGATGTCAGTGCTGAGACGGTTACTGGAGAGGGAGACTGAGAGATCCAGGAAGGGCAGGAAGGTGTCGGAGATGGCCCAGGTGAACTTGAGGTTGGGGTGAAAGGTGTTGGTAAAGTTGATGAACAGGGGTGAAATCAAGTGATGTTATGGAGGTTCGAAAAACAGGGAATTGGTGTCGGCAATTAACCCAATAATTAACTTTCATGGAAATCTTTTCCTTTGGTTCACAGAGGCAAAGTAAATTGTAATAATAATAAACAGATCTGTTTACGCCCAGGACTTTGGTCACAAGCCTTTGTTCTATTTTTAACAGTGAATTTTCAAGGCAAAAGTCTCCAGTAAATGTAAAATGACCAGCAGCACTAAGATGAATTTGTACATTCAAAGGACTAAAATGAAATTTGGAGAGGGAACTGAGACATCTTGGTTCATAGCCTGGAATTAACAGATCTGTTGAAGTTACAATGTCTCCATGTGCATATTGTACCAGCTCTTGCAGGACAGCCACTCTTGCTTCTTGATTGTGGGAACTGCACACCCCTAATGTGTCTGCTGTGGCTTGTCAGCACTACTGTCACATAAGGTTCTGGGTTCAGATCTCACTCCAGGACTTCAGCACTTGAAACAAGACATACACTCCAGTGCAGTGCTGTCTGTCAAAGGTCCTGCCTTTCAAATAAGATGTTTGGCCAAGAGCCCTTCATCTGGCTCACATAGTTGGAGGAGCTCATATGGCTCAATGGGTAGATGGTGGGATAGTGGTAATGTCACTGGGCAAGTGATCTAGAAGTTAATGCTATGGGTTCAAATCCCAGCATAACAAGTGTGGTGTTTCTAAATTCACTTAATAAACAGAGAATATCGCACTGTCAGTAATGATGATCCATGACAGCTATCACTCATTAATAAAAACCCATATGGGTTCACCAATCTCTCTTAGAAAAGGAAATCTGTTGACCTTATGTGGTCTGGCTGGCATGTGACTTCAGACCCAATGTCATTGACTGCTAACTACCTGCTGAAATAACCAAGCAAACCTCTTGGTTCAAAGGATAACTATGAGTGAACAATGAATGCTGTCCTTGAAAGATCCTGTGAAAGAATCAGTTTGAAAAAGATACAACTTTGAAGAAGAGATGGGGAGTTGTTCTGGTCAATACTTATCCCTTAAACAATGTCACAGAGACAAGTGCTCATTAATATATTTTTGTGTGTGGGAGGTTGCTGTGTGCAAGTTGCCTGCCATATTTCCTAACTTATAAAGGTGTCTGCACTTTGAAAAAGTACTTAATTGGCTATAAGGTGCTTTAAGGAGTCCATCTGTGAAAAGTGCTTTATAAATACAGGCATTTTTTCAACTTTCTTGATTTCTCAATCTCTCTTGGTCTTTCTTTCTCGTGCCCTCCTTTCACTCTTTCCCTCATTCTTCCTGGCTCTCTCCTGTTTCTCTTTCTCTCTCTGTCTTTATGTTAGTATTGACATTTCCTGTCACCTCCGTAACTAGCTATGTAAAAAAAAAATTGCATTTTTGACACACCAGATTCTGTTAGTGGCCTGAACTCAATTCTCCTGTCTATTTCATATATCCTTTGACAATTCCCAATGGAGAATTTATCTCAAATCTTAAAAAGAATCCAATAATGCAGCCTCCACCACTCTGGGGAAGAGAATTCCACAGACTTACAACTCTTTGAGGGAAAATAAATCCTCATCTCTATCTTCAATGCAAGACCCCCTTACTTTAAAACTGTGCTCCCTGGTTCCAGTCTAGGGGAAGCAATATCCACTCAGTCAATTTCTCTCAGGATCTTCTATATTTCAATAAGATCGCCTCTCGTTCTTCAAAACTCCGAAGAGTGCAGGCCCAAAATGTCCACAGGATACAGACTGTCCATGTCTATTTGGCTAGCAACCTGAGAGCAGAAAGGACCAAAATCCAGATGATTGAGGTAATCATCAACCTAAGTCAGTACAAGGTTTAATGAGTATTGTGTCTCAGTCAGAAGGCTGGGGTCCCCAGCTCCACTCCAGAGAAGCGTGTGCCTGATTTAATTTAGAAAGAGTTTTGCAAATGGATAAACAACTTTCTTCTGTTGAGTGTCTTTAATTGGATAAAACATTCACAGGAGCACAAGCGATCAAGCTTTTATCTGAGATACCTAAGGTGGGGTGAGGGTTGCTATCAAACGCAGAGAGGTAGGTTTTATGGAGTATCTTAAAGTCGGACAGGTTTTGGAAGGGAATTCCTGAGCTCAGGCCCTCAGCAACAAAAGGCACAGTTGCCAACTTTGGAGCAAGAGCAAGAAAGGAGCTTAAGTCCGCTTCTGTGCTTTGTTCTTGATCTTTGAGGTCAACAGTTGAATAAATGCAGTGAGGGCTGTGAACTGCATTTTCAGTGTATAGGTGGTGTTGAATAGAATGAAACTGGAAATATGCAGAGATATCAGTTAGCACTGAGTTAGGGTGTCAGGGTGAAGGTCTTCAGCTGAATGGAGAGGTGCCAGGGTGTTTGGGAGCAGCTCGAAATGTCAGGTTCTGTTATCATGGACCTCTGTCACAAATACCATACCCTTGCCTTCACCTCGACACCCAGTCTTAGCTTCAACTGGGCTGTTTCTGTGGTGCCCTGTTCAGACTCCATACTCTCTCCATCATTAAGACAGCCTAAGACCCCACCGTGACATTTCCAGCTCCTCCCTTGACTGTGGGGCCACATTCTCCAAATTCTTGTCATTTTGGAAAGATCTTAAACTCTCTATGTTCTCAATTGCTCAAATGTGTTTCTTGGCTCCCGCTCATCCACAATCTAAAATTCTCTTCTTTGCATTTAATTCCCTTCCTGGCTTTGGCTCTCCTGATCTTAGTCATCTCCTCCAGTCCGTCTACTCTGCTCTCCCCATCCTGAACTCTCTTTGTCTGGCTCCAACCCACTGTTCATCCCCATTCCAACATCAACATTGGCAGCAACGTCTTCACACATCTCTCCCAGAGACTGAAGGGGAAAGAGGATGCTTCACCTATGACATTGTGATCTCCTATATGAGTTAACTGAGCAGAACACACACACACTTCTGCCATTTAAGAGAACTTAGGGACACACTGAAGACGGTGAGAGAGTGCTGCACGTTCGCAGACTGTGAAGCAAGATGATAAACTGAAGCCCTCTCTTCCTTCTCAAGTCAAAGATCCTATCTTATAATAATGTTATAAAGAAGAGCAGGGAAGATCCTCAATATCTCCGCAACCTCCAACACCTCTTAGCCTCCTAACCCATCTCCCTCTATTCCTCTCGGGTCCTGGGCAATATTTATCTTTGAACATCATGAAAACAGACGATCTTGTCATTATCACATTGTCATTTATAATGGGAGTTTGCTGTATACAACTGTTTGAGAGGTGATGGCCGAGTGGCATTATCACCATTAATCCAGGGATCCGGGTAATGTTTTAGGGATATGGGTTCAAATCTAACTATGGCAGATGGTGGAATTTGAAATAAATTAAAAATCTGGAATTAAGGGTCTAGTGATGACCATTGCATTGTTACTGATTGTCAGAAAACCCCATCTGGTTCACTAATGTCCTTCAAGAAAGGGCAAGTCTGGCCTGGTTGACCCATAACTGCCCTCTAGGCAATTAGGGATAGGCAATAAATGCTGGCCTAGCCATTGATGCCTGCATCCTGTTAATGAGTATTTTAAAAAATGCTGTGTTTCCTATAAAGGAAAGCTCTTCGCAGAGCACCTCATTTCACTGTGAAGTGCTTTGGAGCTTGGTAAAAGGCACTAGATAAATGCAGGCCTTTGTTCTAATTGTATGGGTCTTGAAGCTGTTTCTCTAAGCACCCTCTGGTTTATATCACTGTGGTTGTTTGACATCTAATCTGACCCTCAGATACACATTAACTTTTTGCTTCCTGTTGTGTTCGTGTTTAGGCGACAGTTGTTTTCGACTTGCATTGAGGTGGAGACAGCTCCCAGATCCTCAGTTCAGGTCAGTTATTTCACTTTTCTGCCTTTATCGACACAACTCAGGAACTGGTGCTGTAAACAGAGATGGTATAGCAGCAGGGGTAAGAAGCTTAGTGGGGTGGGGGGAGGGTGAGGTTCTGAGGGTGTGGCTCACAGATCCCAGGAGGGGCAGCAGGAGGAGAACAGTGGCGTGGGTGTTGGCAGCTAGAGAAAAAAATTGGGAGACAAAAAGGGAGGGTAGCACGGTGGCTCAGTGGTTAGCACTGCTGCCTCACAGCACCAGGGACCTGGGTTCAATTCTACCCATGGGTGACTGTCTGTGTGGAGTTTGCACATTCTCCCAGTGTCTGTGTGGGTTTCCTCTGGGTGCTCTGGTTTCCTCCCACAGTCCAAAGATGTACCGGGTAGGTGGATTGGCCTTGCTATAGTGCCCATAGGTTAGGTAGGTTAGACATGGGAAATGCAGTGATAGGGGAAATGGGTCTGGGTGGGATGCTCTTTGGAGGGGAGGGGAGGGGAGGGGTGGGGTGGACTTGTTGGGCTGAATGGCCTGTTTCCACACTGTAAGGATTTTATGATTCTATGAGTCAGTTAAACCCCATTCAGACTCGGTCCAGGGGTGGGCTACCGAGGGCAGATCCAAAGATTGGGACAGGAGCTGGTGAAATGAGAAGATGCAGCTGCACAGTGACTTATGGATCTTAATGAGATCAGCCAGGTGGACCTCATAGAATGAGTTCCCTGATTGGGGCTGTTAATCTGGTCCAATCGGGGAGCCCTGGCTGACAGATATAAACAGGAGTGTCAGAGGTTCTGTTCACTCTGAGAGCTGGCTCTGAGGGAGCTGGACCAGTGTCAAGGACTCTCCATGTGTAAAAGAAAGGTGACTTGGTGATGGGATACCTCTGTGGAATTATTTCAGAAGGGGTGGTTGGAGGATTGGCACACAATGTTGAGGCTTTACTGGAGAATCCATTGATGGAACTTGGATGGACTCTATCCCATGTAGTGCAGTGTCACGTTAAACTGAAGGTACATAAGCTGGCCTCTGTTAGGAGAAGAGTGGGGTTGCTGGAAGCAAGTGGGGTTTACTAACACTCTTGCCCTCCTGTTGAGATTAGGGTATGGAGCTGAAGAGACCAGACTGCACCAGCTTACTGTCCTGTCACATGTCATGCACAGGATAATGTTTGGTGTTAGCATTGCCCTCAGCAGAGGTGATATCCAGCCAGCTGCAGCCCAGTGAACAGAGTGTTGTGCATTCAAATAACATTCCAGGGAGCTGGGAGCAAGATTTTAGGCTTTCAGCTTAGATCCCAACATCTGGGTCAAATGGGGTCATGACCCATTATCATGTGTGAAGCAGTTGCCTGGCAGTGATCTCTTACAAACTTGCCAGTTGACATAATGGACAGTGAAGAGGGTTATCTAAGATTACAGAGACAATTTGATCTATTGGGACAACGGGTTGGGGAGTGGCAGGTGGAGTTTAATTTGGATAAATGCAAGGTATATATACCAAAATGCATTTTGGTAAAAACAAACAAGGGCAGGACTTATACAATTAAAATGGGGCCTTGGGTACTGTTATAGGACAGACAGACCTAGAGGTTCATGTACATAATCCTTCGAAATTTGCATCACATGTAGATAGGGTGGCTAAAAAGGCATTTAGCACGCTTGCTTTCATTGCTCAGACCTTTGAGTATAGGAGTGGGGATGTCATGTTGAGGTTGTACAGGACATTGGTGAGGCCTCTTGTGGAATACTGTGTCCAGTTCTGGTTGCACGGTTATAGGAAGGATGTTATCAAACTGGAGAGGGTTCAAAAAGGATTTTCCAGGCTGTTGCCGGGAATGGAAGGTTTGAGATATACAAATAGACTAGAATGGCTGGGACTTCCTTCACTGGATGAGGTTGAGGGGTGACCTTATAGAGGTTTTTAAAATCATGAGGGGTGGACTCGGATAGGCTAGATGTTCTTGCCCAATCAGCAGTGCCAATTTCCCACATACCAGCCTCTCTTCTCACCTTGAAGGGGACAGAAAATCCATCCCTTAAGCATAAAACCTTTACTAATAAACTAGTGCAGTGCTGAGTGAGTGCTGCACTGTCAGGAGTGGTCTTTTGAATTAAAACTGTCTGCCCTGTCAGGTAGATGTAACAAAAGAATTCAGTGGGACTCCTCCTTAGTGTTCATGTCAATATTAATGCCTCAAACAACATCATCATGAAAAATATTATCTCGTCAGGTGTACACTGCAGTTTGTGGGAGCTGGCTGCATGCAATTTTGGCTGCTGTGTTTCCTACATTACAATAGTGACTGCATTACAAGAGATATTTCATTGGTTGCAAATTGCTTTGAAACACCTTGAGGTCATAAAAGTCCTGCTGTGAGTGTGATACTGGGTGCAGTGGTTACATTACATTTTAATTAGAATGACTGGGGTGAACACTTGTCCTCGGTGCATTAACCTGGGACTCCAGGTTATTAGTTAGTAGTTGGTTAATGCTCTGAGGACAAGAATTCAAATCCCATCTGTACATCCTTTGCTCGATGTGATCCGCCTGTACTGCTCGTAAACAAAACTTTTCACTGTATTTTGGTACCCATGACAATAAATGAATCAAATCAAATCTAATTACTCGTGATATTTAATATTAAATTGTTGAGTAGGGTCATGGTGGCTCAGTGGTTAGCACTTCTGCCTCACAGCACCAGGTACCTGGGTTCAATTCCATCCTTGTGTGACTGTCTGTGTGGAGTTTATACATTCTCCGTGTGAGCATGTATGTGTGTGTTTCCTCCCACAGTCCAAAGACGTGAAAGTTAGGTGGATTGGCCATGCTAAATTATGCATAGTGTTCAGGAATGTGTAGATTAGATGCGTTGTGGGAAATACAGGGATAGATCTGGGTGGGATGCTCCCTAGAGGGTCAGTTTGGACTCATTGGGCTGAATGGCCTGTTTAGGGGTTCTGTGGATCCTGAAATACTAATATACAACAGCTGTCATTGATTTCTGTAAAAACCCATTGGGCTAGTGCTTTTGTATCACTGTGGTAGTGTCTCTACCATTGAGCTAGGAGGCCTGGGTTCAAATCCTATCTGCTCCAAGGTGTGTAAAAACATATCCTTTTCTTTTTATTCATTCATGGATTATGGGTGTCACTGGCTAGGCCAGCATTTATTGCATATCCGTTTTTGTCCAGAGGGTGGTTAAGAGTCAACCACATTGCTGTGGATCTAGAATCATATGTAGGGCAGACCAGGTAAGGATGGTAGATTTCCTTCCCTGAAGGATACCGGTGAACCAGATGGGATTTTCCAAATATTGACAATAGTTTCATAATCATCACGAGACACTTAATTCCAGATTTTTTTTTCCCAAATTCAAATTCCACCATCTGCAATTGCAGGATTCAAACCCAGGTCCACAGACATTACCTGGGTCTCTGGGTTAATAGTTCTGAGGAAGTGTCACTTGATCCGAAACGTTAATTCTGATTTCTCTCCGCAGATGCTGCCAGACCTGCTGACCTTTTCCAGCAGTTTCTGTTTTTGTTTCTGATTTCCAACATCTGCAGTTCTTTCAGTTTTTCCCTGGATTTATAGTCTAGGGACAAAACCACTAGGCCAACATATTCCCTCTAGACAGGTTGACATAGGAATTAATTTAAAAAAATTGGTTCACTAATGCCCTTTGGGGAAGGAATCTGCCATCCTTCCTAGGTCTGGCCTACAAGTGACTCCAGACCCACAGCAATAATGGGCGATTCTTAACTGCCCTCTGAAATAGCTGAAGAAGACCCTCAGTGCAAAGTGTCCGTCTTCCTTCTGAACCCAACTGGGCTGCACATCATCCCAGCCACCTGGAGGGGAGGACAGAGTAAGGAGTTTGATCACATCTCCAGGGATGGGGCTACAATCTCTGGCCTTGGCAGTGAAAGAAAAACAAGTTGTTTTTTTAAATTTAATCTCAAAGTTGCAAAGTACATTTCAGAAACAAGGGTGGGGAAACGAACCTGTAAGACACGGCCACTTCAGAATGAGAGCAAGAGTGTTACCAGTTATTTTAAATAGATTAGAAAAATGTGGCCCCTGCATGACCTGAGAGGTTTCCTGTTTTGAGCGCAGAACAGCTTGTGTGCCTGTATTTTTCTCTCTCTCTCTTTTCAGAATAAACATCTGCCCACAGCTCTTACGCAGATTCATGTCTCTGCCCCTGTTCCTTTCTTGGCCACTGAATGCAGGAAATGCTCAACTCTACCGCTTCCTGACATCTCTCTCTCTCTCTCTCTCTCTATCTCGCTGTTTCCCACCCGTGTCTTGTTTTTTCGGTGCCTGCGTCTTTTAAAAATATATGTATAAGAGATGACTCCTGATTAAACTGCTTCTTGATGCTTGCGTGGATAAAGCTGTTTCTTTTATTTTAATTAACAGCCTCTGTACTTCAGCCGGCAAACTTCCAGCAAAACCTCTGGCTCAGGTAATAAGACTTTATTTTTATATTATATAAGAAAAGGATACATTGGATTTCAGTAATATTAGCTACGAAGAAGGGTCACTAGACTCGAAACAATGTCTCTGCTTTCTTTCCACAGATGCTGCCAGACCTGCTGAGTTCCTCCAGCAATTTCTGGGTGTGTAACTATTAGGGGGAGCTGGCTAGGGAAGGAGTATTTGCTCTTTGAATTGACAAATCCTTAAAGAATCAACAGTTTTTTTTTGTTTTGAAACTTAGTGAGAAATTTAAGGACTGATTTTTTTTATTTTTTAAAGAAAGTCCTACAATTTGAATTAAAGAAGGCAGCTCACGAGGCACTTTGAGAATTTAGTGTGGGGAACTTTGTAGGTGCCAATCATTCAAATTAAGGAGCTTTTCGATGAAAAGTTGAACTTGCTTTAACAGCCTCTGCTAACCTGAGATTTTATTCCCCCCATGCGTTTTGGCTGGCTGCCATTTCTTGAAGATGAACGAAGCGTTGACAAAAGGAGAAAAAAAACCTCAAACTCGTGGCAAGGGAAAATAACTCACAAGATGCAACTTTCTTGCCTGCCTCAAAATGCGAATAACAAGTAAAGATATGTGGGAGAAAACAGAGGCCTCTGTAATGTAGATGTTAAGACACACGTTCAATAGACAGACTACAAGACAGTGGAGAGGGGCTTGAGATTGGGAAAAAATACCTTAAGATGGGACATGGGGGGGGAAAGTCAACATTTTGACCATTTGATCAAAGCTGAACAACCAGAGGTTTTTTTTTGTAGCCAAGGGCAGCAGGAAGAAGGGTGGACTTGGGTGCAATTGTATCATGATGGTTCCAGACCAGCCACAGAGGGGTAAAATGAAGCAAATAATGCTAGAAATCTGAAACAAGAACAGAAATTGCTGGAGAAACTCAGCAGGGCTGGCAGCATCCATGGAGAGAGAAAGCAGAGTTAACGTTTTGAGTCCGGTCACTGTTCTTCCAACGTTAACTCTGTTTTCTCCCCCTATAAGCTGCCAGACCTGCTGAGTTTCTGCAGCAATTTCTTGAATTGAATTAGTTTTATTGTTGCATGTGCTCAAAGGAGTACGGTGAAAAGTTTATAAGTTGGCACTTACAGCTCTACTTTAGGTACAAAGGTACTTAGGTACAGCTTCTTCAGTTACAAGATTAGTTACAGTGTAAAAATGCCACAAACACATGCTGCGATCTTAGGTCGAGAGTACCTAGGTACGATCTTTAATTACAGAATAGAGAAATGAAGAAAAAAAAGTTACATTACAGCTATATACTATAACCATAAGTCATAAAAACAAAAAGCAAAGTGGTAGAGTGGTAGAGGCAGGTACAGTTACAACATTTAAAAGACATTTGGACAGGCACATGAATATCAGCCAACGTAGGCAAATGGGACTAGTTCAGCTTAGGATATCAGGTATGCATGGATGAGTTGAGCCAAAGGGTCTGTTTCCACCTGTATGACTCTATGGAGCAAGACCGACCCTGTCAACAGATCTCCTGACAGGATTAGTAGCAGCAGCCCCTGCCCTAGTCCCGTTCTCTCATTAGAGAGAGACACACCAGATGGTGAATTCTAACCACACCTCAGGCCAGGGATAAGATCAAGAATACAGAACCTTCATAGTGACTTCAGTCAGTACAGGAATTGAACCACCACCATTAATGTCACTTTGAATTGCAAGTCAGCTAACCAAGCCAACCAACTGCCTGACAGAAGTAGTTACAAGAAAAAGGAGAAACTGAGAGAGTTCCATTCAGGCACCCAATCAAATAACACATTTTAGGGGCTGCTCTTCGTTCTGAACCCAACTGGCCTGAACATCATCCCTACCATGGGAGGGGAGGACAGAGAAAGGAGGTTGATCACATCTCCAGGGTTGGTTTGATCTCCTTATCGAAGGAGGGATAGCCATGCATTGAAGGCAAATCAGAGAAAGCTCACTCAGCTAATTCCTGGAATGATGAGGAAATGTTGAGCAGATTGGCCTGATACTCATTGGAATTTAGAAGAATGAGGAGTGGTCTTAATGACACATACAAGGTGCTGAGGAGTTTTGATAGGGGGATATTGAGGAGTCAAAGCCCCTTGTGAGGTAATCTAGAACTAGGGCCACAGTTTCAAAATAAAGTGCCTCCAATTTAATACAGAGGTGTCATTTTTCTCTGATGATCATTAATTTTGAGCAGCAGACACTGAGTCGTTGGATATATTGAAGGTTGAGCTATGTCTTTGGTCGATAAGGGATTTTTTCAATGTTATTTACTTGTGGGAGATGGGCTTCACTGGCTGGGACAGCAGTTGTTAACTGTCCCAAGTTGCCCTTGAGAAAGTGGTGGTGAGTTGCCTTCTTGAACTGCTGAAGTCCATGTGCTGTAGGCAGACCCACATTTCCGTAAGGGAGAGAATTCCAAGTCAGGATGGTGAGTGGCTTCGAGGGGAACTTGCAGATCTCAATCTTGATCTCTTGGTCTTCAGTTTTCTGATGGCTCTGGGCATGCAGGGGCTTCACCTGACCCTCAATACTGTGATGTACCCAATCCTTTCGTTTCTTTGTTGGCGGTGTTTGGCCAGAGTTGCCAGTTCTGTGGGTTTCTCCCTTCTCACTGTCAATAAAATGGTGCACACTGCTCTGATGGGGAAACGCAGCAGGGCAGGGAATTCACTGATCAAAGACCAAAACATTGTCATGGAATACACTGCTTGGAAATGTGGGTTAATTGAAGCATTCAAGAGGACATTGGATGATTATTTGGATAGAAGTGGCATGGAGATTGACACTAGGGAATAGAATCAATGCAGGCACAATTGCCTGAATGGCCGCCTTCTGACTGTAACAATCCTACGATTCTGTGAACTGGAGCCCAGGAATATTCAGTCAACTGTTTAATATTCCAAAATTATTTTCTGGCAAAAATAACTTGTAAATAGAAATAACATAGATTAATTATGGCACACACAGAAGCCATTCAGCCCATGAATTCAATGCCAGCTCTCTCTCTCTGTAGAGTCAGCCCTATTCCTTCTGGTGTATCTCCATAAGTCAGCGAGTTAATTTCCCTCAAATGCTTATCCAATTTCCATTTCAAATTGTTGATCGTATCGCCTTCTACCGCCCTCTTTGGCAGCCAGTTCCACGTCATTACATAGAATGCTTTAAATAGTTTCTTTCTCATGTTCATCCCTGCATCTCCTGCCCAAACCCTTAAATCTGTGTCCCCTCATCCTTGGACCATTAGCTAATGAGAAGAGGTTTTCCTTGTCAACCTTTTATCTCATATGTGGTGATCTTATTGGATCTGTTAGATCTCCCCTCAACCTCCTATGGTCCAAGGAGAACAACCCTGATCTCCCCCATTAATAACCTTAATAACATTAAAATACTCTCCGAACGAGCCTCTCATCCCTCTTAATGAGCGGTGAACAGAACTGGGCACAAAACTCTTATTGGCTTGAAAATTAGAAATTGCATTCCAGGAATTTAAAAGATGTAGATATGGGAATAGTGGATGCACTGGTAGTAATCTTCCAAGAATCCTTAGATTCTGGAAAAGTCCCAATGATTTGGAAAACTGCCAATATAACACCCTTATTTAAACGAAGATAGAGACAAGACAAAACAAAACAAAACTACAAGCTAGCTAGCCTAACTTCTGTCTTTGGGTAGGCAGTAGACTCTATTATAAAGAATGTAATAGTGGAGCATTTAGAAATATAAAAATAGATGGGAAAGCAAGTGGTGACAATGACACAAAGAAGTACAAAAGGATATAGATAGGTTGGGGCAAAAAACTTGGCAGATAGAATGTAATATGGGAAACACGCACACTGGCAGCAAAATGGAGAAGCTGAACATTATTTAAATGTAGAAAGACTGCAGAAAGTTGCATTGCAGGGGGATTTGGAGGGTCCTTGTGCATGAATCACAAAAATGCAAGCATCCAAGTTCAGCAGATAATAGGGAAGCAAATGGTATGTTGGTCCTTATTTCAAAAGATTGAAGTACAAAAATAGTGAGTCTTATTTAAAACTATACAAGGCACCGTACCCTAGAATACAGTGAACAGTTTGGGTTCCTGTATCTAAGGAAAGATATATTGGCTTTGGTGGCAGTCCACTGAAGGTTCAATAGGTTGATCCTGGGTGAGGTAGGATTTTCGTTTAAGGGGAGGTTGTGTAGGTTGAGCCTGTGCTCAACAGAGTTTAGAAAAATGAGAGACAATCTTATTGAAACATACAAGATTTACAGGGAGGTGACGGTCTAACAATCATTGGAGTGGTAGTCCAGAGGCCCAGGCTAATGCTCTGCCGATGTGGGTTCAAATCCCACAGTTGGTGAAATTTGAATTCAATGAAAATTTAAAAAGTTAGCCTAATGGTGACAATGCAACCATTGTAAATTGTTGTTAAAAACTCATCTAGCTTTAATGCCCTTCAGGGAAAGAAATTTGCTGTCCTTACCCAGTCCGGCCAAGATGAGATATGTAACTGTGCCCTGGGTAATGCCAACATCTAATGAATTTTAAAAAATAGTGGGGCTTGACAAGGTATAGGTAGAGAGGTTGCTTCCCCTCGTGGGAGACTTTATGACCAGAGGACATACTCTTCAGTGCAAGGGGTCACCCATTTAAGTCAGAGATAGGGAGGAAATCCTTCTCTCGGAGGGTAGTGAATCCATGGAATTCTTTATCATAGAAGCTGGGTCATTAGCATATTCAAGGCTCAGATAGACAGATTTTTAATCACCAAGGAAATCCAATTATGGAGTTTAGGCAGGAAATGGGGCTGACAATCATCAGATCAATCAAGATCTCATGAATTGATGAGCAGACACAATGGGTTGAATGGCCTACTTCTGCACCTAAATCTTATAAACTTTCCGGAGGATTATAATGGTTCAACATAACTTTGCTGCTTTCATGCATTTGTCTCTATATATGAAGCCCAAGATCCCTGCTCCTCTGATGCTGCCTGGCCTGTTGTGCTCCTCCAGCTCCGTACTGTGTTATCACTGACTCCAGCATCGGCAACTCCTACTATCTCTGAATGAACTAAATGAATTCTTGCAACAATCAATGATAGTTGCCATAGTCACAATTAATGATAGCAGCTTTATTATTCCAAGGTTGTTACTTGAATTTAAATTCCACCAGCTGTGGGATTCAAACTCATGTCCTGTGAATAGAAGCATGGTCCTCTAAGCTTCTTAGTCAAGTGATGTTGCCACTACACCACCATCTGCTAAAGTTACCCCTTTCTCGAGGACAATTTGGTGTGGTGTTGCCAGCAATGTCTGTATCCTGTGAATTAATCAAAAGGTCTCAGAAATCTTGAGCTCTTAGCTTCTAATGTAACGACTGACAGCAGTTGCTCAAGATTCTGAATAGTCAGAGCTGAGGTCCCAATGTTGGCAAATTTAATGATCACACTTGCTTTATAAACCAGACAAGCAGCTGTTACAGCAACCACTGCAATGGGACTAAGCACAACATCATATTGATTGATAGCATTTTCAATATTTCACATCTAACAATATAGAATTCACAAGAAAATTAGCGAGACAAGGCAATTTAGGAGAGATGGTGGTGAAATGAGAATACTAGGCAACTAGTCATTCAGAAACCCAAGCTAATGTCTGGGGACTTGGCAGGTGATGAAATTTTGATTCAATAAAAGTCTGAAATTTAAGAAAAATCGCTGGCTTAATGGTTACCATGTAATCACTGTCACTTCTCGTAAAACCCAACTGGTTCACTAAGGTACTTTAAAGGGAAGGAAATCTGTCGTCCTTCCTCAGTCTGGTGTACAGACCCACAGCGATGTGGTTGATTCTTAATTGCTCTCTGGGCAATTAGGTTTGGGCAAAAAATTCTGGCCTAGCCAATGATGTCCATAGAATATGACTATTATTTAAATAATACAAAATCTCTGATCTATAACTGCATTATAGAAAATATAATGGCAATAACTAAACTGTATAAAATATTGATCAATAACTACATAAAATATAATTACCAATAATAATACATTTGGATGCACAAATGGGATTTGGATTGATTTGGATCAAAATGATATAAATTCTGTGAGCATTATTCAATGATATTAAATGTAATAAACATAACCAATCAAATATGCAGAGCGATAATTAATTATCAAAATATGACCATTAGTAAATTATGCGCAGTAGATGACAAGTAATCAATAGATATAAAACAGACAATAGTCAGTGAGTTGTTGAACATTAATTTTCTAAAAAAAGCAAAATTGAGGAACTTTGTTTTATTTTAAATTGAAAGAATGATTCATACATACTGAATAGTACAGAGGTTGAGAATTGCTGAAAAAGAGAGATATACGGGTGAAGCTTTTCATCTTGCACTCATCAGCAGATGCAAGAATGCTGAAAAGGAGCAAAAATTTATACTGCATGAGAATTGTCCCTTTGAAATTTGCCATTCTTGCATCTGTGCTGATAAATGTAAGAAAAGCTTCACCAGCACATCGCTGCTTTTCAGCAATACTCAAGCTCTGTACTATTCGGTGAGCATTTATAAATTATTCTTTCAATTTTGTTTTGCCAAATGTTATGATGCCAAATTTTAAAGGTGCGAGAATGCCAAATTTCAAAGGAATAATTCTCATGCAATATCAATTATTGTTCCCTTTGAATCCTGATGAGTGTAAGACAAAATGTTTGACTGCACATTTCTTTTCTCAGCAATTAAAAAATGAAATAATTGGTTTATCATGAATCTGATTTACATTGTTAAATCCAGCTGGGCATGAATCCTGACTCTGACTACCTGACCCTTTTGCAGTCTTAGGTCATAGAGGTCTACACAATGGAAACAGGCCCTTTGGTCCAACTTGCCCAGGCCATTCCAGTTTTCACAATTTAAACCAGTCCCATTTGCCTGTGTTTGGTTCCTATCCATCCATACCTATCCCATCCATGTACCTGTCTAAATGTTTCTTAAATGATGAAATTGTACTCTCCTCCACCACTAACTTTGACAGCCCGTTCCAGACACTCCCCATTCTCTGTGTTGCTCCTCTGGACCCTTTTGTATATCCCTGCACTCCCTTTAAACCTATGCCCTTCAGTTTTAGAATCCCCTACCATGGGGAAAAGCTGTCAGCTATCTACCTTCTTCCCTCTTTCCCAAAACTATGTAACTAATAAAGAAGTGTTCCAAAGAAAATTGAAAAACAAAATGCAACTCTTTGTAGAGCTGGATGAACACAGCAGGCCAAGCAGCATTAGGTCGAGACCCTTCTTCAGAAATCAGTCTTGACCCGAAACATCAGCTTTCCTGCTCCTCTCATGCTGCTTGGCCTGCTGTGTTCATCCAGCTCTACACCTTGTTATCTCAGATTCTCCAGCATCGGCAGTTCCTACTATCTTTGCAACTCTTTGTTTTCATCAAATGCTTATTTTTCTGCCTGAATGTTGCTGGGAGTGTCCTGGAGACTTCAGGGCATTCTGGGGGGTTGGCAATGTTAAAATCAAACAGGATTTTTAGTTACTAATGATAACCTAGTGGCCAGTCAGGACCCTTACTAAAAGGTCATATAGAAAACCCTCCGCAGATTGAGCAACTTCCATGGAGAGAGAATTGGGCACTGTCTTCATCCAGTGGCTTAATAGTGTAGCTGGGATCTTCACATTTTTAAGAACATCTCTCAGTTTGTTTAAATTATCTTTTTACAAGGTTGCTGCATTCCACAGAGGGTTCAGGACATTGCTCCTACGTGTGGTGCTGATTGGATGTTGGAATAATCCTGAGCAGTCCCAAAATTGCCAGATTCCTAATCTGAATCTTTTCCCCATTTCCCAAGGAATGTTCTAATATTTGCCTCAGTCCTAGCCAGAATACAGAAATTGGTTGGTTCCATTGATCACGGAACCTCCTGTCACCTCTACCTTGCATCAGCTCTCTCTCTCTCTCTATCACCACCTCCTTTGAGAGATTGAGGAAACTGGGCCTGTGTCCTCTAGGGTTAAGACAAATGAATGGTGACCTCTTTGAAACAATATTCTTTCGGGGCTTGACTGGGTAGATGCAGGGAGGATATTTTCCATGGCTGAATGGGGAGTCTAGATTAAGGGGATAGAGTCTCCAAATAAGAGGGAGGTGATTTAGGACTGAGATGAGAAGGAATACTCCAAAGGTAGTAGGTCTTTGGAATTCTCTACCCAGAGGACTGTGGAGGCTCAGCCACTGAATAAGTTCAAGACAGTAATCATTGGATTTCTAGATATTAGATAGATTAATGGCATTTGTTGCCTATCCATAATTGCTCCTAACTGAGTGTCATGCTTGACCATTTGAGAAGGAAGTTAGGAGTCAGCCACATTGCTGTGGGTCTGGAGTCACATGTAGACAAAACCAGGTAAGAGTGGCAGGTTTCCTCTCCTGAAAGACATTAATGAATCAGGTGGCTTTTTGATGATAGTTTCATGGGTCCCAGCACCAAGACTAGCTTCAAATTCCAGCTACTGTGGTGGGATTTGAACTCATATCCTTAGAACAATGACCTCAGCTGCTGAATTGCTAGTCCAGTGACGTTGTCACAGTGCTACCATCTTGCCTGTCCCTCTGAGTATTAGGGTAGTCTTGATGAGGCCTAATTCATAAGTTCTTAGGTTCTCCTTTCTCTTTATCTAAAGGCAATGTGATAAATCTAGAACCAGGAGTTGAGTTGTGAAACTAAATGTCTTTGCCAGAAGAGTATATGTGCTGTGGCTACAGTTGGAGCTTTCAGGTCTGATATTGATAGGTCAAGGTATTAAGGCATTGCTGTGGCTATGGAGTCATATGTAGATCAGACCAGGTAAGGATGGTAGTTTCCTACCCAAAGATCATTAGTGTCAGCCCCATGAGGGAGGACTGTGCAAGAATATGGATGTGTCAAAGCATAGGTAGACTCTCAGCTCCTGAGCCTGTTACACCCTTTAATTAGATGAAATCTTACTCTTTGCACCTTCATTTGCTTCCTATCCTTCTGAACATTCATCAAACAAGCCTAAGAACTTCAGGTTTCAAATTTTCATTTGACCTTCAGCATCATCAGTTTTGTAAGGGGAGAGATTTTCTGATTTGCACCTCTATTTGGTGTGAAGTGAAGAAGTACCTCCTGACACTACACCTGAATCTGCCTTGCTCCAGCTTCTCTCTCTCTCAATCTCTCAACCCTGACAATTCCTTTACTCACCTTACACACTACAATTTGATCCTCTTATCATCTGTACTCAAGTCTCGCGTATCCAACTGACTCATCCTGACTTAACCCTTTCAGCACTGGTACAATTCTAATGAATCTGCAACTGTACCCTTTCCACAAACCTGTAAGTTACCCAGACCTGAACACAGATACTCAAGACGGGGTTTGATTAGAGCCTTACATAACATGTAGGGAATGAGGGCATTGTGTAATCTCCCTGAGCTATTAAACCAGAGGCCCAGGCTAATGCTCTAGGGACTTGGGTTCTATCCCAATATGGCAGTTGGTGGATTTAAATTAAATTAATTAAAAAATTTAGAATTGAGAGCTAGCCTCAGTACTGGTGAGACAACTATCAATTGTGATTTTAAAAATCCAGCTGGCTCACTAACGACTGTTATGAAAGGAAATCTGTCATCCTTACCTAGTCTGGCTGGCAGATCCGCAGCCATGTGGTTGCCTATTGACTGCTCTTTGAATTGGCAAAACAAGCCAGTTCGTTCATGGTTAATTAGAAATGGGGCATAAATGCTGGCCCAGCCTATGATGCCCTAATCCTATGAAAGAATAAGAATAAAGTAACTCCCACTCCTTTGTTTTCCTTGTTGAGATAAAGACAAGGGAAGTCTATTCAGAAAGAACTTTCAAAAGGGAATTGAAGAAATGCTTGAAGGGGAAATCAGTGCAGATATCAGAGGTAATTGAGACTAATGAATATCCCTTGCAGAGAGTCCGTGCAGACATGATGGGCCAAATGACAACCTTCAATACCACATGATTCTATATTTCTATAGTTTTAAAAATGTAACTATTTCACTAGTCTTTTTTTGTTATTTTTGTATTCATACTTTGTAGGTCTAGCTTTCTGGATCTAAGGAGGAACAAGTCAAAGATGTCAAAGAACTGACCACAGATAGCAACAATGGGAGGGAATGGAAATAGACAGTACTTAGTGATTTGAAAGGAGAGATGATAAATTGTTAGACAAGAAACTATGGGAAAGAAGTGGAAGTTTGGAAGAAAATAACATTCAATATCTGGACAAAGTTTTGTGGAGAATCAGTGTCTGGCAACAGCTGTTGGCAACTTTCGATAAATTCCTTCGTAATATTTTAAGAGGTGCCCTGCATACCTGAGGAAATGATCAAGGCCAAAACATGGGGGAGAAACTAGCAAGTGTCAGTGGTCACCAGTCGAATGTGTCTTTTTCATTTTCCTGGTCTTCTCTATCTGTTTCTCTTCCTTATCCTCATTTTTGTTTTGAAAATAAATCTTTTTATTTAAGTTATATAGAATTTACAAGCATTTTTCTTGCTACTTCTCACTGGAGTTTAACAGAAAGCAGGCACTAGCTATGGAGGTATTGCCATCCCATCATTCAATGGGATAATGAAAGCCCTCTACTAAATCTATGTGGTCTGTAGGTTTAGTAGGGGGCATTCCCTGCCTTTAGGCTCTCTTTTACATCTGATCCTCTGCGTTTTTTTGAGCTAAACTAATTAGCAGGACATTTACAGCTAGACTTTCAGGAAATGTTTGTTACACGACTTCACAGTTACTGTGATTAACTTTAAATTTAGTGCCTTTCGCATTGCCGGCTAATATAGCAGCTACAGTATTATGTGCATAGAAAGATCCCAGAAGACTAAGAGGTGGCTGACTGGTTGGTTTGTTTCCTGTCTGTTGGCTGACAGTTATATATCATAGCCCATGGAAAATCACCCTCTCATCTTCTGATAAAAGGTACGACGTCTTTAACATTCACCTTTATCCAAACGTCTTTATTTCAGAAATCGGAATAACTGAACTTACCAGATCAGGTAATTGACCCAGAAGAGGAAAAGGATCACTTGGGGTGGAAGAAGAAAGCGGTTGTTAAAATACGCAGATCCTTACTTTCGTGTTTAATTTGCCAAGATCAACCTGGGAATCACGACCTTGCTTTGCTGCTCACCGCCACACGAGGTCCTCAGACGAGCAAAGATGAATAAATCTGCAGCGTAATATTTTGGCCGTCACAGTAACACTGTAATGCTGTGTATATATCGCCAGATGGCAGAGCAGATCAATGAAAGTTGCAGAGTTCCTGCATTGTGCAGAGAGAAAAGTTTTCGCAAACCAGGCGAGTTCCTTAATTTGTATCAGAGATAAAAGGTACTGCAGATGCTGGAGAATCCGAGATAACAAGCATGGGGCTGGATGAACACAGCAGGTCAAGCAGCATCATAGGAGCAGGAAAACTTGACGTTTCGGG
>JAHRHZ010000008.1:11680008-11724553 GCA_024137785.1 Ginglymostoma cirratum | reverse complement strand
TTTCGGGCCTAGAAGGGTCTAGGCCCGAAACGTCAGCCTTCCTGCTCCTCTGATGCTGCTTGGCCTGCTGTGTTCATCCAGCTCTACACCTTGTTGTCTCTGAATTTAAAGGGAAATCAGACAGGTACAAGAGGGAGGGAGGAAGAGTTGGATATGTGGAAGGGTAAGATGTAGTACAGTAAATTTTGTGGAACCTTGCATGGATCTGTTGGCTGAGTGGCCTCTTTGTGCACTGTAATTCTAGGTGCCTTAGATTTATATGGGTTGCCAACCCTCCAGGAATTAGAGATTGTGGAAAATCGTAGGGCCTTAAAATATTATTTTAAATACTTTTGTTATATTCTTGATCTGTAGGGGAATCGAGGGTTATGGGGAAAGGGCAGAAAAGTGGAAGTGAGGAGTGTCAGATCAGCCATGATCCTATTCAATGGCAGAGGAGGCTTGAAGGGCCAGACAGCTACTTCTGTTCCTAATTCTTATGGTCTTTTAGTTATGTTGTTAAAAAGATATTGATGATGGAGAGCCTTCCATTGAGGTAAACAAGAGTTCCCTGCCTTTCCAATTGGGGATGGAAGGCATGACAAAGATGGACACATCAGACTGCTAATCACAGGAGCATGGGTGCAGGGTTGTCTGAGCTCATGTAGTGAACCCACTGCAAGACATCCAAACACAGCTAACAGCCCTAAATTGACTGTGAAGGGCTTTGTTTGCCTAAGGCACAACATCAAGACCGACAACGAGGGGAGTTCTTCACAGTCAATGAAAAATGTTTTGAGGCATTTCTGGTAAAAGGACACACATTGCTGAAGAGTGTTGGATGCTGCAAACATTCATATTCAGGCACTGGTCCTCTGCAAATGAAAGGTACATATCTAGGACTTGTGTCTTACTTGAATTGAACTAATATGTAGGGCCAACCCTTCATCAGAAATCCTATGATGCTGCTTGACCTGCTGTGTTCATCCAGCCCCATGCTTGTTATCTCGGATTCTCCAGCATCTGCAGTACCTTTTATCTCTAATATGTAGGGCCAACTGTTTTGTTGTGAGTTCTCCATGGCAATGCCTCAAACCAATCAAAGTCAACTTGCCAACTAGTAAGAATTCCTTTTCTCATGCAGTATAAATTATTGTTCCCTTCGTAATTTGGCATTCTTACATCTGTCCTGATGAGTGCAAACTATAAAGCTTCAACTACCTGTCTCTTTTTATCAGTGACATTCAAATGCCGCACTACCAAGCTGCTTCTTCTTAAGTGCAGTTACTATGGGGAATATAGGAACTGTAGCAGCCAATTTGCACACAGCAAGCTCCCAAGATGAGACAACCTGTTTTGTAATGACAGATGACAGATAAACATTGGCCAGGGAACTGAGGGAGAACTCCTCAGCTTGTCTTTGAAATAACACCATAGAATCTTTTATATCCAGATTTGCAGAAAGCCAGGGCCTTTGATTTAACATGCTAACCCAAAGACGGCCCTTTAACTGTGTGGAACTCCTTCAGTATCTCACCAGGAGTTCCAGCATAGCTTAAACCCTTGAACCCCCACCAAACCTTCCGAATACGATATATAACAGCTTTCAACAGAGTCAGGCAGACATCTACCTATAACCTACTTTCTGCAGTTGCACTCTCAGAATCAGAGTGGCAATATGCAGTTGTTTACTAACTCAGACCGCTTGCAATATATTTAGACCAACATCTCATGCCAACAAAGTCACGTTGTGCTGTCATACATAAAGGAAATAAATGGATTCTTGTCTAGCAACATTACTGTTCCAAGTCACACAAAAGGATTATCTTGCATTTTAGTAAATATTTAACACTTCCTTACCCAGAACATTCCGTGACGGTAGATTTTCCCTAATCTTTGACATCTTGGAGCAGATGCAATAGTTAAACTAAAAAAAAAAGGACCTTTTTTTACAATTCTTCATTGTTATGACATGTGGATATAGCTGGGTGAGACTGACATTCCTTGACCATGCCTCAGTGTAATTGATACGATTGTATTAATCAAGATAATTGAGTCAGACTATAAAATAGAGCTGGTGCAGGCACAAAGAGCTGATGGCCTCCTTCTGCGCTGTGATAGTTTAGTGATTGAATAATTCACACAGCTCCTTGAAAGGGGAAATTAATCTTATAACGTGATGTTGATATCCAGTGCTAGTCTAACAGGCTGCTCAGTAGTCTGTGGTGCAGAATGGACCATGAATAGGACAGCAGAAAAGGTTCTTGTCTTTGATAACAAGTTGTAGTTTATTACAGCACGGTAACTATATACAGGTTACTATAACTTAATTATTAATAACAGGAGGTAATGGAGACTCATATATCTCTTTGAGGAGACCGTGCTAAAATCCAACGGATTCTCTACCCCGTGGCATCATCAGAATGGGTGGAGATAAATATAAGTCAAAGATTAACTCTTTCAGAACCATACCGTAGTTAGCAGTTAAGAGCTGACTGCATTGACTAGAGTTACATTTAGACCAGGAGAGGGAGAGGGCAGCACGTTATCTTCTATAAATGATGCAAAGCCAGTTAGGTTTGCCCAACGATCTGACAGCTTTGTGAACACTTATACGGAGACCAACATCTGTCTGTCTGCGTTCTAAAGTTGAATTCAAATTCTGATATTGGCAATTGGACTTGTGCTTTCTGAATTATTAGTCCAGATTATCTAGCTTTATGGCAGAGTAACGTACCCACAGTACCACTGTCCTAATGAGAGGGGAGTACACCTTCAGTCTCTGCCTTTCAGGTTTATGAAGTACTGGGTGGATCTTGAAGAAGCAGGGAAAAGCAATCAGCCCAGACAGTATTCATTCCCTCAGGCACAACGAGAACAAGGTCCAACGTTGGTCAGACAATGACTGTGACTATATATTGTTGCTGAGCTGTTGCAAGCACGGTTCTGTGTTGTCAAGGAAGGCCTGGAGCCTAAGATTAGATTGGTATCCATGATGATTCTGCTCAATTGAAAGGGTTAGGGAGACACGTCTGGAACATTACCAAGTGGATATGGGGTGGATATGTTTTGTGGAAGGAAGAATTTCTCTCATGCATTGAATTCTCACAACTTATGTTCTTGTCTCAAAGCATCATTCAGTTCTGAAGGAGGGTCACGAGGCCTAAAATGTTAACTCTGCTTTCCCTCCATAGATGCTGCCAGATCTGCTGAGTTTGTTTTTATTCATTCGCAGGATGAGGGAGTCTTTGGTTAGGCCAGCATTTATTGCCCATTCCTAATTGTTAAGAGTGGGTCTGGAGTCACATGTAGGCCAGTCCAGGTAAGGATGACAGTTTCCTTCCTTAAAGGGCATTGGTGAACCAGATGTGTTTTTCCTTACAATCGGCAATGGCTTCATTGTCATCATTAGACTCTTAATTCCAGATACTTATTGAATTCACATTTCATCATCTGCTATAGCAGGATTCAAACCCAACTCACCAGAACATTATCTGGGTTTCTGGATTAACAATCCAGTGATAATCCCAGTAAGCTATTGCCTCCCCAGCAATTTCTGTTTTTGTTTTTTTCAAAGCATCATTGCTTGTGAATCATAATGGTTGAATTCAAAACGGGGCTTAGATGATCAAGACTGTTTGCAAGCTCATAAGAAATAGGATTAGATGTAGTCCATTCTGCACCTCGAGCCTACTTCATGATTCAAAAAGATAATGATGGATTTAAAGGTGGCCTAAACTCCACTTGACACTATTTCGAAGAAGGGCAGAGACATTCTCCTTGGGACCCTGACCTCCGTTTCTTTGCAATCTCCTCCAATCACACATCCAAAACCTTAACTAATTCTGGTATCTTGAGAATTTCTGGATTTTAATCACTCTGCTATTGGCAGCATTTCTTCAACTGACCTTTCAATCTTGTTACGAAATTGGATTATTTGCTTATTATCATTTTGTTGTACGTGGAAACTTCCAGTGAGCAATTTGGTTGCTGTGTTTCCTAAATTACAACAGTGAATACACTCCTTAAAGTGCTATGCTGGCTGCAGTGTTTGAGACTTCCAGAATGGCATACAAGTGCAAGTTGTTGCATTTCTTTGTTTTTTTAATTGTTTTTTTTTAATTTCAACCAACTGACCCTAGAGCATTGGCAGGGGATCTACATATTCCACTATACCTGTCACCCCGTCACCTCTCTGAGTAAGATTGTCCTTTTAGGGTCAACATACAGTAGGATATGCGATTGCTTTATGGTGCTTTGAGTGGGCAATGCTGGAGTCTGTTTTGCTGGATGAGCGCCCAACAGATTTACAGTGTGTAAATGTGCCCTGTGGCCTCCAGGATTGGGTCTGTGAGGGATCAGACTGCTACACGTCAAAGTCCGCCTTTGGGAAAAGCTCTTGGAAATCTTAAAGAAAACAGGTTGGGGTATTTACTTGGAAGAAGTCACCAGGGACCTTCTGGGAGACCAAGCTTCCTAAATAGAAATCAATTGACCAACATGGAAAATACCTGGAAATCCAAGGCTGGAATCCTAGTCAGGGAATTTTTTCCATGTATTCTGCGTGGGAGGAAATTATGCTCAGTACAACAGGAATTGAACAACTAAAAATATTTGCAAGAATACAATAGGTGCTGAATACTGAAAGAAGAAAGGTTATTTTTCCTCCTTCTGATTGTGTTTTGTTAGAGGGGGAGCCATTCATTGTTGGTGTTAATCACTGCTTCCTCGCCATCCAGCTTGGGCCTCCCTCCTCTCCCAGGGTCTTGCTGTCTTGTCAATGCTGGCTGTTGTCCTGGCTCTCAAATGCATGGGCAGTGGGCCATCAAACTTGGGGAAGGTTTCACTGTCACTCACATCCTTAGTCCCTGACTGATGGCTGCCCATGTGCTTTCTCCAGAAAGAGACAATGTGGGGAGGGACTGGGACCATCACAGTTCTAAGTCAAGGAGGAGGTTGATGATCCCTCCATTATGGCACAGAGGTCAGCTGGAATTCCTCCCACACACACTTCTCTTTATTCTTCCACAGGATATGGGCTTTGCTGATGAGGGCAACATTTGTTGCCCACCTATGACTTCCCTTGAACCGAGTAGCTTGCTGGGCCATTTCTGAGGGCAGTTAAGAGTTAGCCATATTGGCATGGATCTGGATTCAAACAAGTAGGCCAGCCTGGAGAAGACTGGCAGATTTCCTTCCCTAAAGGACATGAGTGAACTGAACAGGTTCTTGCAACAATGAATCATAGATTTCCTGGTCATCATTATGAGAACTAGCTTTCAATTGCAGATTTACTAATTAAAGGTAAAATTCTCCTAGCAGCTATGGCGGGATTTGAACCCGAGTTCAAGTTGGCCTTTTGATTATAAGTCCTGTGATAAGGCCAATGTGTCATAATCATCCCCTCCTCTGCTGTACTCTAGGTCGGGTATCCTTTATCCATACACCTGAAAAGGCATAAAACCCAAAGGTCTTTTTGCAAGCTGACCTGAGGAAATACACTGAGTGTAGGAAAAACTATCCTTGGCCCAATCAGATCTGAACAGACCCATGTGGTAAGTGTAGCAACAAATGGAGACAAAAAATAATGAGTGCAGAGATAACGAAAAACAAAGTTTATGAAGAAACCTGATGGTATCTATAAAGTTTCGTTTGTTCCAGAGGTGTACGATAACATCCCTGAACAGATTAGTTAAAACACAGTTACATCTGAATTACATGAGACTCTCTTGGAAGAGGTGGCAAGGGTCTAGTCTGAGACCCAGCGGCATCGGCAGCGCATTGGCAAGGTGGGCCTGAAGCGGAGTCATGGCAGTGGCCGAGTCTGGTTTGGGCCAGCATGATACCCAGTGGCATCAGTGGTGTCTGAATTGGCAAGGTCTCATAGTGGTGAGGGCTTCGGTGGAGGCGAGATTGTGCCAAAGAGTGGCAACTCTTGTTCCAGCAGCGATGGCGTGTTGAAGGGGACTCATGCCTGGCCACCAAGCCCATGGCCCATGACGGAGCACTTAACAAGAAGGGTTGTAAAGTTGGACACTTACTTTATTTCTTCAGTTTTTCTGTCTTTTTGTTCTATATTTTGGGTTGTTTTTCTGTGTTTTAAGATGGCACCGGAGAGTGGCGACACCATACAACACTTTTTGCTGTGTTTTGTAAGATGATATGCATGAAAATAAATAAATAAATCAAATCAATTCTTGCGAGACTTCAGGCTCAATTTAAGATGAAGTGCACGTTACTGCAACTGATTCATTTTCTCACAGAACAAGTAACAAGCTCAGAACTGGTTAGCTCATCCCAGAGACAGTCCCTTTATATGCTGGTGGGCACAGCCTATCTCATGATTTTGATTTTGATTTTATTTTCATGTGTACCGAAATGTGTGAAAGGCTTTGTTCATGAGCAGTACAGGTAGATCATGGCAAGCAAAGGATGAACAGATCAAAAAGACTTAGAGACTTACAGGTTACATTATTTGAGGCTAGAGTCCATCCATTCAACAGTCTGATAATGGCTGGAAAGAAGCTGTTCCTCAACCTGCCTGTGCGTGTGTTCAGGCTTCTGTATCTTCTGCCTGACAGAAGAGGTGCGAAGGGACTTTGATAATGTTCGCCACCTTTCTGTGGCAGTGAGCCATGTAAATAGAGTCCAAGGATGGAAGGTTGGCTTCCATGATGGTCTGGGCTGTGCACACCACCTTCTGTAGTTTCTCACAGTCCTGGGTAGAGCAGTTGCCATACCAGGCTGTTTTGCACCTGGACAATATGCTTTAATGGTGCATCTGGAGAAGTTGATGAGGGACCTTGTGGATATGCCAAATTTCCTGAGCCACCTGAGGAAGAAGAGGTATTGTTGTGCCTTCTTTGTTGCATTTATGTGGGAAGTCCAGGACAGGTCATCGGTTATTTTCACTCTGAGGAACTTGATGCTCTTTACTCTCTCAAACTCAGTTCCATTGATGTAGATGGGGGTGTGTTCTCCGTCTTTCTTTCTGAAGTCTATGATCGGTTCTTCAGTCTTGTTGACGTTGAGAGACAGATTGTTTTCATTACACCATGTCACCAAGCCCTCTATCTCCCTTCTGTAGTTTGACTCGTCGTTGTTAGATACCTGTCCTACTGTGGTGGTGTCATCAGCGA
The DNA here is from genome assembly GCA_024137785.1 of Ginglymostoma cirratum. Classification (NCBI taxonomy): domain Eukaryota; kingdom Metazoa; phylum Chordata; class Chondrichthyes; order Orectolobiformes; family Ginglymostomatidae; genus Ginglymostoma; species Ginglymostoma cirratum. The sequence goes on along the minus strand of JAHRHZ010000008.1, from coordinate 11,717,435 downwards.
ACTTGTACGTGGCATTCATTCAGAATTTGGCTACACAATCGTGGGTGTACAGGGAGTAGAGTAGGGGGCTGAGGTCACATCCCTGGGGGGGGGCTCCAGTGTCGGGTGTTATTGTGGAGGAGGTGCAGTTACCTTTCCTCACTGATTGCAGCCTATGGGTCAGAAAGCTGAGGAACCAATTGCAGAGGCCTGAGCCGAGACCAAGTTCGCACAGTTTTGAGATCAGTCTGGAGGGGATAATGGTGTTGAAGGCAGAGCTGTAGTCAATGAGCAGGAGTCTGATGTAGGTGTCTTTGTTGTCCAGATGTTCCAGGGATGAGTGCAGGGTTAGGGATATGGCATCCTCTGTAAATTTGTTACGTCAGAAGGCAAAACTATAGGGGATTGAGGCAGACAGGGAGACTGGAGTTGATGTGGGCCATGACCAGCACTTCATGATTATTGAAGTCAGAGCTACTGGGTGGTAGTCATTAAGGCACAGTGCACATACGGGTATGACAGTGGTCTTCTTGAAGCAGGTGGGGACTTTGGCTTGTAGGAGGGAGAGGTTGAAGATGTCGCTGAATACCTCCGCCAGGTGGTCCGCACAGGGTCTGAGTGCTCAGCTGGGGACACCACCTGGGCCTGTCGCTTTCCTTGGGTTGACTCCAGGAAGACTGATCTGAGTTCTGAAGTGGTGACAGCGGGAATAGGTGTGTCCGGGGCTGTAAGGGCAGGTATCGCCATACTGGTGGTATTCTGCTCAAATCGAGCATAGAAAGCATTGAGCATGTCAGGGAAGGATGTGTCATTATCCGTTATCTTACACTGTTTCATTTTGTATCCCGTAATGTCATTCAAGCCTTGCCATAGGCAGCAAGAGTCTGTTGGTAGGTCTGGGTTTCTAACTTGGGCCAATACTGCCTCGTGGCTCAGTTAACCCTTTCAGGTCCTAACTGTATGCTGTAAGTGTGGAGACAGTACATTTTATGCAGTGATATGAATATTAAAAGTAACCCCAGGTCCTAACTCTTTTTTATTTTGAAAATATACTTTACTCATAAAAATCATCTGTAAGTACATACAGAAGTTCTGAATCATATCTGTACAGTCTTTATAGGCGAAAAAGAACAAACAAAACATTGGAATTTTCGCATTTCTCAGAGCTTCTCTACAGTTGCAAAGAAAAGAACATTTTCCACTTATATAGGAAACTATTTATGTTCATTTTGAGGCAGAGAGTGTCTGACAACTGAATGGACCTTGTTACACTTTGACAGAAAGACCTTAGACAGTGGTCTTTCCCCATGGCACCTTGGTGGCAGCTGCCCAAAGCTTTAAAGCGTCCCTCAGCATGTTGTCCTGGGCCTTGGAATGTGCCAGTCTGTAACACTCAGTCAGGGTCAATTCCATGCACAGGAAGACCAATAGTTCCAGGCAGACCAAAGGGCGTCTTTCACCGAGTTGATGGTCCTGCAGACACAGTTGAGGTTTGTCTAGGTGTGTGTCCTAGGGAACAGACCATAGAGCACAGAGTCCTGCATTACAGAGCTGCTCAGGACGACCCTCAACAAAAACCTCTGCAAAGACCTTCTTTGCAAAGGCACATTCCAGAAGGAGGTGTGGGACATTCTCGTCACCAGTGCAGCTGCTCTGAGGGCAGCGTGCGATGGCACAAAGAGACCAGGTGTATATGAAGGGTCTCACAGATAATGCCCTTCTCACCACCAGCCAAGAGATGTCTTGGTGCTTGTTGGAAAGTTCTGCAATGAAACATTCTGCCAAATGACTTTGACAGAACAACCTGACAGAATCCACCCTCTCCTTTTCCCGCAGGATCTCGAGGACACTATGTACTGATCACTTCCTGATGGACTTGTGGTCAAAGGTGTTTCTCTTCGCAAATTTTTCCACGAAGGACAGGTGATACAGAATGGAGCTCTCTGCGGCATCAGAACCATAGAGTCATAGGGTCATATAGCACAGAAACAGATCCTTCGGTCCAACCAGCCCATGCCAAACATAATCCCAAATTAACCTAGTCTCACCTGCCTGCTCCTGGCCCGTATGTCTCCAAACCTTTCCTATTCATGTATCCATCCAAATGTCTTTTGAATGTTGTAACTGTACCTGCACCCAACACCTCCTCAGGAAATTCATTCCACATGTGAACCACCCTCTGTGTAAAAAAATTACCCCTTATGACTTTTTAAAATCTCTCTCCATTCACCTTAAAAATGTGCCCCCTAGTCTTGAAATCCCCCATCTTACGGAAAAGACAACTACCATCAACTCTGCCTCTCATTGTTTTATAAAATTCTAGCAGGTCACCTCTCAACCTCCACTGCTCTAGTGAATAAAAGTCCCAGTCTGTCCAGCCTTTCTTTATAACTTAAACCTTCCATACCCAGCAACATCCTGGTAAATCTCTTCTGAACTCTCTCCAGCTTAATAATATCCTTCCTATAACAGGGCGACCAGAACTGGACACAGTATTCCACAAGAGGCCTCACCAATGTCCTGAACAACCTCAACATATCATCCCAACTCCTATTCTTAAAGGACTGAGCAATGAAGGCAAGTGTGCCAATGCCTTTTTAGCCATCCTGTCTACATGTGACACAAAATTTAAAGAATTATGCACCTGCACCCTAGGCCCCTCTGTTCTACAATACCACCCAAAGCCCTACCCTTAAATGTTTAAGCCCTACCCTTGTTTTTTGTACCAAAATGCAATACCACACATTTATCCAGATTGAACTCCATCTGCCATTTTTCAGTCCATTGACCCATTTGATCAAGATCCCTTTGTAATCTTAGAAAACCTTCTTCACTGTCTACTATGCCACCAATTTTGGTATCATCCAACAACTTACTAATCATGTTTTCTTTTATATAAATGGCAAACAAAAGAGGACGCAGAACCAATCCCTGTGGAACTGTTCACAGGTCTCCATTCTGAAAAGCAATCCTCTACCATTACGCTCTGTCTCCTGCCGTTAAGCCATTTATGTATCCCATTGGCAAGCTGAGCCGGAATCCTATGTGATCTAACTTTATTAATTAGTCTGCCATGCAAAACCTTGTCAAAGGCTTCACTAGAATCCAAATAAACAACGCCTGCTGCTCTGTACTACTACTCATCAATCTTTTTGGTAACTTCCTCAAAAAGCTTAATCGAGTTTGTGAGACACGATTTTCCTCGCACAAAACCATACCTCTCTAAATGCCCATAAATTCTATCTTTTATAATCACCTCCAACAACTTACCTACAATTGAAATCAGACTCACAGGTCTATAATTCACCAGTTTCCCCTTACAACCTTTCTTAAACAAAGGTACATTAGCCACACTCCAGGCATCAGGCACCTCACCCATAGTAATAGATGATGCAAGTATTTCTGCAAGGCATCTTGTAATTTCCTCCCTTACGTCCCACAACATTCTGGGATACATTAGATCAGATCCTGGAGATTTATCCACATTGATATTCTCTAAGACCTCCTGAACTTCCTGTTCTTTAATGTGAACTGTTATCAAAACATCAAAGTTTACTTTTCTGCATTCTCTAGACTCACTTTCTTTCTCCACAGTAAAAACTGATGCAAAATATTCATTTAGTATCTCACCCATCTCCTGGGGTTCAACACAAAGATGACCTTCTTGCTCTTTAAGAGGCCCTCCCCTCTCTCTTGTCACCCTCTTGCTCTTGTTGTATTTGTAGAATCTCTTTGGATTATCCTTAACTTTATCTGCCGATGCTATCTCATATCCCCTCTTTGTCTTCTTCATTTCTTTTAAAAATGCCCCTACACTCTTTATATTGATTAAGAGATTCAATTGAACCAATTTGTCTATATATATAAAAAGACTTTTTTATTCTTGACTAGAACCTTAATATCTTTATTCATCCATTGTTCCTTAATCTTACCACCCTTACCCTTCACTCTAACAGGAACAAAATGCCTCTGAATTCTCATCATCACACTCTTGAACGCCTCCCACTTGTCAGACATCTTTTTACCTGTAAACAGTCTACTTCCATCAACTTTTGAAAGTCCTTGTCTTATATCATTAAAAGTTACCTTACTCCATTTAAAAGCTTTAACTTTTATGGAAGGCTTATCCTTTTCCATAACCATTTTGAAACTGATAGAATTATGATCGCTAGACCCAAACTACTCCCTTACTTTTACTTCAGTGTCCTGCCCTGCCTAATTACCCCAAAGAAGGTCTAGTTTTGCTCCTTTTCTAGTAGAAGCATCCACATATTTATAAAGAAAATTTTCTCATATTCCATGTGATCTAACCCTGTTAATCGAACGTTGATTTCAAAAAAGCCCCATTTGCTTTCTTAATGTCCATTAGGGAAGGAAATCTGCCATCCTTACCTGGCCTGACCTGCCTGTGACTCCAGACCCACAGTAATGTGCCTGACTCTTAACTCTGGGCATTAAATGTGGGCATTGTGAATGGACCCACATCCCAGGAATTAATATAAAAAAAACCACCCAGCTTTCTTTTGCCTCTTTCTTACCATTGTGACTGTTGCTAGGATATGGTGCCAAAGGTATAGCCCACACTTTGGTATGTTATCTATGGATTTTTCTATTGGGACAGAACAGGTGGTGGTAGCAGGGAGATGATTTTCTTTGTCTCAAACCCTGATATCCAGCATTGGTATCACAAACATTAGGACAACATTGAGCATGAGGACAGTAACACGGAGCATTTGGATAGTTAGACTGAGCATTAGGACATTAATACTGAGCATGGAAATAGTTACACTGAGCATTAGGACAGGGTATCACACATCTACATGTGGGACTTGCTTTCCAAAATGTGCTCTGGGGAGGAAATCCTTAATTGAGTCTGACTGCTCTACACCAACACAGTTTGTGCATTCTCAATCAATGGTAGGAAATAGAAAGCTTCCCAATCAGATCTGGAGTCAGGCAGGGCAGACCCATCCTTCACAACACCAGGAGATGTAGAACCTCAGTACATAGTGAGACTTTGTGTTTGTGTACCGAGGGTCTACCCACAGCTTGATGTAGCCGCATACAAACGTGGCCATCAGGATGAGGGTGGCGTTGGGTAAGTCCTGCATCACTCCCTTATACAGAGCTTTTTACATGGTGTCCCTGGGGTCTTTGACCTCCAGATGAACTGGAAGATGGTTTGGGTGATTGCAAAGGCATAGGTTCAGCGAATGCATGTACCTGTGCCACGTACAACAGCAGAGTACCTCACATCTGGTAACTAGGCTTTTACATGCAATGGAGAGGGAATGGTAGTCCCATAAGTCCAGTTTCTGCCTCACCTTGATGATACGCTCCTCCCTAGCTTTTGCGCACGCCCCAAACCCCCTAAACCATACTCCGAGCGCATTCCGGTAATCTGTCCTGACGATGATGGGGATAAAGTTCATGGCCTTGCTCTTGTCTCAATTTAGCTTGGCGCCCAAGGCCAGTTCAAAATGGTTGCAGATGCTCATGGATTTGCACACTGATAGCAGATCCGAGCAGAAAATGTGGATAATCATCCACATACAGGGAAGCTTTGACCTGCAGGCCTCCACTGCCTGGAACACTCACCCATCTCAGGCTTGCATCCTTCCTGATGGACTCAGCAAAAGGCTCTATAAAACACACAAACAAGGCAGGAGAGAGTGGGCAGCCCTGCCTGACCCAGATCTGATTGAGAAGTTTTCTGATCCCCACCCATGTTGGTGCACAGCAGTCAGATCCAGTTATGGATTTCCTCCCCAGAGCCCATTTTGGAAAGCAAGTCCCACATGTAGATGTGTGATACCCTGTCCTAATGCTCCGTGTTACTGTCTTCTTGTTCAGTATCGATGTCCTAATGTTCAATCTAACTATCCAAATGCTCAGTGTTACTGTCCTCATGCTCAATGTTGTCCTAATGTTTGTGATGACCAGTGCCAATGCTGCATATCAGGATTTGAGACAAAGAAAATCATCTTCCTACTACCACCATCTGATCTGTCCCAATAGAAAAACCCATAGATAACATACCAAAGTGTGGGCTATACCTTTGGCACCATATCCTAGCAACAGTCACAATGGTAAGAGAGAGGCAAAAGAAAGTTGGGTGGGTTTTTTTGTATTAATTCCTGGGATGTGGGTCCATTCACAATGCCCACATTTAATGCCCAAAGTTAAGAGTCAGGCACATTACTGTGGGCCTGGAGTCACATGTAGGTCAGGCCAGGTAAGGATGGCAGATTTCCTTCCCTAATGGACATTGGGAAAGCAGATGGCGCTTTTTTGACAAGGCTCCATGTTTGACAAGGCTCCACATCGTACAGTGGTTAACAGGGTTAGCTCACATTGAATACAGGGATTCCTAGCCATTTGGATACACAACCAGCTTGCAGGTAGGAGACAGGTGGTGGCGGTGGAGGTTTGTTTTTCGGACTGCAGGCATGTGACCAGCAGTGTACCGCAAGGATTGGTGATGGGTCCACTACTATATATCATTTATATAAATGATTTGGATGTGAACAGAGGAGGTATGGTTAGTAGGTTTGCAGATGACACCAAAATTGTTGGCGTAGTTGACAGCCAAGAAGGTTACCTCAGAGTACAATGGGACCTTGATCAGATAGGCTGATGGGCCAAGGATTGGCAGATGGAGTTTAATTTAGGTGAATGCATTTTGGAAAGGCAAATCAGACTAGGACATATACATTTAATGGTAACGTCCTGGGAGTGTTGCCAAACAAAGGAACTTTGAAGTGCAGGTTCATTGTCCCTTGAAAGTGAAGTCGCAGGTAGACAGGATTGTGAAGTTTGGTAAGCTTCCTTTTATTGGTCAATGCATTGAGTATGGGAATTGGGATGTCATGTTGCACTGTACAGTACATTGGTTAGGCCACTTTTGGAATACTGTGCTCAATTCTGGTCTCTCAGCAAAAGGAGAGATGTTGTGAAACATGAAAAGGTTCAGAAAAGATTTATGAGGATGTTGCCAGGGTTGGAGGGTTTGAGCTACATGGAGGAGCTAAATAGGCTGGGGCTATTTTCCCTGGAGCATTGGAGGCTGGGGTGTGAACTTATAGAAGTTTATAAAATCATGAGGGGCGTGGATAGGATGAATAGCCAAAGTCTTTCCCCCATGGTAGGAGAGTTCAGAACTAAGGGGTATAGGTTTAAGGTGAGAGATGAAAGATTTAAAAGGGACCTAAGGGGCAGAGAATGGTGCATGACGAAGTTGCCAGACGAAGTGATGGAGGCAGGTATAATTATGACATTCAAAAGGCATCTGGACAGGTATAATTAAGGAAGGGTTTAGAGGGATATGGACTAGATGCTGGCAAATGGGACTCGATTTATTTACGATATCTGGTTGGCATGGACGAGTTGGACGAAGACTATGACTCTATAACTGTAGTTACGTGGTTGCCACTGGGCTATCCATATAGTCCCACAGTCTTTTAAAAAACATTATTCAATTTTCATCATCTATCATGACAGGACTTGAACCCAGGTCCCCAGAACATTACCATGGTGTTTAAGATTATTAATCCAGTAACATTACCGCTACATCACCACTTCCCCTTAAAAGTTGAGTGAAAGAGAACTGAAAGGGAAAGAGAAAAGAAAATGACACAGACAGGATGGAGAAGGAGAGTCATACAGTCCTACAGCACAGAAACAGAGCCTCAGTCCAACAAGTCCATACCGACCATGTTCCTAAACTAAATTAATTCCACCTGCCTGTATTTGGTCCATATCCCTCAAAACCTTTCCTAATCATGAACTTTTCCAAATCTCTTTTAAACATAACTGTACCCGCATCCTGTACCTGTACCCTCTTACCTTAAAAATATGCCCCCTAGTTTTGAACTCTCCCTCCATACAGAAAAGACCCTTGTCATTCACCTTATCTGTGCCCCTTATGATTTTATCAATCTCTTATTCTCCAGTGAAACAGAGTCCCAGCCATTCTATTCTATTTTTATATCTCAAACCCTCCATCCCTGGCAACATCCCAGGTAAATCTTTTCTGAAATCTCTCCAGTTTAATCATATCCTTTCCATAGTCGGGTGACTAGAACTGCACACTGTACTCCAGAAGAGGTGTCACTAATGTCTTGTACAACCCGAATATGATGTCCAACTCCTATAGTCAAAGATCTGAGCAATGAACGCAAGTGTGCTGAATGTCTTCTTAACCACCATGTCCACCTGTGACCCAAATTTCAAAAAATTATGTACCTGAGTCTGAGGTCTCTCTGGTCTACAACACTACCCCTGGTCACGGTAGTAAGTGATGCAGATGTCCCGGTGCCTGTGACTGGAAATAGTACGCTGGGAAATTAATTGTCTTCTGTTAGCAGTTTAGCTGAAACAGTTTTTAATCATTTATTCATTTTGAACAATTTCTATGAAACCTAACAAAGTCTCTGTTAAGTGGAAAGTACCAGAGCTTCCAACAATAAACATAGGATTTCTGTTGATCATAAATTCCTCAGAATTATTTAGCAAATTGCAGTTATTGAGTTGGTTCATTTGATACTAGTGAATGTCAAGATCTACTAGGCGACAATGAGGAAATGATTCATCCTCTCACTTTGCACCTCTTGTTTATAAATCAACTGGAACAAGACACATACAAGTTTAGATTGGCACCCCTCCAGGAGACTCCAGGAATTGGAGTTAATCTCCAGGACATTGCCACAAGTATAGGGTTGCAAAAAGAATGAAATTCTTTCTTTTACAATTTTCTTTGAACTCGTTGTATTTGTTACTTCATGAATCGTGTAGGAATGCTGAAGGAGCAAGAGATCCTGTGCTGGATAGGATCTCACCAGAGTTGGTAATTCAACAGACATGGCATGAACGAGAAAAGAAAAGAAAATAATAAAGATTTGGATTTCCTTAGCATCTTTCATGATCACTGGATGTCTTAGAATGCTTCAGGGCAAATGAAGTACTTTTAGTTACTGTTGTAATGAAGGACATGAAGCAGCCAGTTGTTGCACAACAAGCTGCCATACAGATAATTTGAGATCAGGTAATCTGTTTTTTGTGAGGTTCAATGAATGATGAGAAAAGAGACAGAGGATAACTCCCTTGCTCTTGGTCAAACTAACATCACAGGATTGTTTATGTTCTCCTCAGGATCCTAGTCAATATTTATCCATGTACCAAGAATTGGAAGATCAACTTATCTGGTTTTTATATCATTGATGGTTGTGGGAACTGACTGTGTGCAAATTGACTATTCTGTTTCTTACAATGGTGACCATTTTTTTCAAAATGGCTGAAAGTGAAGAAGGACTTGCATTTTCACAAATATTTACCATCGCAAAGGCAGGAAAGTAGAGTCAAGGAATATCGGATCAGCCAAGATCTCACTCAAAGGCAAAGCAGATATGATGGGCTGAATGGCCTACTTCTATTCCTATGTTTTATGGTCTCAGAGCATTGTTTTTATTCATTCATGGAATGAGGGTGTCGTTGGCTAAGCCAGCATTTATTGCCCATCCCTAGTTGCCCAGACGGCAGTTAAGAGTCAACCACCTTGCTGTGGATCTGGAGTCACATCTAGGCCAGACCAAGTAAAGATGGCAGTTTCCTTCCTGAAAGCACATTAGAGATCCAGAGATAACACAGTGTGGAGCTGGAGGAACACAGCAGGCCAGGCAGCATCAGAGGAGTAGGAAAGCTGACATTACGGGTCGGGACCCTTCTTCAGAAAACTATCTCTGAGTGAAACATAACCCCATTGTGAAGCTCTATCTCTGAGTGACATTAGTGAACCAGATGGGTTTTTCTGACAATGGACAATGGATTCAAGGTCATCATTAGACTCTTAATTCAAGGTATGTATTGAATTCAAATTCCACCACCTGCCGTGATGGGATTCAAACTCTGGATTAACAGGCCAGCAATAATACCACTGGGCCATTGCCTCCCCACTGCAGACAATAAAGTACACGTCTGATCACTGTTGGAACGTAGGAAACATCGTGGCCAGTTTGGTGCACAACAAACTCCCATGTAGCAAGTTGAGAATGACCAAGCAATCTTTCTTTTGTGATATTGATTGAGGGATTTAAAAAAAAGATAGAGGATAAATCCCGAGCTCTTCTTTACAATAGTACCATGGGACCGTTTCTCATCCACTCCAGCAGGTGGATGAGCTCCTGATTAGCATTTCCTCCAAACACCAGCACCCTCAACAGATCTGCACTCACTCAGTTGTGCATTGGTGCGTCAGTATTGAACTTGTGTGGTGTGATTTACACCTGGAAGCTCCTGATTCTGAGCTGAGGGTGATACTAAGAGCCAGAACTGACAGGTAACTGAGGGTGAAGTTGTAAGGGATATCCCGTGCTTGAGAAAGGCTGTCTTGGGTCAGGAGTATTTTGGATGGTGGGTTTTCTTATTCTGCCACCGGTCCCAGTTGCTCTGTAGCCGCGTTGCGCTACAGGCAAGAATGCTGACCCATCTGGGGTGCAGCTCCCATTTTAGAGAGCGGCCAGCCAATCCAATTGATTGGCAGTTCGGTAGGTTCAACAGTTGAGTGGTGACCACAACCGGGACAGCAGGCAAAACCCCAAGAAGAGGCCAGGCTGAGGGCATGGTTCTCAGACTTGAGAGAATGAAAGGGTTGGGGAGTGTAGTTTGAGAGGTGAAGAAGGGGTAAAGGGCATTTTGTCTTGGTGGTAACAGTGAGGATGGGGAAGCCGGCCTGGGATGGGTGCAGCTAAAATTGCTAGTCTACCCACATGGCATGGATTAACCCCAGGTACATGAGAGGTGGAATGACCCATCAAAGTGACCATATTGGCCACTCAAGGACCTCAAGTGGCCCAAAGATGAGCAAGCTGCCTAGTGCCCCTTGTGAAATGGGAGACAGGTCAGGGGAGGGCAGACATGCAATAGGCAGACCACTCACTGCATTTTACAAGCACCTGCCCTCAAAACCACTGGTGGGGAAATGTAAATTCCATCCTAGAAGTTTTCAGTGTTCCTATAGCCTTTATCCCACTAAGTTGGGGAAATCTCTCAAGTTGCTGTTATGATATGTCAACTGCCAATGCTGCGAGAGCGGATTGGGAAGAACTAGTTCAAACGAGAAAAGGAAAGAAAGGTAAAGGTCAAATTCAATTGAGGTGCCTGGACTTTGAATCTCTTGGCCTGGAGAGACAGAGGCAGCAGCAGATTATAGAGCACTGCAAAAGACCTGGGGAGAGCTTAGCTCCATACCTCTTATTTTATGGCTTTGGCTGTTAGGAAGCTAAAAACAACAGAGAATTTTGCTTAAAGGTACACCACAATTTTGAACATGCTCCACTGACAAATTTGCATGACTTCACACAATTCTCTAATGAATGAGGTGAACAGCAGTAAGAATAGGAAAATGAGTTTGATATGACATCCTGTGAACTCCCTCTCGGCCAAAGTAATAACAAACAGTGATTAGTCATGTGTTTAGAGCCACAAGCAACAAATATTCCTAGTATCACTGCAACGCGCACTTCCCATGAACAAATTATAAAGAAATATTCTGGTCAACCCGTCCTGAACCACCATATTCTCACCTTGCTCTAGGTTGCCTACCAGCTCCAGGGTACTGCCTGCTTAAATAAGAAACATTGGAAAGAGAGCAGCTCTTTTTCGCCATTCAGTGAGATCATAGTAGGTCCTCAGCCTTGTTCAATGGACTGAGTTGGCAGGTGGGTGGAGATAATGGGACCATTCAAACTGCTCCATGTTGGGAATGGTCACCAATGGTGTTGCTCCCTGGGTGAGTTTCTCAGGTTTGGGTTGCCATGGAAACTCATTCCATACACAATAGCAAAGCAATGAGAAGCAGGAGTAGGCCATTCTGCCTCTTGAGCCTGCACCACCAGTCAATAAGATCACGGCTGATTTGATGTGGCCTAAAACTATATTTGCTTGACTGTCTCCCACAGCCTTTCACTCCTTCATCCACCAAAACTCTGTCAGATTCAACCTTGAGTGTATTCAATGGACAAGCCTTTATTCCTCTCTGGGAAGGAAATTCCATACCTAAAACTCATTAAAAAATCCATCTGACCCCAACCCCTAATTCATTTACCTCATCCATGCTAACCTTTTACCCATCTTTATCTCCCCCACTTGTGCACCTCACCCACCCTACACCCTCACCCACATACATTACCCCCGCTACCTACTTAGCCACTTACCTTAATCACTTGCAACACTATAAGCTTCTCACCCTATCCCCTCACCCATTAATCTCACTCTCACCCATTTACCTTGCCCGCCATATCCTTTCTTTTACCCACTCTAGTTGCCCTCACTCATTTACCTTACCCACCATAACACCGCCTTATCCACCCTATCTCTTCACTGCTCCTTTCTCCCAAGGAGCTTTGGGACATTTTACTCGCTGGAATACGCCTGCTAGTGATGCATAAATGGGACAGACCCTCTGTACTGCAGCCTCCAAGGATTCCATGTGGATTGCAGTGGCTCAAGAAGATGTCTCAGCATCACTTTCTCAGGGTCAATTACAGAGAGGCAATAAATTCGGGCCTAGCCAGTGCCAATCCACCTCCCATCACTAAGTAAAATTGGTTCTGTTATAATCTATTAGTTGCGTTGCTGTGCAATATTGTGTTATAGAAAATCGTGCTATAGAAATAACAGGGCCTATGGGAAAAGCGGGGTTGGGGCAGACCACCAAAAAAACTACTCAAAATCGCTCAAAAATCACTCAAAAGCCTAACACAAAGGGCAGCACAGTTTGAGTAAATGCTTAATTCATACTTAATAATGGAATAAAAGTAAGTTTAACACCTTACCTTGAAAAAATGTCAAAGACGACTTGATCGGGAGAAGGAGGTTTTGATGTTGCTCTGTTGTTAATCCTGGGGCTGAGGGCCATCATTATCATCATCATCGCCTTCAGGTGCAGTTGTGGTTGCAGGTTTAGTGCGAAAAATAGTTAATCCAGAAGTGGTTCATGGCTGTGGTTGTGGTTCATTATCTTTCAACTGTTTCTTGAGGGGTTGGCTTAAAAAAGATACCAAGGTTTTTGCTGCTTTGCCCTTTTACTTCTTTCATGAAGAAGCTGTTCATAAGGTGTCAAATATGATCTTATTCCACGAACTGCTACCTTGCTGCGTCCTGCACTCTAATTGTTGTCCTCTAAGAGCTGCAACTGCTTCTCAATTGCCTTCAGGATAGAAGACAGAAGTGGAAAGCTCTCATGGTGCTGCATCCTGGAATTCATCTTCTTCATCTCTAGCTTCCACTTCCCTCCCAGCGACAAGTTGTTGTAGATCAGTTGTGGAGAGGTCTTCACAGTGGGAATCAAGCAGCTCTTCAATATCCTCGCTCTCCACTTCTTTAGATCCAAATTGCTTTGCAAGATCAACACAACATTCTTTGATTCTTGGGAGCTCCTCTGATGGATCAAAGGTTTTAAAATCTTGAAAAAAGTCTGGGAGAAGCTTCTGCCAAACTGCATGCAAGCAGTCCTTCCTGACATCACTCCAGGCCTCCATGATAATGTCAATTGCATTCTTGATGCTCCAGCTCTTCCAAAATTGAAGAACACTGTCCTTATCCTCCTTAGTGGCTGAAATCTGCCTCTTAAATGTGCACCTTAAATAATAAGCTTTAAAAACTGCTATTGCACCCTGGTCCTTGGGTTGACGGAGAGAGGTTGTGTTTGAGGAAAGAAACAGCACTTTGATGTTTTCGGAAAGCTCACCAATGGTCTGAGGATGGCTTGGTGAATTACCCAAGGATGAGAAAAATCTTGAAATCCAAATTTCTTTTCCTGCAATTTTTCTAAAAACATCTTCCAAAACATCAACAATAAGGTCAGAAAAAATATGTCCCGTCATCCAACTTCTTCCGCTTGACCTAAAGCAGATGTCTAGAGTAGACTTATGGTAATCTTTCAAGATTCATGGGTTGGCAGAGTGGTACACCACCACAGACTTAAGCTTTTAGTGTCTACTGGCATTGGCATCCAGCAGCACAGTCATATGATCCTTTGCCACCTTAAAGCCTGGAGCATGTGCTTCATTCATAGACATGGAGGGGCTTGATGACATTTGCTTCCAGTATAAACTTGTCTCAACCAAATTGAAAATTTGATCAAAGTTATAGCCATCTTTGTCAATTAATTTTTTTTATTTTGGGAGGAAATGCCATTGCATGCTCCTCGTCTGCATTGGCAGCTTCGCCACATAATTTCATGTTATGAAGAGCACAGCAGTTCTTAAAACTGGCAAACCAGCCACTGTTAGCACTAAAGGCAGGCACATCTGCAGGATTCTCAGCATTTTTTTGTTAGGTCTTCATAAATTGATAACACTGTCTCTTTTATGCTGAGAGAGGTGGTCCCAGATTGCTTTTTCATTTGATCTTCAATCCACACACTTAGAAGCTGCTCCATCTCCCCAAGTTCCTCTGTCCATGACCTCACAGATTTGCTAGCACTCAGACTTGTTCCAGCAATACAGTTTGCTTTAATCTTTTCTGCATTGTCTCTAATGGTGCGTAAGATAGACTCCTTCATATCTGTTATGCGAACTATATCATATGTTCTCTCATTACACTTAAAATGCTTTCTCACACCTAGCTTCTCTTCCATTGCTATAGTCTTTCTTTTAAGTTCACAAACAGAATTTTATCACCAGGATGCCTCTTACTAACATTCCTGTCACTTTGTCCTCACATTTCTGTGGGTAACGCAGCAGAATTTGCAAAAAAACAAAAAGCACAGAGTACCATGCCTCTCACAGAAAGCGCTTCACAACAAAGTCTGCAAAATGATCATGTGATGCCAGTGTGGAGACTCTTCCCATGCTAACATTGCACATGCTCAGGACAAAGCCTGCAAAACGAACATGTGATGTCAACGTGTACTCCTCCGCACACCGATGGAATCATGTTATGGCCAACATAAGTTCGCATTTTAGAAATAGTGTTCCCCTATTCATCATTCGCGTTATAGCCAATTAACATTGCCAGAACACAGGTTATAGCAGAACCGACTGTAAATAAAAATAACCCTCTCTATTGCCTTCACATCCTTCCTAATGTGAGACGCTGCATACAATACGGCGCTTGAGGCTGAGCCAATGATTTATATATAATAATCTCGATATGGTATTCTGTTTTTCTAAAAATGAGGCCAAAAATAAAGTTTTATTGACCAATCTCTCCACTTGTCCTGTCCCTGTCTATAACTTATCCATTCTTACACCCATATCTCTTTGCTCTTACAGCCACTTTAGGATTGTTCTCAATAAAATGTTGGCTTAGATGAGGTGTGAATGGCAGGATAGCAGCTGACCAGAAAAGGAATGAAGAAAGAAACCAAAAAAAATTGCAATACAAAATGGAGACAGTGGTCTCTACTCGCTATATAACCCTTTCATTCCAGCTAGCATTCTGGGAAACGTATACATCATAACTCAAGACAGTAAAGTATTAGGTTGGGGCTTCCTTAACCTAAGGGATGTGTGAGAAAATCTCACAGAAGTTTTCCGTTAAAATAAGTTTAAGTTAGCTTCTGGAAAGTTAGATAGGACAAGAGGTCAGATAGTGACCACCCAACACTTGGTCAATCTAATCTACACCAATGGGAAGAAATTTCCTTTATGTGAGAGGTCATACTAACCATAATGACCAGCCCATACTTGTAAAATCTAATGTTAGAAGTGATTCTGCATTTGGACATGGTTGCTAAACAATCCCTAGTGTTCTATGAATTAAATTTAAGATTATCTTTCAGGCTTGCAATGTAGCTCACCGATGCTTACTAGAAGTTATAGAAATCCATATTAGGGACCTGTCCTCTGCAGGAGAAAGGAACATATCCAGGAATGTGTCTTTCTGAACTAATGGAGGGGTGGGGCACAATAGTTTCTTGTTCCATTCTCCATGCCTTAAACAATTGGAGTCAAATTGCCAACAAATGATCACCTTTTCTCTTGCAGTATAAATCGTTGTCCCTTTGAAATGTGGCATCTTGCATCTGTCCTGATGAGTGCATGACAGAAAGCCTTGACAACATGTCTTTTTTTCAGCAATGCTTAAGTTCTGGATCATTAAAGTGACCATTTCCACGTGGTGGTTTGGGAGCCTGAATCCACTTCCTGCTTTAAATGGGTCTAAAGACTGCACAAAACAGTTGCAATTAAACAATAATTACCAAGAGGCTTCAGGCTGAGCACAGGAGGAAATGGTCCAAGTATTACAGTACTGCAGGAGGAGGCACCTTTCTGAGATGGAGTTGAAGCAAAATGGGATATGGGGTCAGGGCAGGAAAGTGAGATAAGCGATGAAGCCATTCTGTTCCTAAAGACTGGAGCAGCTACAGGGGTGGCTGAGAAGATTTGTATGTCCTATTGCTCTCCCTACTCTTCTGCATGAACCTGATGTGGGAGTGCTTGATTGCTGGCCAAAATTTATATCGCACCAGGAGGCGACAGGGTTGGTAAAATGCAGGGAACCATGGCGGAATGGCTCCTCACAGGCTCCTCACCTTCAGGCCTCATGGAGACAGCCAGCTAATTTAAATAATTCTCACAGATTTCCATTACGAGCAGGTCAATCCCCTATCTCTAGCATTCAGTCCGTTCCTCTATCACGGTTTTCCTTCGCTGAGCGAAATGTTCCCTTTTCCAAACGTTTTGAGTATCCTGACAAGAAAACATTTTAAACTGCCTGACAGTAGGCGTTTCTTTTTCGAGAGGCCAATATTAATATTTCAGGCAAATAAACGTCTTATTTATTTCCTACTAACAAGGATGAGTGGCGTCCTTCACTTGTGGTTTGATCGGAGACTCTTGGCAGATTCCAGAATTTAATTCCATTTGGCCTTGTCAAATCATGCAAACATTCAGGAGACACAAACTGTTCTTCCAAGACAGGCGCCTTGTGTGGGCTAGAGGCCAGATGAATGAGTCACTTCCCTTGAGATTTATTGCATTCCATTTTAGGCAAATTTCTAAATCCCATCTCATCCATTTGTCCTCTATTGCCCCCTATCCTATCTTTGACTAATCCCATTCAGGAACACCCCTTATGCCTACCAATCTACTTTTGGTTTCAGTCAGGCAATGTCTTCATTTTAAAATGTGCAGCTCTGTTTTGAAATCTCTCCACAACCTCGTCCACATCTCACTAATTTTGTAACCTCCTCCAGTTTACAGCCCTCACTGCACTCTTCTGGTCCTGGCCTCTTGTGTATCCTTCCTCATCTGAATTCTTCATTTACTCCTTCATTGGTCTTTATCTGTCTAGGCCCTAAACTCTGGAGGCCCACACTTAATCTCCCCACCTCTCTCTCCTTCTTTAAGATGCTCCTCAGAATGCCAAGCTTCGACCACGCTTTAGGTCACCTGTTCTAATGTTTCTGATTTAGGATTGAGAAGAAGAGGAATTTCTTCCCTCAGATGGTTGAGTGTTTGGAACGTTTTGCCACAGAGAGCTGTGGGGGCAGAGTCCTTGTGTATATTTAAGGCTGAGATGGATAGATTCTTGATCAGTCGGGGAATCAAGGACTATGAGGAAAACGCAGAAAACTGGACAAGAAGAATGTTGGATCAGCCATGATCCTATTCAATGGTGGAGCAGGCTCAGGGGACCATTTGGCCTCCTCCTGTTCCTAGTTCATATGGTCTTATGGTCTTCTTGTGCTTTGGCATCAAATTGTGTTTGATAATTCTCTTGTGGATCATCCTGGAATGTTATACTGCATTAAGGGTGCTATCTGAATTTTAGTTGTTGTATTTCTGATTTAGTAGTTCTCTTCCCTTCCTTGTTTAAAAGGTACAGTACTAAGGGCGGCTAGCATGTATGAAATGTGGACAGTAGCTATTGGTAGGCTATTCAACTTGGAAGGGCATTGTAGGAAGAGCAGTAGTCTATTCAGCCCCTCAAACCTCATCCTACTGGACCATGACTAGCTCAACTGCATTCACCATGTTGTGACTTGGCCTGGCCCTGTGTTCCTTATAAGTACATGTGAAAGTAAAGTTGGTCAGAGGTCAGAAGCAGAACTTTGGGACGCAGCGTGGCCAGAGTGTCCGTGGCACAGTTGGACTTTCCAGCCTTTAGTCAGCCTTCAGTAAATGATGGCGTCTCTCCTCTCTTGTAACTGCAACATTCAGCAATGTCCCTTAACCTCAGTGGCAAAAGCTGTAATCCGCAGAGAGACAAAATGTTCAGACATAGGAAAACAGAAGCAAATAATCAATTCACAAAGAGGCCTCTGACCCCATGAAACAGATCCTTTAATTAAACCAATAACTTGCACTTATAAAGCACCATTAATGTTGTCAAGTGCCCTGAGACACCTCACAGGAGTATAAATAAGAGGAATGAAACTTGATTCTGAGCCAAAGGGAGGGTTTCTAAGGAGTGTCTTTCAGGAGGTCAACTGGAGAGGTTTCAGGAGAGAATTCCAGAGTTTATGGAGATAGACAATTTAAAGGCATGGGCACCAGTTGGGAGTTGCTGGGCGATAGGAATGTGCCTGGGCCCAGAGTTACAGGAATCTAGAGCTCTGCTCAACATCATTTTCAGTTCTGTTTTTCTCAATCTAATACCTTGCCTGATACAACATCTCAACTGTTTATCAGCCAAGAATGTTTCCTAACTGTTCATTCCTTACGTCCTCTGCATCCATTGACTTGACATTGTCATGATGTTACAATCACATTTGCTTGATCTGAACTGATTAGCTCCTTACATGTCTTTCTGAGCTGCCCCATATCCTCCAGCTCACCAGCCTTTGGACTTAAAGTGCATCTCTGTGTCACCCCACTAGGACTCTTGGCCAAATGGAACATGAGTTCTGGAATGCCACCTAATCTGAGTCAAGGGTTATTGGGACAAAAGTGAAGACCACTGTCACAGTGGAGATAAGGCAATGATCTCATTAAATGGGGGAGAAGGTTTGAAGGGCCAAATGGCATCTGATTGCTCTCATCCCAAGGTCCCCAAATTCTGGAAATAAAAAATTTTACCCGGCCAAACTTCTTCAAATAAAACTGCTACCTGATTATGTTTTTGCAAATAAAATTCTGTCCAATCAATCATTGCAGGCCCATATAAAATCTGAATAATAACATTTAGACCACAATAAACCAAAACAAAAAGATTCAGAAAATAAGTCATACATGTACTCATCCTATCTTTCAACAAGTTTTCTCCTCCTGACCCAGCTCTAATTCAACTACATCCAGTAAGGGTGTGGGATGGGGGTGTGTGGTGTGTGGGGAAGAGCTGTATACTGGGAGTGGGGGTGGGGATTTCATCAGAATCCAATAACCAGGGCCTGGGGCATCTGTGGGGTTCCTAAAGGGTTCATATAGGGGGACAGGACAGCTGTGAGAGGGTCAGGGGAGTAGCCACTGTGTTCGAATTGGGGTGGAGGCAGAGCCAGGGCTGTTGTTGCTCAGGGTGATAGACAGACCAGGTTCACTCCCTCCACCACTGACACTCAGTAGCAGCAGTGTATACCCTCTTCAAGGTTCATTGCAAAAATTCACCAAGACTCCTTATGCAGGAACTTCCAAACCCACGACCACTTCTACAGGACAAGGGCAGTAGATACGTAGGAGCATCACCATCTGCAAGTTTCCCTCCAAACCATTCACCACCTTGGCTTGGAAATATATTGTCGTTCCTTTAGTGTTGCTGGGTCAAAATCTTGGAACTCCAGCGGAGCTAGTCCTAAGAACTAGGAGCAAGAGTAGGCCATTCAGCCCCTTGAGCCTGCTCTGCTGTTCAATATGATCGTGGTTGATCTCATCTGGGCCTCAATTCTGCTTTCCTTCCTGCTCTCCATAACGTTTAACCTGTTACTAATTAAAAATCTCCCTATCTCTAGCTTAAGTTTACTCAATGTCCTGGCATCCACCGCACTCTGGGGGAGTGAATTTCACAGATTCGTGACCTTTGAGAGAAGTAATTTCTCCTCATCTCTGTTTTAAATCTGCTAGCCCTTATCCTAAAACTATGACATCTCATTCTAGATTGTCCCACATGAGGAAACATCCTGTCTATAGTTACTTTGTTAACCACCTTATACATATTCTCAATTAGATTTCCTCTCATTCTTCTAAACTCTAGAGAGTATAGGCCTGAACTGCAGGATCACTCTTCATAAGACTAACCATATGTTGGGGAGAGAAAAAAGGAATGACCCTGGACTCCACCAGCTCTTGGCCCAAACTTAGCTGTTCTCTCCTCACTTCAAACATGGCCCCAGATACTTCTGATGTCTGCAGTCCTCATTCTCAAACCCTGCTCAATTTAGCCTCAAGCACCTTCCAGATGCCCATGCCCATTAATTTGGGTTCTAACATAAGACCCCACTCATAACACTCCTCTTACCCTATCATCTCCAGGCTGTATGTATATCACCCCTACATCACATCAGCTCTGCTCAGGCCTTACCCCTACCTTGGACTTTAGCCAATTGAATTAGAACATGACAGCAAAGGAACAGGCCCTTCAGCCCACGGTGTTGTGCTGAACACAATGCAAAGTTAAACTAATCTCTTCTGTCTGCCCATGGTCCATATCCTTCCAATCCTTGCTTATTCATGTGCTTATTTAAAAATCCTTTAAAAGCCCCTATTGTATCTACCTCCACCACTACCCCTGGGAGCATGTTCCATCCATCTACCACTCTCATGTGTATGAAACAGCCCCTCACATCTCCTTTGAGCTTTCCCCATTTTACCTTAAATGCACGGCTTCAAGTATTAGATGTGAACTAAAATTAGACATAAATTAAATCAGGCAATGCGGCTAAACTCCTGGTTTGCCCTGGTCTCTCCAGGAATCAAAGGTTTTTCTCCAGAGTAGTGCTGTGAGCAAAATCCCGAGATAAATATAAAAGCATCAAAAATGAATATGCAACTTCTTTCCGTTTTCTTTGAAGATTTCATTTGTGAAGCATAAAAATATTGAATATTGAGGCTTGTTTGACTGATAGTCAAAGTGAATCTCATTGGGTATCCAGACCAGTGGATAAGCAGGATTGATCAGCCTTCAGGACTAATTAATCCTGACTCCCTGAATCCTGTTCATCATCCACAGGGCATAAATCAGGAGTAGGATGGAATACTCTACACTTGCCTGTATGGATGCAGCTCTAACAGCACTCAATAACCTTGAAACGATCCAGGACAAAGCAGCCCACTTGATTGGCACCACATTCACAAAATTCCACACCCTCTATTACCGACACTCAGTAACAGCAGTGACTACTACCTACAAGATGCACTGCAGAAATTCACCAAAGATCCTCAGACAGCACCTTCCAAACCCACAACCACTTCCATCTGGAAGGACAAGGGCAGCAGATACATGGGAACACCTCTAAGTTCCCCTCTAAGCCACTCACCATCCTGACTTGGAAATATATCACTGTTCCTGAAGTGTTGCAGGGTCAAAATCCTGGAATTCTCTCCCTAAGGCCATTGTGGGTCAACTCACAGCAGGTGGAATGCAGCGGTTCAAGAAGGCATCTCCCCACCCTTTCTCAAGGGCAACTAGAGATGGGCAATAAATGTTGGCCAGCCAGCAATGCCCACATCCCACAAATGAGTAAAAAAAATGGAAGGAGTGTGAGGATGGGACAGTTTGTGCACTTAAAGAAGGACATACTGAATTTAAGGGAACACAACAAACATTTACTAAAATGAATCTAGGATGGGAGGGTTATCCTGTGAGGAGATATTGAATATAGAACAGAATCACAGAAATTTTACAGCGCAAAAGGAGGCCATTGAGCACATCATGCCTATGCTGGCTCTAAACAAAGGTGATTCAGCCAGCCCCACTGCCCTGCATTTTCTCTGTGTCTCTAACAACCTATGTTCTCCGAGCTGTAGCTACCTACCACCCACTGGGTGAGAAAAGTCTTCCTTAAATCCCTTCTAAAAGTCTTGCCCTTTGCTCAATTCCATGAGCCCGGTTATTTATCTTTTTACTAAGGAGTAAAATTTCTTCCTATCTATCCTGTTTATAGCCCTCATAATTTTGTGCATGACAGAAATGAAGGTCAGTGAAGGTTTGAGGATGGGAGAGATTAGGAATCACAGACAAAAAGGCAAAAGGAGTGGAAATGGTTGTAAAGAAGGAACAGTTCATGGATTTAGAGTCGGTGTTAACTATAAGTGTGATTCACAAAATAAAGGCCAGAAATAAAAACAAGTTACAAAAAGCAACTAAGATGAACAAGGTTAAAGGGACAAAGAGAAATCCTTTTGGAGGGAAGAACAGAACATCTTTATACCTGAAGGGAAGTGGCAATCAAATAGTAAAATTTCTTCAAGGCGTCCACAGTGCCAAAAGGTCACAGTGAATTAAAGACAATCATGAGAGTAAAGTGCCACAGAAGCTTATAGAAAGTTTTCACTTTCTCTTCTTTGTCCACACAGAAAATTACATGCAAAAATTAATTTCAGATACATTGCTTGTTTGTTTAAAAAGACAAGCAAGTAACTAATAAGAATAAAGCAAAACGTTACTCTGGTATGGAAACCTAAACTTTAATGAAAATGTGAATTAACTATCCCAATGTAATCAGTCAGTCAGTTTGCATCTAAGCAGCAGGTCCTGTAAAGCTGGAAACATTCAGCAGGTCTACCTGTAGTGATTGTAACAAGGTCAGCCACGCGGACCTCATAGGATATGAGTTCCCTGATTGGAGATGTTAAGCTGGTCCAATTCAGGGAGCCCTGGCAGAAGGATATAAACAGTAGTGGTGGGGTTCTGAAAGCTGGCTCTGAGGAAGCTGGACCCGTGTCAAGGACTTCCCATGTGTAAGTAAAGTGTGATTTGGTGACGGTATACCGGCCTCTTGTGGAGTTATTTCATAACAGTATCTATGAATAGTGGGAGTTGGGGATGGGAGGCAAAAGTTATTTTGAAGTAAAAAATCGGTAATGATTATATTTAATGCTCAATAAGACTCAAAGGGCCAAATGGCCTATTGCCTAAACACTCTTGTTTTTCATGTTTTCATTTCAGTCCGCCGTGAAACTCTAATGTTCCTGACATCATGCATGACTTGAATTTTTTGACCTAAGCCTTTCCTTTTAACTGTTTTATCCTTTTACTCAACCAGACACTTAAGCCTATTTGACATGATTAAAAGGCAACTAGGCAATTTATAAACATGTGTGCAAGTAATCAAGTACAAATGAAATACAAAATTATCTAAAATTAATCTGAGATCGAAGAAAATGATAATCATGTTGACTACAAAGGAAATCGAAGGATTTTAAGTCAGATATTGGAGAAACAAAGATGCAATTGCAGAAACTATTTGGAGGGCATTCAAAATATAAGTCCTTTGGGGATAACAGTGGAGACTACTTTTAATATCCTGTTTAATATCTTCAAATCATGTTTAATATTTTTGCCTTTAAGCAATGCTCTTGCGAGAAACTGAAATTATGAGTACATACAGGCTTTAATTGCCCTGAATTCCTGCCAATGAATGCAGTTGCATTACATCATATCTGAGTTTTTTACGACAGTTTCATTGTAAGTAAATAATGTCACGTGTTTACTTTAAACATAATGTAAGTAAACAGAGAATAGGTAAAAGGTGGAACCACAGAGAGAGAGAGTGAATATACTGGAGAGAGAGAAAGGGTGAGAAAATTGGAAGAGAGAGAGGGGCTGAGAGAAAGTGAGGAGTCAGGGGTTGTGAACTGATCTGTCATTTATTCGTAGGATGTTGACATCAATGGCTTGACCAGCATTTATCGCACATTGCTAGTAGCCCCTGAGGGGTTGATGGTGAGCTGCCTTCTTGAACCACTGCAGTCCATTTAATGTACTTGAAACCACAGTGCTGTTAGGGAGGATGTTCTGGGAGTTTGACCCAGTGATGGTGAAGGAACGGCAACATATTTCCAAGTCAGGTGGTGAGCGGCTTGGAGGAGAACTGTGGGGTGGTGGGCGCCCTTGTCCCTCTGGATTTAGAGTGAGATTTAGGTTTAGATTTAGATTTAGATTTAGGTTTTATTGCCACGTGTACTCAAGTACAGGGTACAAGGGTACAGTTTAAAGAGTACAATGTTGCCACACACAGCGCCATCTTAAGTACAAAGCACCTAGGTACAAAATCTTTGTTACAGAAGTAGAAATAAGTTAAAAAAAATATAGTTACGGCTGTGGGTTTGGAAGGTGCCGTCTAAGAGCCTTTGTAGATAGTACACAATGTTGCTTCTGAGTGTCTTTGGTGGAGAGATTGAATGCTTGTGGATGTGGTGCCAACAAGGCTTTGTCCTGGCTATTGTCAAGCTTCTTTGGTGTTGTTGAAACTGGACTCATCTGACACATGACCTGTTCATATTTATGTGGCTAGTCCACCCAGCAGTGTGTAACACATTTCCAGACTCCCCCAGTGCCAGTCTATCATTCACAAGGCACACATCAGAAGTGTAATGGAATACCCTCCATTTCTCATGATGAGTGCAGCTTCCTAAGAACTGTCTGGATGTTTGAGGCTGTCAATCAGCCCTCTTGATCAGCACCACACAAAACATTCACTCCCTCAACCCCTGACAATTGCTGGCAGGGGTGTGTGCCATCCATAAGACTCTTCAGCAACACACCAAGGCTCCTTCGACAGTACCTTCCAAATCCAGGACCTCTAGCCCCTAGAAGCTCATGGTCAGCAAATATACCGGAATGCCACCACTTGCACATCCCTGTCTCAGATGTACTATACAAGAAAGTAACAATGAGGAGCAAGACCTGACCCTTCAGCCCATTCAACCTCAAAATCCACATTACTGCTTGCCCATAACTCTTGACGTCCCTGTCATCTGAAAACCAGTTTAGCTAAGCTTTGAACATCCTCAATAACCCAGCCTCCACTGGGGAATAGAAGTTCACAGCTTAAAAGCCCTGACAGAAAAGAGTTCTCCTTATCTCAATCTTAAGTGGGAGGCACCTGATTTTTAAACTATGTCCCCTGATTCTACTTTCCCACACGGGGAAACATTCTCTCAACATCTACCCTGCAAGCCCCCTCAGAACTTTATACATTTCAATCAGATCACTATCCATGTTTATTAGTTTCAATGGGGTATGAACTTTAACCCTAATCCTAATCTGAACAAGCATTCATTCAAAATTTCTGAAGAAGGGTCTAGGCCCGAAACATCAGCCTTCCTGCTCCTCTGGTGCTGCTTGGCCTGCTGCGTTCATCCAACTCTACACCTTGTTATCTCAGATTCTCCAGCATCTGCGTTCCTACTATCTCTGAAGCATTCATTCATTCCCTTCATCCCAAGAATCAGTTGAGTGACTTTCCTCTGAACTGTTTCAGATGTAATTATATCTTGTCTTAAGGAGAACAAAGCTATAGACAGCACTTTGAAACAAAAGCAAAATACCGTGGATGCTGGCAATCAGAAATAAAAATTTAAAATGCTGGAGAAACTCATCAGGTCTGGCAGCATTTTGTGGAGAGGGAAACAGAGTTAATATTTTGAGTCCTGTAATACTTTTAAACTGAAGATGAGTCATATTGGACTTGAACATGATCTAAATTCCTCTGGAGACTATTTATGCCCTCTCAACAACAATCATCAAAGTTAACAAAGATTCAGTCTTTTTGAAGAAATCATTGAAAGTCGTAAAAGTGATTGCAGATATTGAACAGCTCAGCACTGATCCCTGCGGCACTCCATTAGTTACAGTTTGCAAGCCTGAAAATGACAAATTTATTCTCACTTTCTACTCGTCCCTTCATTATCTTGACTTGGAATTACATCACTATTTCTTCGTTGTCACTGGGTCAGAATCCTGAAACTCTTTCCTTAACAGTATTAAGGGATTTCCCACAGCACATGGACTGCAGCGGCTCAAGAAGACAGCTCACTATCATGTTCTCAAGGGCAACCGGGAATGGACATCAAATGTTGCCAACAGTACATGAACAAAGCAAGACAGTGCAACCTCTTTTGACGATTCTTAAGAATAAAACACACACCTACTGTTAGAAATGATCTCCCTCAACTTTCAATAGTAAACCTTGTTCCTAGCACTTTACCCTTGTAAATGCTTTTGAAGGCTCTAGTGAGTGAAGATGAGAACCAAAAAAAAGGGAAAGATTTCATGTTGATGGAGTGGGAACAACAGGATTGGAGGAGGGAGGCCGAATTAAATTCTCAGATGAAACACATTTCTTGTCACTAGGTTTAGCACAGGACTGCATTTCTGAGGGTTCTTTAAATGTGGTGTTGTCTGTTGGGAATTACTGCCTGGTGGAAGAGTGGTGAGAGATTGTATAATGGATGATAATGAAAATGTAATATTTATAAACGAGTGATAAATGGATCTGGGATGGTTTCCAGGCAGAGTTGGGCTGAAATCAACTCCAACTGAATAAGGTCATCAAGCAGTCTGACAATCCATGCCATATCCTGAACCCTACGATTAGCTGAGTAGCGAAAAGGCAGGTATCATACCACCAACACCCCACCGCAAAATCAGCCCCTCCACATTTACAACTGCAGTATGTTGTGTCGGGGAAGTAAAGCTAGTCTCTCACTGTAAAGTGGCCAACACTGCATTGCATTGAATAACAAAGTCATGCCCCATGGTGACTGCATTCAGATGCTTAACTCCTGTCATCTCCTCGAAGGAGCTGATTCATTCTAGTTCAGGGGATCCAGGGTACCAGCCAGTTCTCTAATGTTTCTCCCAAGTGGCCACTCCACATGTGGCCCCATGCAGATTGGCTATTCCACTGTGGTAGGATCACCAAATCCTGCCTTCATGCAGTCACTGCACCCCACCCCCGTCCCCCAACGTGGTAAGACCACAAAACCTGATCTATTCCTCTTCACCCAATCCTGCTCTCCCACTGCTTTCCCTGGTCTAAAGACAGTCAAGTCACTAACTCAGCGTTGAGCAGGAATTTGAACACAGATACCCACCGGTCCGTACACTGATGGGTGAAAAGAAGAAGAAACAATAAAGAATTTGTATTTATACAGCAACTGTTACACCCTCAGGACGTCCCAATGTACTTAACAGCCAAGGAAGTAATTTTTGAAAGGCAGTCGCTGTTTCAATATAGGGAAGGTGAGAGCCAAGTGGTGCACAATAAGATCCCACAAACAGTATTGAGATGATGGCCAGTCCTATCCATTAGTAATTGTGCTTGTTAGTGATGCTGGGGAGTGGAGGGGCAGGGAAATTAACTTGCCAGCCCCACGTTGAAACTGTGTCCATGGGGTTTATTTTATAGGTCTGCCTGAGGCACCCCCCAGCTGTACAGCCTTCCCTCAGTACTGCACTGGAAGAGTTAAATTGGATTTTAGGTTCACATCTCTGCACTGCCACTTGAATCAATGAAAATCTGAGCCAGAAACAAAAGTGCTGCTAAACTGAACATCTATGCGGTGAAAGGCATAGAGCCCAGAATTCAGTAGGTGGAACACAGAGCCCAACAGAAGCCTGCAGTTCCCATCATTAATCCGACCAGTGGGTCATGTGGTGAGGTTCCTGCGGTAATTGGGCCACATAAAGCCCACACTGTGGTACTTTGGTTGAGGAGGCTGTGTCTTAAGAAGTCCATTCCGCTGGTAGCTCCTGTTCTGAAGCCAACTGTGTTTTATTCCTGCTCGAGCTACGTTCAAAATCACACGTCCCACGCAGCATGCACTGGCAAGTTTGAAGTTAAGCTGGTTGACTGCTAAGTGTGAGCTGGTGCCTTTGGGCAGCTGACAGTGAGTCACACACAGGCTGTGAGACACTTAGGTGCGGGCAGCTAATTGCCTTTTGCCACTTGTGTGTGCTGTACGACAGAGGTTAGAATGTGAGGATGTCAAAGCCTTGGGGACAGTGCAGAGGAAATTTAGAAAAGACTTGCATTTATAACACGTTTTACAAGCATCAGACATGTTGCTCCTCTCTGCCCCCCTCCCAGGGAAGGTAATCCTTTCTGTCTCCATGGTCCCTCCCCTCCCTATTTTTGCAACCTCATTCAGTCAAACAACCCTCTACTCCACCAACCCTAGTCTTTGCAATCTTGATTCCCATTGCTCTACCATACCTTGAGTTGACACAACTCTGAACTCCTGCATCCCCTGATTATTTTATTATTCTTTCATGGGATGTGGGCATTGCTGGCAAGGCTGGCATTTGTTTCTCATCCTTAAGTGCCCCTGAACTGAGTGGCTTGCTTGGGTGGGGAGGCAGTTCAGAGTCATCCATATTGCCCTTGGGTCTGGAGTCACATGTAGGTCAGATCAGGTGAAGACGGAAGACTTCCTGCTCTTTACAGGGCATTAGTGAACCAAATGTTTGTTGCCATTGTCGCAATACTGAACTGGTTTTATATTACAGACATGTTCATTGCAGTGGTGAGATTTGCACCCATGTCCCCAGATTATAAACCTGTGTCTCTGGATTACAAATCCAGAGATATTACCCTGACATCTTTGTCTCCCTCAAATCATGGCTTTCTAAACCTCTCCAGCTCCCTTCCTCTCTCTCCTTAAGATGGTTCATAAAACTTGCTACCTTGACGAAGCTGTTGGTCTTCATTTGACCAGTCATCACTAACACGGTTCTAGTTATCTCCTTACATGGTTTGCTCTCAGTTTACGTTTGACAATTCTCTGTGAAGTACCTAGGGATGTTTTACTAAATTAAAATAATGCAATTTGTTGTTGTAATTACCTCAACATTTCAAGCACAGCCTTCCAATAAAAAGACTTAAAAGTCTCTACCTGAATTTCCACTCTGTTCATGAAGCACGTGTGGGGAACTATTCCCCATGTGTCAAGGCTTGGCTCAGGGCAAGTACTCGATGGAAAATTGGGGCTGTGATGTTCACTTCTGGGGTCAGAGGTTGGTGGCAGTAATTATGGCCACTTTCAGGATAGGAATACTGGATAAAGGGAAAAGGTTGAAAGGATCTGGAAATCACTGTGGGGTGACATGGTGGGTGGGTGATTAGTACTACTGCCTCATAGTGACAGGGACCCAGGTTTGATTCCACTCACTGGTGACTGTGTGGAATTTTCACGTTCTCCATTTGTCTGCATGGGTTTGCTCCAGGTGCTTCGGTTTCCTCCCACAGTCCAAAGATGTGCAGGTTAGGTGGATTAGTCGTGGGAAATGCAGGGTTACAGGGGTGGGATGGGGTGGGTCCAGGTGGGATGCTTTTCAGAGGGTTGATATGGACTTAATAGGCTGAATGGCCTGCTTCCACGCTGTAGGTATTCTATAACAATGTGATTACACCTATTTGTCCATTTTTAAAAATTCTTTTCACAGGTCAAGGGCTGTGTTGGATGGGCTACCAATATCCCCTAACGATGGCAAGCATGGACTGAATGAATGGTTTGCATGTTAAAAGACAACAAGAAATAGGAACAGGAGTAGGCCTTTTGGCCCCTTGAGTCTGCTTTGACTTTCAATAGGATCCGATATTTGTACCTTCTGTGTTCTGGAACCTGAGTGTTTAGTCTAGACTGAACCCCAGAGCTGTACTGAGGGAGTGATGCATTGTTGGAGATGCTGTGCTTTGCATGAGATGGTAAATCAATTTTAATTCTTTGGCTACACCTTTCTTGATAGTCTGCTATTGTTACTGGGCCCTCTGCTCTGCTTTCATTGCATTTTTATTATCCTTACTCTCTGCAAAACATGCAACACTGCACATTTGAGATTGTCAAATTGCATCTGTCTGGCCAATTCCATGACAGATTGTCTGGTTTTGTTGTATTGTCAGCAACCCTGCTGAACTTCTTCCCAGCATTTGTCTGTGTCACTTAAACAGGAATTTGAAGAGACCAAAGAGAGAATAAAAAATGGCAACTGTGATATTCTTAAATCTACATTAATTGAAACTCCGGTGTAATCCTTCAATGCATGAATCTACGTGTAGCAAATTAAACCTGCTGCTGATGCCAGAAATTACGACCGAAAATATATTTATTGACGGTGTTCCTGGGACATCTCATAGATGTTGGTGTGTTTGCCGAGTTGGGGGGTTTGATAACAGGCATTATGTCTCCTTACTGGGTGACATCCTCAGTGCTGTGAAGCGCTGTTGTCTTGTGCTGGTTCAAATTTACATGGTCTGATTTTTGCTGCTTCCAGTAGGTGCTGGTTCTGGTTCCGCATTGCAATAGTCAGTATATCGGGTCTAATTCAATGCGTTTGTTAATGGAGTCTGCGGATGAACGCCAAGCCTTAAAGAATTCCCCGGTTGTCCTCTGTTTGGCTTGTCCTGTGATAGTAGTGTTGTCCCAAATCAAAGTGTGGTTTTCTCATCTGTGTGTATTGAAACCAAGGACGTCTGGTCATGTCATTTAGTTGCTAGCTGGTGTTCATGGATGCAGGTTGCTAGTTGTCTGCCTGTTTGTCCCATGTGGTGTTTTGTCCAGTCTCCACATGGTATCTTGTAAACCACACTCGCTCTGTTCATGGTATCTATTGTATGGAAATGTAAGGGGATGAAATTTCTGCTATCAAACCTCCCAGCTTGGCGAACACACCAACACCTACAACCAGTACCCGAGCTACAAATCTTCACTCAAACCTTGAACACCTACGGTCGTGAGACACTAAAGCAAACAAGGAAGTGGAAATCCTATGCCAACCAACCCAATAGTCTTAAGCTAGATATTACCCTTTTGATTTTAAATACAGATGAGTTTTTAAGGACAAACAGGTCCAAACTATAGACAATCTCTGTTCTTGATGCTCTGTCAGTTCTGAAGAAAAGTCATTCTGGATTCGAAACATTAACTCTGTTTCTCCCCCCACAGATTCTGCCAGATCTGCTGAGTTTCTCCACTATTCTATGTGATTGTGTTAAATATTTGGGGCAGCATGGTAGCTCAGTGTTTAGTACTGCTGCCTCACAGCGCCAGGGACCCTGGTTTGATTCCAGCCTTGGGTGACTCTGCGGAGTTTGCACATTTTCCCCATGTCTGTATGGATTTCCTCCCCAGTCAAAGATGTGCAGGTTAAGTGGATTGGCCATGCTAAATTGTCCATAGTGTCCAGGGATGTGCAGGCTAGGTGGATTAGCCATGGGAAATGCAGTGTTATAGGGCAGGGGGATGGGTCTGGGTGGGATGCATTTCATAGGGTCGATGTGGACTCAGTGGGCTCTATGGTCTGCTTCCACACCGTAGGGATTCTATGAGTTAGCTATGCAATTGTTGCTTAATTGTGGGATTTTCTAATGTGGAGTTCTCTGCAAAATTTGCTAGTTATGACGAAATATCTTCTCTTATTTTTCAAATAATAAAGGAATTGCTCTGCATCTTTAAGTATTTCCAGTCTTTTTTAATTTCGGCTATTTATTTCAGCTATAAATCTCGTTCTTTAATTGCTAATTATTATCTAGTCAATCTATTGAAAGTGGTTGCCATTTGACAATGGTTAAACTCTTGCCCCCCACTATCCTGTTGTTTGCTAGTATAGGCACAGAGGGTTGATGCACCCCTCCTCTTCAGTTGTGAAGAACAGATTTAAAGGAATGCTTTGCAAGGTAAGCAGAAATTTCTGAGATACCAAAGAGCTGAATGAATACTCAAAGGAGCTGTCATGCAATTGTACAGTACCATGTAGAAGTGAATCATTTTCCTTTTACTCAGATATAGGCTAGATGTACACTACACTGAATGCTAGACATACACAGACAGTCACGTTTTGTAGCAAAAGGAATGAACTGTTTCCTTTCATCCATAAACATGTGCATATCCGATAAAAGTGAATCATCATATTTTGTTCAATGTGTGTTTCAGCCACAGTCCCAATGACTTCTGTTATAGAGTCATAGAGTCATACAGCATGGAAACAGACCCTTCAGTCCAACCAGTCCATGCCAAACATAATCCCAAACTAAAGTAGTCCCAGACCACTCTTAGGGAATTCAGCACATGCAGACACATTACAGAAACTTGGGTTTTTCTGAAATCATCAACAAATTATGTATAATATTTGACTGAACTATTTCTCCAGAACATTTTTCTGGTTATCTGAACATGTTTAGATTTTCAAAAGGCACAAATTGCCTCTTTATAATCTGGTTCCCCAGTGCATGTCTTGTGCTTAGTAACAGTTTGTTGCTACATTTCTACCGTGTGGGTAGGTACAAACTTTGTTTTGGCATTTTAAAGCAGCGTAGTCACCATTGTAAGAGTGGAGGAGTGAGCAAGGTCTCTGCTTCTGAGCTAAAATTTCTGGGGTTGAGTCCCACTTTAGGACCTTTTTAAAAATTTATTCATGGAATAAGAGCGTCAATGGCTAGAATAGCATTTACTTCCTATCGCTAAATTGCCCGGAGGGCAGTTAAGAGTCAACCACATTACTGTAGGTCTGGAGTCATATCAAGGCCAGATGAAGTAAGTTTCCTTGCCGAAAGAACATTAGTAATGGGTTTTTCCCCTATAATCAGCAATGGATTCAAGGTCATCATTCTAGACTCTTTATTCCAGATTTACATTGAATTCAAATTCCATCATCATGATTCCATGAATCATCCATGAAAAATGTGGCGGTTTTAACCCCAGGTTATTATCTGCTACACTGGACTAAAAGCCCAACTCTCTAATACCACTCTGCCATCACCTCCCCCAGTAGCCAAAGAAGGTGGCTAAACAGGTTGATTGTTGACCTATAAACCCTCGTGATACCTCTATGGTAGGCATTACGAGTGGGTGACTCTTCCGACCACCCATGCTACATGCAGTGTGGAGCCACTCCAGCTATAAACTCTGGTGACCTATTTCTGGAGAAACAATCTACCACAATACAATTCAAATGTATGTGTTGACTGCCTCATTAGTGCTACATAAAAAAGAAGAAGAATTCACTGTTGTAAATTCAACAGCCAATTTGTACACAGCAAGCTCTCACTAACATGATGTAACAAGGTGTAGAGCTGGATGAACACAGCAGGCCAAGCAGCATCAGAGGAGCAGGAAAGCTGATGTTTCGGGCCTAGACCCTTCTTCAGAAATCTTACTAAGGTGATGTGTTGATGATCCGACCACTTTTTTCTTACATGTTGGTTGAAAGATCAATGGTGGCAAGGACTCTGATGAGAACTTGGCTTCCTCTTCTTCAAAACAAGTCCAACAAGATCATTTTCTTTCACCTGTGTTGTACTGTTTGATGTTCAATGTTTAAATAAGGAAGAAGTTGACGCCATTCATTGTTATATATAGATAAATGAAGACAGACCTACAAACCATTTGCTGCAAAGTTGGTACCTTTAATTGCAACTGTTGTCTTTCAAATCACTATTTTATCCCATTTCATCCTTCCCAAGGCCATCACTTTCATGAAATCTTCTAACTCTTCCTTTCTGCCCCCTCTTGTCCACTCAAGAAGCTGGACACCACCTGGGACAAAACAGTCCACTTGCTTGGCATCGCATCAACAAACATTCACTCACACCACCACCAGTGCCCAGCTGCAGCAGTGTGTACCATCTATAAGAAGCACTGGAAAAATTCATCAAGACTCCTCAGACAGCACCATCCAAACTCACAGCCACTATCATCTAGAAGGACAAGGGCAGTAGAAACATGAGAACACCACCAACTGCAAGTTTCCCTCCAAGCACCACTCACCATCCTGAGCTGGAAATGTATCACCATTCTTTCAGTGTCACTGGATTAAAATCCTGGAATTTCCTCCCTTACAGTATTGTGGATTATAGCGGTTTAAGAAGGTGGCTCACCACCACCTTCTCAAGAGCAACTATGGGAGATAAATTCTGGTCTAGCCAGCAATGTCCACATCCCATGAGTAAATTTGTTTTAAAAAGATGGGGCCCTGTGCATACGGGGTCCACCATGAACTGTGCTCCCTATTGTTCTCTATCTGCAAAATGCAACTGGAAAATGGTTTGGACAATGCCCAGGGAGAGTACCATCCTTGTCAGTTTGATGGGCAAAACGCAGGATCCGAGTCTGCTGGTCACTAGGACATTGAAGCAACAAGTACACGAAGCAACAACATTTAATTTGCAAATATTTCATTGACCATTTGCTACGCTTGCAGAGTGAAGGTGCTTAAGGTTCGGATGCTGGCCAAAGTTAATTTGCATCAAGCCATTGCTACTTTCAAATTGAACACTGGCATCTCAATGATGCTAAAGTTAGCAGCAATAACTTAAATGACATGCTGGCTGAAGGTGAATCGTTATTCATGTAACTTCCAAAAACCTTTTAGCGGTTTATAAAATCATGAAAGCACAGACAAGATGAATAGCAAAGGTCTTTTCCCTAGGGTAGGGCGTTCAAAACTATGGAGCATATTTTTAAGGTGAAGGGAAATATTTAATAGGTACCCGAGGAGCAACGTTTTCACACAGAGGTTGGTTCATATGTGGAATGAACTGCCAGAGGAAGTGGTAATTGCAGGTACAGATACAACATTTAAAAGACATGTGGACAGGTTTAGGAAAGGTTTAGAGAGATATGGGCCAAATGCAGGCAAACGGGACTAGTTTAGTTTGGGAAACTTGGTCAGCATGGATGAGCTGGACCAAAGGATCAGTTTCTGTTCTGTACGACTCTGAAGGTGGAGAGGAAAGTGGAGACCATTGCTTCATCATGTGTCATGTAGGTTTAATGATGGTTTGTCCTGAATGCAATGCAAAGTAGAATGATTTATAAGGCCCTGGGGGTGAGAATATAGCAGCTACTCCCTTTTGACGTAATGCATCAGTCACTCAGGAGCGCTGTCACCAGGTTGATGCAAATGCTGAGGCTGAAGCTGGATGAATAATGGGGACAAGGGTGGCACAGTGGCTCAGTGGTTAGCACTGTTGCCTCACGGAACCATGGACCTGGGTTTGATTCCAGCCTTGAGTGACTGTCCTTGTGGGGTTTGCACATTCTCCCCTTGTCTGTGTGAGTTTCCTTCAGGTGCTTTGGTTTCCTCCTCCAATCCAAAAATGTGCAGGTTAGTTGGACTGGCGGTGCTAAATTGCCTACAGCATACAGGGATGTGCAGGCTAGGTGGATTAGCCATGGGAAATGTAAGATTAGGGGTGGGTCTGGGTGGGAGGTCCTTTGGAGGGTCGGTGTGGCCTCCATGGACTGAATAGCCTGCTTCCACGCTGTAGGGATTCTATGATACATGGCTCCCATTCATGGGGTGCAGCATGTCTCACTGTAAGGAGGGGTGTGCTCAGCTCTCATCAGAGGATATGCCACCACTGACTCTTATAGAGTCATACAGCATACCAATCCATGCCGAATATAATCGCAAACTAATCTCTTCCCACCTGCCTTCTGAGTTCTAAGAACACCTTTCGGTCCCAATGTAGGTAATTTCCACCAAGAGTTGTGTGTCCTGCAGTTGGGGGATATTGGTCATTGTACCTGCC
Source organism: Ginglymostoma cirratum (assembly GCA_024137785.1). Taxonomy (NCBI): domain Eukaryota; kingdom Metazoa; phylum Chordata; class Chondrichthyes; order Orectolobiformes; family Ginglymostomatidae; genus Ginglymostoma; species Ginglymostoma cirratum. Next base: position 11,682,046 of record JAHRHZ010000008.1, on the reverse strand, counting down.
TTCCAAAGAAGGTGAAGATAAGTACTGGATGACCAGGTTTGCTGCAAGCCCAGGACCAGCAGAAGGCCCCCACAGAGGATGAGAAGCATCTAGCTCATGGAAAAGTCACAGCAGCAGAGCCCCTCAGGATTCAGCGAGGCCAGAGTTTTATGTCCCCGTCTCCTTTTCTGGGGTGAGCAAGGCACAGCGCCTGCATGCTCTGTACATCCCAGGACACAGTGACAGAACTATGCCAGATGCTGAAGTTTGACCTGAGGGCTGCAGGAGTGGGAGGCCATACTCTCTCAGTGGCAGAAGGGATAACAGCCCCTTTGAATTGATCTGCTCTCGGCTCTGTCTGTGGTCTCTCAATCGTGTTCCCACAAACACATCAGGATAGTGCCTGAGTCCTTCTGTGCAAGATAACACTTGTTCACTCTTTGACAAGGTCAGCGCTGCAGCCTGGTTAGTGGGAGTCAGGAACATAGCAGATTTCCCCGGGTGCAGGGGGCCATCAACTGCACATGTGGCACTGACAGGATCATATCACAACACTGAGGAATTCATCAACAGGAATGGGTTCCAGTCCATTCTTCTTCAGGTGATCTGTGATCTACGGATTCGTGCCTGCTTTCTTGGCAGCTGCCATGCCTCTTACATACTGGAGCACTCTTGTGTGTATGGTGAATTTGAGGGTCCAGGGACCTTACAAGGGTAGTCACTGGGGTTTAAGGACTATCCACTATGACCGTGGCTCATGACAGCACTGGGTAACTCCTTGACTGATATGGAGCACCGATACAGTGCTACTCACTTCTCAACTAAGGCAGCAGTAGAGCAGACGATGGGGCTGTTGAAGATACGGTTCTACTAGTTTGACCAGTCTAGGGGTGAGGATACAGTCTTCAATACAGTCTGGACAGAATATGCTGCACAACCCTGGCAGTGCTGTGCACTACATAAGGTGATGTGCTGAATGCTGAGGAACTGGGAGAATGGAAGCAGTACTCTGAGAAGGAGGAAGAGGACACGGACACTGGGGAGCAGGAAGCTGTCCTTGTGTGTGGAAGAGCTCTGCTGTGTTGGGTGCTACAGGCCAGACCCGGTTCCAGTCAATGAGAACTGGGTGCAGCAGACCACCATGAAATGTACAAAAGTGATTGGTCATGATGACAGCATTTGGTTTGCATTGTGGGGATGAGCCACAACCTCTATTGGTTTTGTTTGTGCTCCCTTTTGGTGGCTGTAAATAAAAGCTCATATTTGGAATTGTTCGATTGTTGCATGTATGTGATGTTCATCCCCAAATGTGACCATCCCCACATGGACAATGACAACAGTGGGCACCAGGGAAAGGGTAGCAGTGACCTAGAGAGTAAGATGTGACGCTACAGACAGGTAAGGTGTGTGGTGCGGTGGTTAAACTGCGGCTAGCATGAGTGAATGGGGTTGTGTGTCGTCAGCAGTGTGACTTTAAGCCTGCTGTGTCATATTGTTACTGATGTCAGGCAACATCAGATTGCCAAGGCTAATCTGGGTGACAGGGGCCTTTCAAAAGTGGCATGAGTGCAAGGATGCCAATCTTTTGGCGGATATCTGCTGAGTGGCAAGTTGTTCTGGGAATGGCTCGTGGTAAGATGGAGCTGGAATTGGATGTGGCAGATGCCACTGGGGCAGGGTAGGTAGTTAATGAAGTGGATTTGATAAGATCTAGTGAGAAAATGTACTGAGCGTCATGGTAAAAACCTTTCCAAAAAATTCAAAGCAACTCATACTTAGCCAAAAATTGTACTATTCAATCCAATATCCTAGGGTGTGGTCTCCAATCCCACCATGGCAGGTAACTGAATTTTAGATTAACTAATAAATCTGGGAATACAAAGACAGCCTCAGTAATTATTGATTGTTGTAAAAACTGGTCAGATTTACTAAGAGAAAATAGGAACTGCAGATGCTGGAGAATCCGAGATAACAAGGTGTAGAGCTGGATGAACACAGCAGGCCAAGCAGCATCATAGGAGCAGGAAAGCTTGACATTTCGGGGCTAGACCCTTCATCA
>JAHRHZ010000008.1:11639690-11679608 GCA_024137785.1 Ginglymostoma cirratum | reverse complement strand
GATTTACTAATATTCTTTTTAGGAAGGAAATCTACTGTTCTAATCTGATCTGGCCTACGTGTGATTCTGGACCTACAACAATGTGAATGATTATTAACTACCCTCTGAGATGGGTTAGAAAGCCACTCAGTTCAAGGGCAATTAGGGATGGGCAACAAAGGCCAGTCTTGCCAGCACCACTACATTCAATGGAAGGATAATTATGAAACCACTCCGTGGATAGCCTTCTCTCCTTCCTTCTTTTCCTGGAACTGATGTGACCACAAAATCACCCACATTAACTGATCCTCCATTTCAGTCTTTCCCACTTGTATTTACCGACCCCTTTCTGGTTAAGGTGATCCCCTGTTGCGGGCACCCATCACTAAAGGATCCTGAATACCCAGCTTCCTTTGCTGCGACTTTCTGAAACTCTGTGGACAAAATTATTTTGAGCTGAATGGGAGGAAGTTCAATTCACGGCAGATCTCCTCAGTTGCCCTGTTGGGGCCAAACCTGGACCATTCAAAAATTAGCACTTGGAGCATGGTCAATTCACAACTTATCAAGATATAAATCGTGGGAATTTTAAAGCTGGGGAATTTCATTTTCAACCAGCAATACAAACTGGGGACTTTCGGAAAGCATGAACTTTTGTTTGGCAAAGTAATTCAGGAAACTTGATTTCTGGGACTCCGATCAATGCAATAATAAACAAAACTGAGATGACTCACCACATTATTTCTGGCATGCTGGAACATACTCGAGCTTACACTTATCGACTCAGTTGAAATGGAAACAGGTTCACTAAACATACGCTGGTGGCACAGATCAACAGCAGCAAATCAAGCAGTTGATTCTTTGTAATTCAATGTTCTTCTTATTCTTGCAGCAGGGTGTGGGCTTCACTGGCAATGCCAGCATATGTTACCAGTCTCTAACTACCTTTGAAACAGAGTGTGTTACGAGAGAGCAGTTGAGAGGTGACTTCAGAAATTGTGTCTCTAAAGGCACACGTAGGCCAGACCATCGATTTGCAGCCTCTTTCAGTTCTGAAGAAGAGTTATATTGGCTTCAAAACCTCAACACTGTTTCTCTGTTTCCACAGAGGGGCGAATCAGTGGCTCAGTGGTTAGCACTGATGCCTCACAGTGCCTGGGACCCAGCCTTAGGTGACTGCCTGTATGGAGTTTGCACATTCTCCCGTGTCTGCGTGGGTTTTCTCCAGGTGCTCCAGTTTCCTCCCATGGTCCAAAGATCATATTAGAGATAATAGGAACTGCAGATGCTGGAGAATCTGAGATAACAGGGTGTAGAGCTGGATGAACACAGCAGGCCAAGCAGCATCATAGGAGCAGGAAAGCTTGATGTTTCGGGCCTAGACCCTTCATCAGGTGGGTTCGCCATTCTAAATTGCCCATAATATCCAGGGATGTGCAGGTTAGGTGGATTGGCCATGGGAATGCAGCATTACAGGGATAGAGTAGGTTGTTAGGTCTGGGTAGATGCTGTTTGGAGGGTTGGTGTGGACTCAATGGGCTGAATGGCCCGCTTCCACACTGTGGGGATTCTATGATTTGATACCAGATGCTGCCAGTTGTTGAGTTTCTCCAGCTCTTTCTGTTTTTATTACAGCTGCTAGTTTCAAATGATCTTCTTTTCCATATTTTATTAAGTGAATTTAAAATCCACAGTTGGATTAGCAGCCAGGCCCCTAGAACGTTGTCTTAAACCTCTGGATGACTTGTTCATTAAGCTCACCACTACGCATCTCTCTGTAGTATTGCAGTAGAGAGGGATCTGAGTGCCCTGTACATGAATCATAAAACATAAGCATGCAGCCATGGTTAATTATAAGAAAACCAAATTTTTCCTTATTATTGAAAATTAGGATCCCTTTAAAACTGGATTTTTCCAATTTTCCTGTGCAACAAAAGACCTCATGTGATAGCTGCTAATGCAGTAATTAGCTTTCCTCAAAAATAGATTTCTAATAAATAAAGACAAAATGAAGGTACAATTAAAGTCACAAGAGGGCTCACTGAGGTCACTATATTCCATTGAATTGAAGGCCAATACTTCTCTGTTACCATATGCAAAAATGACAACTAACCTTCAATGGAGATGGGCAAGCAGAGAATGGTCACCCTGACATCGTGAGTAGCTGTCCCATGTCTATTGCCTAGAAGGATTAGAATGGGCGATTGACAAATTGTGAACTACCAATCGCTGGAAAAGTGGCCAACTGGCTGTTTATCCTTTGGCATTGGTGAAGCATCCTCAATTGTCACAGGTTGTATACCTTTCTTTATCTAATTAACGTATCATATCTAAACTGCTACTTCTTAGCAGACTTAAAAAACCGATCTGAAAATGTCTTTAAAATGTTTGACTGCCTGTATTAGGTAACTGCTAACAATCCCCAAAATCTAAAGTCATTACAAGAGGATGGAGTATAAAAGTAAGTGAGGTATCAACAGTTTCGGTGAGTTTCGGCCTGTTACAGTCTATTGGTTTCCTTATTTCTTCCTCCTCTGAAGAAAACTGGTCTCAGCGAGGGCGATTGCTAAGGCCATAGGTCATGAATCATCTTGGGGTAGCGGAACATTTTCATAGAATCAATGGTTACAGCAAAGAGGACCATTCAGCCCATCATGTCCATGACAGTTCTCTGTAAGTGCAACTCAGCCAGTTCCATTCCCGAGCCCTTTCTCTATAACGTGAGAATTTTTTTTCTCTTCCAACATATGTCCAATTTTCTTTTGAAAGCCAATTTTAATGCAATCTCCACCATATTCCAAGGTAGTGTATTCCAGACTTTCACCACTCACTGTGTGAAAACTGTTTCCCTCATGTTTCCATTGCTTCAGTTGCCAATCAACTCAGAGTCTTCTGGTTCTCGATCCTTCCATCAACAGAAGACATTTTCTCCCTATCTACACTGTCCAGGGCCCTCATGATGTTAGAGGTTTAGTAAGTAGCTAGTTTATGTTATATGCCATTTTATAATCTGCTGTTAGCCTAATGGCTCACACAGATGAATTGAATGGCCACAGATTGATTGTGCCTGCAGTGTACAGGAATCAGGAACTGAGGTGTTACACTTGGCATCTAGGGCCCCTGGGCTAAAGAAAAAGGGAATCAATTCGGGCAGGTTATTTAGTAACTCTCAGTGGAATATGTGTGTGTGGGTGCTCAGTTGAGTGAAGGTAGAATTGGGCTAGGTTCTCAGGTCTTCACGGTTAAATATCCTGTCAATACTGCTTTGTCTGATTAATGACTGTGTAGGTGAAGCACCAAGATGCCACTGTCACATATGGAACTGAAACCCCAACCCCCACCAACCCTGGAGACACTGTCTTCGAACAGGGAAGTGAAAGAACTTGGGGGAGTTTTGTTCTTTTGGCGACAGAATGAACAAAACTTTTCTTGGCTAATTAACAGCACAGTTATCAGAATAGAGTGAAACAGGAATCAGGAATTGGCACTGCTATTGAGGTTTAACTGAACTGGGTATTTACTCTTGCTATGTAAATACAAGTCAGTGTTGTGAGGGTGACAAATCTATGCAATGTCTGTAGAAGACATAATATTTTGCTCTTCATTTCTTTATCAAAATGGTTGATTTGAACGGAGCCAGCAACTCCTTTACTCTTGCCCTCTAATCCTTTTGTAATACAGGCTGTTATCCTTAATTCTTGCCTAATTGCTTGATGTACCCGAATATTAACTTTCTGAGCTTCATGTTCAAAGACAGCCTAATCCTTCTGAAGAACATTCCCCAGTTTCATACAAAAAATATTCTGCTTATTTTTTTTTGCTACAAAGAGAATATCTTCACGTTCTCTTTATTATCTGCAACCCCTTATATTCTTTCCCATTCACTTACCCTCCCATTCTAGACTCTCCGCAATGTCCTGTTTGCTCACATACTTTCTGGAAGAAGACTCCAGATGTTCTCCATTCTTTTGAGTGAAGAAACAGCTCCCATTTTCCTTTCAAAAATGGGCTTAGCTCTAATCTTAAGAGTGCGCATTGCCCCAGCAGCCACCAACATGATTTGGAATTTCTCACCACAGGAAATGGCTTCTCCATTTTTACCCTCACCTTTTATCTGTGGCACTACTTCACAAATGCTTTACCAACTAAACCATCATAATTCAATGAAGAGTGCAGGAGGGTATGTTATGGGTAGCACCAGGCTGAGGTGTCAACTTGGTAAAACAACAACACAGGATAACCTGCTTGCCCAAAAAACAGCATATGATAAACAGAACTAAGCAGTTCCACAATGGATCAGATCTCTGCAGTCCTGCCATGTTCAGGCATGAATTGGGTGGGCAATTAAACAATGACAAGAGGAGGCTCCACAAATATCCCCATCCTCAATGATGGGGCAGAACAGCACATCAGTGCAAAAGACAAGGTTCAAGCATTTGCAAGCATCTTTAGCAAGATGTGCAGAGTAGACGATTCATTTCGGTCTCTTCCTATGGTCCTCGGCTTCATAGATTCCAGACTTCAGTCAATTTGACTCATGCTTTGTGAAATGAGAAGAACAGCTGAAGGTTCTGGACACTGCAAAGGCAATGAATCCTGGCAACATTAGAGAAATAATACTGTAGATGTGTGCTTCAGAACTAGCCCTAACCAAGCTGTTCCAGAACAGTTACAACATTGGAAATTTGCCCAGATATGAATTGTACACAAACAGTAAAACAAAACCAACCCAGCCAATTACCAACCTCGTTACTTTACTCTTGGTCATCTGTAAAGTAATAGAAAATATCATTGACTGCACTAACAAGCGGAACTAACTCAATGGTAATCTGCTCATTGATGGTCAGGTCAGGTCAGGTTGTGCCAGGCCCACTCAGCTCCTGATCTCAATACTTGGATTAATCATGGACAAAAGAGCTGAACTCAAGAGGGAAATGATGGTGACTGCTCTTGCCATCAAGGCAGGATTTGATCAAGTGTTATAGGGTGTATAGTATATTTTATAATTTGAAAGTTTGGACTAATCGTTGGCCCAGTGGTATCATCACTAAGCTATTAACCTAGAGGCTTTGGTAATGATCTGGAGACCCGGGTCAGAATCCTAACAGGGCAGGTGGTGGAATTTGGATTCAATTTAAAATCTGTAATTAAAAGTCTAATGATGAGTATAAAACCATTGTCAATTGTCAGGAAAAACCCATCTGCTTCACTAATGTCCTTGAGGGAATGAAACTGCCATCCTTACTTCATCTGACCTACGTATAATTCCAGACCCAAAGTAATGTGGTTGACCCTTAATTTAAGGTGGACAATAAATGTGATGGCCACATCCCATGAATGAGAGAGCAGACAGTTTAACATTTACTCCAAAAGACTAGAACTCCAACTTACATTTATATGGTCATATAACCAAACTGATTCCTGGGATGGCAGGACTGATATATGAAGACAGACTGGATTGGTTTGAACAATAGTTACTGATGTTAGAAGAATAAGGGGGTGAGCGATCTCATAGAAACCTGTAAAATTCTATTAGGGTTCGACAGGGTAAATGTAGGAAGGATGTTCCCAAATAACAGGAAGTCCAGAACCAGTGGTCACATTCTAGGGATACGGGGTAGGCCATTTAGGACTGAGATGAGGAGAAATGTGTTCACCCAGAGAGTGCGGAGCCTGTGAAATTCTCTGCCACAGCAAATAGTTGAGGCCAAACATTGAATGTTTTCAAGAAGGAGCCAGATATACTTCGAAGGGCTAAAGGGATCAAAGGGTATGGGGAGAAAGCAGGAACAGGGTACTGAGTTGGATGATGAACAGTGATCATATTGAATGGTGGAGGAGGCTCGAAAGGCCGAATGGCCTATTCCTGCTCACATTTTCTCCATTTCTACATTTCTATGTATAGTGCCTGTACTGGAATGAAATAGTCCAAGGCATTTTACAGGAGAATTTAAAAACAAAATATGACAATGAGCCCATAAAGAGATACTAGGTCATATGGCCAAAAGCTTGGTTAAGAATGAAAGCAAGGTAGAGAAGAGAAGAGCTGTAGGGCTGGAATTCCAGAGGTTGCGTGCGACAAAGGCAACTAAAGACATGCCCAACCAATGGTGAAGCAATCAAGGTTGGGAATGTGCCAGAATTAGAGTAAGTGCAGATATCTCGGAAAGGTTACAGGGTTGGAGGAAATTTCAGGGATAGGGATGATTGAGGCCATGGAGGAATTTGAAAACAAGGATGAGAATTTAAATAACTGAGAGCCAAAGTAGTTCAGAGAGCATAGGGTTTGTTAGGGGAACGCAAACTGCTGAAGCGGTGTTTTAGACAACCTCAATTTTACAGAGGATAGATTGTGGGAGACCAGCCAGAAATATATTAGACTAGCCAATGAACCTGATGTCCCAGCCGAAAGCCAGTGGGTAAGCTATTCAGTGTGCAGACGAATTTGGCTATGGTATAACTGAAGCTCTTTATTTATTTCTACTGAAGCAGTGAAACCTAAATTACTTTTTGAGGACATAATAGAATAATTTATCTTATTTGTATGTTTTGTAAAGCACCCTGGTGAGATCACATGTGGAGTATGGTGTACAGTTTTGGTCTCCTTACCTAAGGAAGCATATACTTGCTGCAGAGGCAGTTCACCAGACTGATTCCTGGGACAATTGGTCTGTCCTATAAGGAGACACTGAGGAAACTGGGCCTATATTCTGAAGAATGAGAGATGATCTGATTAAGTATAACATATCAGTAGATTCCCAGTTATTAAAACTATCAAGGGATAAGGGGATAATGTGGGGAAATGGTTTTGAGAAGATCAACAATGATCCGGCAGAACGGTGGAGCAGCCATGAGGGGCCAAACAGCCTAACTCCTGTGCTTTTTCCCTGTGTTTACTTGAATGGTGCTACAGAAATACAAGTTGTTGTTGTTGGAAGGTATGGATATTATTAAGACCTAAGTTTAATTCATCATTAGAAATTCTAAGCAGGACAACACCTTGTAGGAGTTTATCAAAACATGAGGGGCATAGATAGGGTGAAGAGCCAAGGTCTTTTCCCCAGGGTAGGGGAGTCCAAAACTAGAGAGCATAGTTTTAAAGTGAGAGTGGAAAGATTTAAAGGGGGCCTAATATCAGGGAAATAATCTTGAGGAGTGTCAGAGGCTGAGGGCTGACCTTACAGAAATTATAAAATCGTGGGGGGCATTGACAGGACGAATATCCAAATTCTTTTCCCCAGGTTAGGGGAGTACAAAACTAGAGGGCATAGGTTTAAGGTGAGAGGGGGGAGTATTTAAAAGGGGCCAAAGTGGCAACCTTTTCATGCAGAGGGTGGTGTGTGTATGGAATGAGCTGCCACAGGAAGTGGTGGAGGCTGGTACAATTACAACATTTAAAAGGCATCTGGATGGGTATGTAAGTAAGAAGGGTTTAGAGGGATATGGGCCAAATGCTGGCAAATGAGACTAGATTATTTTGGGATGTCTGGTTGGCATGGACAAATTGGAATGAAGGGTCTTTTTCCGTGCTGTATGACTCCATGACCTTCCTTCATGGAAAACCATGAGGTGGGGACTGAGGTGTATTGAGGATTTAATGGTCAGTTGCCAAATTTATCAAACCGTACAGTCAGCATTCAGCTTGCTGCTGTTTCTTTTCAGATCTGTTTTTCGCTCTGTTGTACACGGTTCGCAGGTGTACAGAGAACAATGAAGCAGACTGCATCACAAGTAAACAGGAACTCCATGGGTCTGCCCAGCACAGCTTGAGTCAGCTCCTAGTGTTTATTCTAAGGTCTGAGGGGCTTGCTTTTTAAAGTCACAGCTTGCTTTTTTTTCACATGGTTGATCTGATCTCTCTCTTTCTCTTGCGCATTCCTGACTTTTCACACGTCTTGTGCCTGAATATCCTGTTTGTACGACTGCTATTTGGAGGTTTCTTTTCTCATGACACAGCTTGCTGGATTGCAGAAATATCCTACTAACTCACCAACACTGTGGTGCTCTACCCTTCCCTTCCTTCTCCTTCTTTATTCTCCTCTGTTCCATTCACTCTGCCCCTCTCAAGTTACCAAAACTGCGCCTCCCAAGCTGGTTTCCAATATGTTCCTTTTCCAGCACATAAAAATTTTCTTGACACTAGATACCAAAATAATTCAGCATTAAACCAGCGAACTAATACTCTGCTAAATCATTAAAGTTCAACAATAATAGAAATAAGAGCAGGAATGGACCATTCAGCCCACCAAGCCTGCTTTGCCATTCAATAGCCAACCGTGGATGTTAACTTCCATTTTCCATCCAGTCCCCATGTCTATTGATTCCTCCATAGTTCAAATATATGTTTATCCCTGTCTAAAACATATGCAGTGATGGAGCATCAACAAACCTCCAGGATAGAGAATTCCAAAGATTCATTGAATTTTGACCGAAGTAATTTCTCTTCAGCTAAGTCCTAAATCCTTTATTCATTCATGGGATGAGGGTGTCACTGACTAGGCCAGTACTTATTGCCCATCCTTAATTGGCCAGAGGGCAGTTATGACTCAACCACATCGCTGTGGGTCTGGAGTGACATGGAGGCCAGACCAGGTAAGGATGACAGTTTCCTTCCCTAAAGGACATTAGTACACCAGATGGGTTTTTTCTGACAATTGGCAATGGTTTCAGGGTTGTCATTAGACTCTTAATTCCAGATATTTACTGAATTCAAATTCCATCATCTGCCATGGCGGGATTCAAACCCAGGTCCCCAGATCATTTCCTGGGTCTCTAGCAACAATACCATTAGGCCAACACCTCCTCTGCTGCCTCACATCAGGATAGATCCCTTATCCTAACTCTATGTTTCCACTGATTCCCTGATTAATGGAAATGATCTCTCAGCATCCACCCTGTCAAGCTCCTTCAAAATCATGTATTTTTTAATGAGATCACTTCTCACCCTTATAAACTCCAGATAACAAAGGCTCAATTTACTTGGGCTTTTATCATTGAACAACCCTTTCACTCTCTGGTGGTCTTTTGTTCTGCCGCTCCAATGTAACTATATCTCCCTGAAATCTGGTGAGCAAAGCTGCACACTGTACTCCAGATGTTTATAAAATCATGAAGTACAAAGGCAAGGTGAATGGCAGGTGTCTTTTCCCTAAGGTGGGGGATTTCATTGAATCCCTACAGTGTGGAAGCAAGCTATTTGGAGCAGCATGGTGCCTCAGTGGTTAGCACTGCTGCCTCACAGTGCCAGGGACCCAGGTTTGATTCCACCCTTGGGCGACCGTCTCTGTAGAGATTGCACATTCTCTCCATTGTGGGTTTCCTCCCACAATCCAAAGATGTGCATGCTAGGTGGATTGGCCTTGCTAAAATTGCCTGTAGTGTTTGGGGATGTGTAGATTAGGTGGGTTATACGGGGATGGGTCTGGGTGGGATGCTCCAAGGGTCGGTGTGGACTTGTTGGGCAGAAAGGCCTGTTTCCACACTGTAGGGATTCTTCTATTGCATTCAGCCCATCGAGTCTGCACTGACCCTCTGAAGAGCATCCCACCCAGACCCACCACATCTACTCCTGCATTTCCCATTGCTAATCCACTGAGCCTGCACACTATGGACAATTTAGCATGTCCAATCCACCTAATTTGCACGTCTTTGGACTGTGGAAGGAGACCAGAGCACCCGGAGGAAACCCACAAAGACACAGGGAGAATGTGCAAACTCCATACAGACAGTCACTTGAGGGTGGAATCGAACTCAGGCCCCTGGCACTGTGAGGCAGCAGTGCTAACCGGAGAGCCACTGCGCCACAGACTAGGGGACTTAGTTTTAAGAAGAGTGGAAAAAGATTTAAAAAGACATAGGGACAATTTTTTTTTACACAGCGTGGTTTGTGTGTGGGATGAACTTCCATGGGAAGTAATGGATGCCGGTACAGTTACAATGTTTAAAAGGCATTCGGATAAGTACATGTATAGGAAATATTTGGAGGGATATGGGCCAAGTGCAGGCAGGTGGGATTAGTTTAGTTTAAGATCATGTTTGGCTTAGATTGATTGGACTGAAGGGTCTGTTTCCACATTTGACTCTATGACTCCATGTGGACAGAACATTGGTGAGCATTCTGAGTCATGAAGTTCCCCTCTACTCATGGGCTCAATGGCAAAAATTGTGCTTGAGCTGTGAAGCTCAAGATTCCCTGGCATTATTTTGAAGAAGAGCAAGGGAGTGCTACTCTCTGTCTAGACCAGCTTTTATTCCTTAACCAACATCACAAAAACTGGATGTTGTTTTCAAATTTGCTATGTGCAGATTAGCTGTATATCCGATTTTAGAACAGTGGTTAGAAGTACTTCACTGAGTGTAAAGTGAAGGCTTTACTACACTAACATTATAATAACAGCCGTTGTATGTGTACATTACCTTTAAAACAGTTAAATGTTAAGTATTCAACGCGCTGTATAAGATACAATGTCATGACTCTGCCTGGTAGTTAGTCTATTGTGGGTCTGCAAGCGGCACTCACAGAAATCAATTGCTATTATGTTTACTTCATTACTTAAAATGTATTCTACTGTTTTCAATGAATTATCAAGCAATTGATTATTAGACCATTATAATTAAAATGGCAAAAGCTACCGAGTGTGTTTGTTAGGAGCTAAGTCAGGATGCAGGATCAGGAGCAAGCTCACATGGGATGGAGACCTGCTGGAAGAAGGTACTGGTGAAATCAACTTAAAAGATGCCAATTTTTAAAAGCAAAGGCTCAGATATTGCCAAATTCTGCCTCCCAGTATTCCTCAGGTCATGGAAAAACCTGACATAGACACTCAGTGATTTTCCAATTGACTCATCGCCTTAGTGGTTCCCGTTCTCATTGTGCCCTTAAAATGTTTCTTGCACATTAGGATTGTATGAAGAATAAAATCAAACAGACACAATGTTTGGCTCAACTACGGACCCCTAATGCCCTCATGCAAAACCTCTAAATTGGTCTAAATGACACATCGTAATTGGTTTGTCCGATCCACAACTTAACCTCAGCTCCTACCCAAATACACACAAAGTCACCACGTTCTATTGGGAAATGAACCTTTATTTAAAAACCATAGGCAAAGCCTCACGCTTCTGCCTAAACCTCACTCAATTCAGACCCAGGTCCCTTGAATTTGGTTGTTACTCATTGGGTTACCTTAATCTCTCAGGCTCACATGCCTTACATTTGGCTAATAACATACAATCCACCTCCCAGTTGCTCCTTCCGGTAAGAACCGTGGATCCATGAGCTCGGCTGTCCATTCCTGGCCTTCCTTCATGACTGCAGACTCCTTCAGATCAAGATCAATAGGATTTGGGCTGAAACACACACTATATGTATATATGTATACAGAGGGATGAAAAGATAAGAAGACACAAGTTTTGGTGAGGCTTTTCCTTCCACTAATCTTTATCATGGCGTGATTTTTGAGGTTTAATTTTTTATAAGATCTTTTTTTCTAATTGCTGCAACTGAAATGTAAAAGGGAAATGCGAGTCTTTCAGTCGAAACTGTTGGAGTCTGTTGGTCTTCTAACTGCATGTTCTAACTCGGCCCACACTGTAGTATTCATACTCAGTGATGTGCAAGCTCCATGGCATCATTACAAAGCTGCTCCAGGATCCTGAAGACCATACGTGATAAGTATGGTACTGATTTAATTTAAATACAGGAGCAAGGTATTGATGTTTGTAAGTTTAATAGTAAGTGCTAATTTAGTTTGTAAGGGGAGCAGGGTACTTGTCTGTAAATTTATCAACATTATAATAAACTATTAAAAAGAAGAGTTGTGAGCATGGACCATTATCTTCACATGAACAGGCTCAGGCTAAGCCTTAGAGCTAGGTATCAGAGGGACATGCAAGTTCACTTATTTACATACTGAACAGAGAGTTCAGCTGAAATTTGGTGTCTAGGTCCCTGACTTGAACCTGTAACTTTCTGACTCACAGGCAAGATATACGACCAGAGCCAAATAGGGAGTTATTTCTGAGACAAACATGTGATTTTCCTTTTTGGCTTAGATATTTTCCTAATCAATCCGTTCAGTGATGTTATTATAGACCTCAGAGAACATGGGACTTGAACCCATGTCTTTTGCTTCAGGGGTAGGGACACTACCACTGCACCACAATAGCCCTTAGCTTTTTCAGCTTACATCTTCTGCTTAAATCACACAACCTGTTTCTCGCTACAAGGCTGCATTGTAACTCCAGAGGACTTTTAGTAAAACTCTTGAACTGCTTAGAGATAAGGTGTAGGGGCTGGGAGGTAGTGACTTGTAATCCAATGATAAAAGTAATAATTTTATTAAGGGTCAAGCCAACACTATATATTGCAGCTTTCACTAAGATCAATGTCTAATTTGTTTCTGGGCATGACTTGCCTGTCTGCAACCTTGCTTCATACTGTAGTTATGTGAAGGTTTCCAAATGCCATACGTCAGAATAGAACAAGATTGCATTTTGAGAGTTAACACAATGTGGAGCTGGAGGAACACAGCAGGCTAGGCAGCATCAGATAAGCAGGAAAATTGACGTTTCAGAAATTTTTCTGCAGAAGCATCCCGACCTGAAGCGTCAATTTTCCTGCTCCTCTGATGCTGCCTGGCCTGCTGTGTTCCTCCAGCTCCACACTGTGTTATCTATGACTCCAGCATTGGCAGTTCTTACTATCTCTGCATTTTGAGAGTGCTGTTCTTATCTTCAGGATGCCCCAAAATATTTCAGAGCCAGTGAAGTTCTGAAGTGTAGTCTAATTTCTGCTGTTGCGTAGGAAATGTGGCAGGCACATTGCCTGCAGCAAGCTCCCACAAGTAAACCGTGTTTAGTAATGTTGACTGAAGGTGCCAGGGAGTCTCTACTCTGTTTTGAAACAGTTCCATGAAATTTTGATCTCCATCTGAAAAAGTAGACAGAGCCTTGATTTAAGATCTCATTTGAAAGACAGTGCCTCTGCCTCCCTCAGTACTGCTGCTCTGATAATGCAGCACTCCCTGAGTACTACCTTTCTGACAATGCATCACTCCTTCAGTACTGCTGCTTCAATACTGCAGCACCCACTCAGTTCTCCAGCTGCGAAAATGCACCACTCCCTCAATACTGCTGCTCTGACAATGCAGCAGTAGTGAACCAGGTGACTTTCTCAAAATAACAAATGATGATCATTTCCAAGAACAATTCCTTTTTTTCCATATTTATTTAATGAATTTAAATTTCATTAGCTCCTGCTGTGGGATTTGAACTCAAGTATGCCCCTACTCAGGGCATTAACCTAGGCATGTGCATGACTAGGGAAGTGATGGCCACTGAGTAAACTATGCCATTCACTCTGATGTCTAATTAATGTGTGTCATATGGGATGACAGGCCATTCTTTAAAGATTGAAAATCATAATTACTTTCTTTGTAGTGAATTTAACATTTGAACAAGGTGTTTTACAAAAGTGACTTTAAAAGCTGTCCTCTTGGGATGGTATATAAAGTTTGGAAAATGTACTAGAGCATTCACCCCAATTACCAGATTATCTGGCCTTTATCATCATTGTTGTCATCATTACACGATCAGTGGCAGTGGTGTGTATCAGATACAAGACATACTGTAGCAACCCACAATGGATCCTTCAGCAACAATGTCCAAATCTGTGCTCGCTATCACTAAGAATGACAAGTGAGAAAACCACCAACTGCAAGATCATCTCCAAGCCACACACCATCCTGGCTAAAGCTATATCACTGTTCCTTCACTGTCACTAGGTCAAAATCTTGGAACTTCTTATCTACAAACTGTGGGTGTACCTACAGCAGGCACGCAGACAGAGAGACTACAGCAGTTCAAGAATGTGACTCAGCATTGCTTTTTCAAGGGCGGTTAGAGATGGGTAATAAAGGTTGGTCTCACCGGTGAAGCCCACATCCTGCGATTGAATGAAAGAAGAGAGGTGAAAAGGCTGTTCTAATTTGGCTGAATCGAATTCTTCAAATTCTCTACTGTGATAGTAAGTTGTGAGAAAACCTTCACTTCAGTTCAAGGTGGGTTAAATCATACGGAGTTTCTTCTAATTGGAATATGGATGTTAAAAAACAATGTTGTTTTCATTACCTCTCTCTAGTTGATTCGAGTTGGCATTGATGACTCGTGCTTTATATCAATTAAAGCTCTGATTTTGTCCTAAGCATCATGGCTCAATTTATACAATTTTACACTCCACTGAAATCAATAGTAAAAACGAGCCTGTGTGTTGAAAGTGCAGGGTTGAGATTATGTTCTGAGCCATACCATATAGGGGTGGATTTTTGGATTATGTTTTTATGGCAATCCAATAGCTTTCAGTCCCATTGCTTCCCAAATCAAGTGGAAGAAAAATGGATTTACATCTAAACATTTCCTGCAATCAGATTTGAACTCAGTACTCCTGGAGTGGTTTAGAAAAATTATTGATGGGCGTTGGCACACTGTTGGCAAGTTGGACATCAATTGCCCACATGGGTGGTGAATCTCTGAGCAGCTCTGTTTGGCTGCATGTGAGTTAGGTTCTGGATTGGAGACACAATTGGGTTAGACAAGCTCAGGCTAGCAGGTTTCCATCTGTAGTGGTTCTAACGAGGTCAGCTAGGTGGACCTCACAGAATATCAGTTCCCTGATTGGGGCTGTTAATTTGGTGCAGTCATGGAGCTGACAGATAAAACAGAACTGTCAGACATCCTGTTCATTCTGAGAGCTGGCTCTGAAGGAGATGGATTAGTGTCAAGTACTCTCCACACGTAAATAAAGGGTGACTTGGTGATGGGATGCCAGCCTCTGTGGAGTTAATACACCTTCCAAAATGACATTTATGAACCAGTTATGTTTCATATGACCATCTGATACTTCCATGGTCACTTTTGTTGCCAGACATTTCAAGTGAATTTCGCATTCTACTGTAGATTTACTTGCTTCAGCTTCTGGGTCCAGTGGAAAAATACGACACAATCACATTCTTAAATAATTTGCTGCTTTCAGTGATAATTCAGTTAGGCTTAATGATATATAGAACATGCCACCTGACTTTTTGAAAGTCCATGAGTAGGACTTTCGTTGAATTTCACGATCTTTGCATTAGGATGGATTGTGGGCCAGAGCCCAAACTGTGGGAAACAGTCACACTAATTTTTCCTGGAATAACAATTACTAACTAGAAAGCAGTTAAAGGAATAGGTGGGCCTCAAAGTTAGAAGTCTGATCAGAGGCCTCAATATCAGTTTGAAAGGAGCAGCAGGATGCCAACGTTAGGTAAGTGAGAGAGGCCACTTCGAGATTCAACACATCATCCTCCGCCACTTCGGCCACCTGCAATCTGACCCCACTACAGAGGACATTTTTCCCTCCCTACGCTTATTTGCCTTCTGGAGAGACCTCTGTCTCCGTGACTCCCTCATCCGTTCCACACTTCCCGCTAGCCCCGCCACCCCTGGCACTTTTCCCTGCAACTGCAGGAAGTGCTACACCTGCCCCTACACCTTCCCCCTCACCTCCGTCCCAGGCCCCAGAATACCTTCTACATTAAACAGATGTTCACCTGCACATCTGCTAATGTGGTATATTGTATCTGCTGTTCCAGATGTGGCCTCCTCTACATTGGGAAAACCAAACGGAGGCTTGGAGACCGTTTTGTGGAGCACCTACGCTCGGTTCGTGACAAACGACTGCACCTCCCAGTTGCAAACCACTTCAACTCCCCCTCCCACTCCTTGGACGACATGTCCATCCTGGGCCTCCTCCAGTGCCACAATGATGCCACCCAAAGGCTGGAGGAACAGCACCTCATATTCCACTTGGGAAACCTGCAGCCCAATGGTTTCAATGTGGACTTCACAAGCTTCAAACTCTCCCACCCCCGACCTCATCCCAAGACCAGCCCATCTCGTCACTGTCTCCTTGACCTGTCCGTCATTTCTCCCACCTATCCGCTCCTCTCACCTCACTGACCAAACCCCACCCTCACTTCCTACCTACTAGCCTCATCCCCACCTCCTTGACTTGTCCGTCTTCCCTCCCACCTACCCGCCGCCCCTCCCTCATCACTGACAAACCCCCATCCCAACTCCCTACCTATACTCACCTTTACTGGTTTCATCCCCACCTCCTTGACCTGTCCATCTTCTCTCCACCTATCTGCTCCTCTATCCACCTTCCATCATTGCTTCCCCCCTCTCTATTTATTTCAGAGTCTCCTTCCCCTCCCCCATTTCTGAAGAAGGGTCCAGACCCAAAATGTAAGCGTTCCTGCTCCTCTGATGCTGCCTGTCCCGCTGTGTTCATCCAACGCTACATCTTGTTATCTCCACTTCAAGGTTCAATGTCTTGAAGTTGAAATTTATATTCCGGGTTTGTAAGCTAGCTTGGCTGCGCACCTTTGGCAAAGGAGGGCCCTCTTTAAGGGCTTCCAGCTGCTACAGTGCAGGCAAGCAGACAGAAGGCCTCCAGGCCTTGCTGCAACACTGGGCTACAGTCTACTGCCAGGAGGTCAGCCCAGGCAGTTCAACTGGGCCATTCCCTCTTTGGGAATGTAGAGCCTGGCTGAGTTATCCAAATGGATTAATTGGCTTTTTAAGCGGTCCTTAACTAATCGCCCCAGAGGGTAAAAAAATGGTAAAAAGCCAGTAATACTTGGAAATGAATGTTCTGGTTGCAGTGGAGCTCCATTTTGTGGTATACAACACACATCAGTCCTGTCTGTGCCATTTGTAATTTTACTGGTTTCTCCTTCTGGGACACATGGGTGGGTAGCGCTGCCATGAACCTACCGCATCCCTGCTTCTGGGAAGCTGGAGGTCAGGATGGTAGGTTGAAAACTGGCACACAGACCTGTGCTATTTCTCGTGCGTGACCCTCCGGATATACTTGCTGTAGAGCAAGGCCTAAACATCAGGCCCTTTGTCTCAATGGATGAAGTAGGGGTAATTTTGTTTTAATTGGGCGTTGCTGGCTAGACCAGCATTTATTGCCCAGAGTCAACCACATTGATGTGGGTCCAGAGTCACATGTAGACCAGACCAGATAAGGATGGCAGTTTGTCTCCCTAAAGGACATTAGTAAGCCAGATGGATTTTTACAACAATCGACAATGGATTCATGGTTGTCATTAGACTCTTAATTCCAGATGCTTTTATGAATTCAAATTCTCTGATTTGCCATGGCAAGTTTGAACCCCGGTCCGCAGAACATTATCTGTGTCTCTGGATTAACAGTCTAGTGATAATACCATTAGGCCATCACCTGCCCATCTGCTGTTGAACACTGCCCCTTTAATAGGTCAGACACAGTAGCCATGACTGATAATGTCCATACGCTTTACATTAATGAAAATATTTACTTCTGTGGCTCATGCAGCCTAAATAGCCACAGGCATTTCCTGTTGACTCGAGCCAAGTCATTCCAAGTCCAGGAATATATTTCCCAAGGTCAGGGCTTGCTACAACAGCAACATGCATCAGCCGTTTTTATAAAAAAAACCTGAAATCCATAGGGATCAATTGTATAGCCACTGGTAAAGAATGGAAGTGTTTCTGTATCCCTGCCACTGAGATGCTCAGGAACCTGCAGTCCTTCTCTGCAGCAAACCTACTACCTCCCAGATACATGCTACACAGCACTTTTTAAATTTATGTAAAATATTTCTTCCTCTTGCTCCTCGGTGCAGCTTCTGGAATTTTCTCTGTTATCACCATCTTGGGTCATTGAATGTGGCATGGAGGCCACGTTCAGACTTTGTTCTTGGGGATGTGGACATTGCTGGCAAGGCCAGCATTTATCACCATCTCTAAGTGCCCTTAAGAAGGTGGAGGGGAGCTGCGTTCTTGAACTGCTGCAATCCACGTGGTTTAGGGACACCCACAATGCTGTTAGGGAGGGAGGTCCAGGATTCTGATCCAGTGACTGTGAAGGAACGGCAATATAGTTACAGGTGAGGATGGTGTGTGACTTGGAGGGGAATCTGCAAGCAGAGGTGTTCAAATACATCTGCTGCCCTTACCCTGCCAGAGGACATGGGTTTAGAAGGTGCTGTCTAAGGACCCTTGGTGAATTACTGCACTTGATCTTGTAGATGGTACACACTGCTGCCACTGGTGGAGGGTCTTAATTTTGAAAATGGATGTTGGAGTGCTGTTTAAGGATGTAATTTGAAGGGCCTGCTACCCAATTTTGGGACCTGAAGTAGGCGCATTTTCTCCTCATATATTGATAGTTGCCACATATGCCCTCATGATATAACTTGTATGCTGTGGACTCTAGCTTGGGTCCTAAGAGGCTACTTAGTTTGAAGAGCCACTGCAGCACAATGGACTGAATGGCCTCCTTTTACATTTTATGGTATTTTTTAATTCTCATCATACATCACAATCCATCCCTCACCATCATTTACTAAAATATCTTGCCAGAGTTACTTGAGTCAGACTAAGGCCAGGGAGTGGGGGAGGGGTTGGGGGGGGGAGGAGGAGGTGGAGGAGGAGGAATCTCATAGACACCTATAAAATCCTAACAGGACTAACAGGGTAAATGTAAAAAGGAAGTTCCCAATGGTGGGGAGTCCAGAGCTAGAGAGTCACAGTTTAAGGATAAGGCGTAAACCTTTTAAGACTGACATGAGGAGAAATTTCTTCACCCAGAGAGCACTGAGCCTATGGAATTCACTGCCACAGAAAGTGGTTGGGGCCAAAACATTGTGTTTTCAAGAAGGAAGTAAATGAAGTTCTTGTGATGAAGGGATCAAGGGATATGGGGGAGGGCAGGATTAGGGTATTGAGTTTGATGATCAGCCATGAATACATTGAACGGTGCAGCCGGTTTGAGGGGTCACATGGATCACTCCTGCTCCTACCTTCCATGTTTCGATGTTATAATAATCTTGTAAAGTTAGTGCCAGCACCAGTGCGCAGGTCCATTCCAGGATATCCTGAATGAGTTCTTCTGGATTTGGCACATAGTGGAATGAGGTTAGGATCAGATACGAGGTACGTCATAGGGGCAATGTAGTTAATTAATGAGGGAATTTTGATAGGATGCATCAAGAAACCCCACTAAGCCTCGCAGAGAGAAACCATCTCTAAACTCAACACAACTGACACTTAATCAATAAAACTGTAAGATTCAGGCCATTATGATTTTGGCTCTGAGATCAGAATGTGTGGTAGCACTCTTTAGAAAGCAAGGAGTTAAGATTTTGTTTGAGAGTAATCTGAAATAGAGGAAAAAAGAATCTGAAAATTTAGCAACAAAAACAAAAATTGCTGAAAAAACTCACAGGTCTGGCAACATCTGTAGTGAGAAAGCAGACTTAACATTTCAGATTCAGTGACCCTTCTTCAGAACTGTTTTGAACCATGGACACCAGAACTGAAATGTTAACTCTGCTTTCTCTCCACAGATTCTACCAGAACTGCTGAGTTTATCCAGCAATTTCTGTTTTTGTTCCTGATTCCCAGCATCTACAGTTCTTTGGTTTCTCCAAAATACAGCCCTTAGCCCCTTATGTCCTCTGTAAAAATTCAACATCTTGAATCTTCCTTTCTACCCAAATCTCTTTATGTTTAGACCAACCCCTGTTCTGTGCACCCCCACCAACACATGTATATCTTTTGGAAAAACAGTGACTAGAATTACCTGTAAAACATTAGGCCATTTGAAGGAAAAATGAATAAGAGAGCAGTAGTGCTTAGAAATGAATCTACTAATTGTACTGGACCACTGTTGCGAGGTATACAAAACAAGTCGGACCACAGAGTCATACAGCACAGAAACAGACCCTTCAGTCCAACCAGTCCTTGCCGACCATAATCTCAAACTAAAACTAGTCCCACCTGTCTGTGCTTGGCCCATATCCCTCCAAACATTTCTTATTCATGTAGTTATCCAAATGTCTTTTAAATGTTGTAACTGTACCCCGCATCCACTACTTCCACTAGAATTCACTCAACACACAAACCACTCTCTGTGTAAAAAAGTTGCCCCTCGTGTCATTTTTAAATCTTTTTCGTCTCACCTTAATAATATGCCTAAGGGCACTGTGGGTCAATCATACTTAAAAAAGTATGCATCATTCAGAAGTTTTACTAGTTTTTTGTTTCTGGGCAGTGGATTATGGACTGTGTAAATGACTACTCCAGATCCATCTGATTACTTGTTGCAAAGCTCAATTTGCAAGAGATGCCAAGGGGCGTCTCTGATCAGGATTGAACAGTGAGCGTGCCTTGAGACAGTGCATGCCTGGCAGCTGGGGAGATCGGTGTTGACAGCAGGAAAAAATAAGCAGGGACATACTCAGGGAAATGAACTTGAAGGTAAAGTGTGCATTGTGGGCAAGAACAATGCAAACACAAAAGAAGCGGAAGTAAAGACAGCTGTGGTCTGACGCTGCAGGTGGGTAAAGGTTCTGGCTGTCTGACTTACAGCTCAAATACTGGCAGTCAATTTATAGTTGAGTTCTTTGACAGCTTATGGAAGAAACTACATTTTACATACATTGCAGTTCTGGCTAAATGTTTATGCTCTTGCTAACAGCATCTAGCACTTCTAAAACCAGTCAATCAGTTTCAATAAAGATTGTGAAGTGTCTAGTTGAACGCAACTCCAACAACACTCCAGAAGCCGGGCACGTTCCAAGACAAAGCAGCCTGCTTGATTGGCATCCCATCCACCACCTTCATACCGACGTACAGTGGCAGCTTGTCAATCTATAAGCAGCAAAGCAACATCTCGCCAAGGTTTCTTCCACAGCATCATCCAAATCTGCAACCTATACCACCTAGAAGGCCATGGGCAGCAGATATATGACAGCACTATTGGCTCCAAGTTCTCCTCCAAGCCACTCACCAGCATGACTTGGAACTATATTGCCGTCTTTCAGTGTGGCTGGGACAAAAGTCCTGGGGGTCTCTTCCTAACAGCACTGTGAATGTATCTAAAGTTTAGATACCATGAGCCATGGCAGTGGTTCAAGAAGATGTCACACCACCATTTTCTCAAGGATGATCAGGGGTGAGCAATAAGTGGTGACCTTCCCAGTGATGCCCACGACCCATGAACGGTTTAAAAAAGGTGGTGTATTTGGATGGAAGGAAGGCAGTTGTATATCTCTTGGAAAATAAGAATCTAAATGAGGTAAACCCAGAAAGAAATCAAGGGCTCGGATTCACAAATCTTTCAAAGCAGCAATCAGATTAACAGCACCTTAAAGTGTGCATCCAAACCATTTGCTAGAGGAATTGAATTAAAAAGCTTAGAGTCACTGATCTCGAACCTAGTCCATAAGTCTCGTCTCTATTTCATGCATATGAAACATTGTAGAAGCTGTATATAACACTGTACAAGGACAACACCAGAACTGAGAATTTATTACTGACAGGAAATATTGAACAGGTTGGGACATTTTTTCTCTAGATTTGACACTAAAACTGTAAATCCAATTGGAATTCCGGGGACACCTTTTTACCCAGAGAGTGATTTGATTATGAAACTTGTTATGAGATGGGCAGTTGAAGTGAATAATATTCCCAGGGGAAGCTAGACAAACACACATGGGAGAAAGGATGTGTTGATGGAGTGAGATAAAGTAGGCTGAGGGGGAATTCATGCAGAGTGTAAGCACTAGAAACAGGCTTATTGAACTGAGTGATCTGTATCTAAATATCAAAGTCTCTGCAAAATCCCCTTCTAACAGCATTGTGGGTCTCCCTCAGCACATAGCCTGCAGCAATCCAAGAAGGCCTTCTCAAGGGCAACTAGGGATGGGCAATAAAGGCTGGCCTAACCAGCAACGCCCATGTCCAATGAGAAAGTTAAAAAAAATCAGCTACAGGGCTGTTAGATACAGAAAGTGAAACTATCAATTTGAGTGAGATGTAAGTTTTTTAAAAATTCACTTGTGGGAATTGGGTGTCACTGGCTGGCCAGTATTTACTGCTCGTTCCTAGTTGCCCTTCAGAATGCAGTGCAGTGCTGCCTTCTTGAACTGCTGCAGTCTATGTGCTGTTGATTGACCCACAATGCCCTTAGGGAGGGAATTCCAGGATTTTGACCCAGCAACAGTGGTCATGGGTTTGGTAGGTGCTGTTTTTGATAAATTTCTGCAGTGCATCTTGTCGATAGTACACACTGCTGCTACTGAACATTGGTGGTGAAGGGAGTGAATGCTTGTAGATTTGGTACCAATCAAATGGGCTGCTTTGTTCTCGACAATGTCAAGCTTCTTGAGTGTTGTTGGAGCTGAACCTAACCAAGCAGGTGGGGAATACTCCATCACACCCTTAACTAGTCCTTCATAGATGGTGGACAGGCTTTGAGGAGTCAGGAGGTGATTTACGGGCTGCAGT
The DNA here is from genome assembly GCA_024137785.1 of Ginglymostoma cirratum. Lineage (NCBI taxonomy): Eukaryota > Metazoa > Chordata > Chondrichthyes > Orectolobiformes > Ginglymostomatidae > Ginglymostoma > Ginglymostoma cirratum. The sequence goes on along the minus strand of JAHRHZ010000008.1, from coordinate 11,657,249 downwards.
ATTCTTTGCTTCTGACCTGTTCTTATCATAGAATCCCTACAGTATGGAAGCAGGCCATTCAGCTCATTGAGCACACCAACCATCCAAACAGCATCCTACCCAGACCCACCACCTACCCTATCCCTGCATTCCCATCTAGTCTGCACAACCCCTGGACACTTTGGGTAATTTAGAATGGCCAATCCACCGAACCTGCACAAGTTTGGACTCTGGGAAGAAACCAGAGCACCCGGAGAAAACACACACAGACATGGAGAGAACATGCAAACTCCATGCAGACAATCGCTCGAGGATGGAATCAAACTTGGGTCTCCGGTGCTGTGAGGCAATGCTGTCAACCACGGAGCCGCATACTGTTCTTGTAGCCACTGTGTTTATATGGCAAGCCCAGTTGAGTTTCTGGTCAATGGTAAGCCCCCAGGATATTGACAGTGGGGGAATTGGTGATGGTGACACCATTGAATGTCAAGGGTGGTGATTAGATCATCTCTTATTGGGGATAATCATTGCCTGGCATTTGTGTGGCGCAAATGTTACTTGCCACTTGTCAGCCTAAGCTTTGATATTTTCCAGCTCTTGTTGCATTTGAACAAGGGGCTGCAAATGGTGCTGAACATTGTGCAATAATCATTGAACATCCCCACTTCTTCCCTTATGAGGGAGGGTAGGTCATTGATAAATCAACTGATGCTGGTTGGGCCTAGGACACTGCCCTGAGGAACTCCTGCAGAGATAACCTGGAGCTGAAATGACTGATCTCCAACAACCATGAAGACCTTCCTCTGTGTCAGATATGACTCCAATCACTGGAGAGCTTGACCCTGATACCCAGTGATTTCAGTTTTGCTAGTGCTCTTTATGGTCCATCAAATGCAGCCTTGATAAGAAGGGCTGTCAATCTCACCTCACCTCTGAAGTTCAGTTCTTTTATCCATGTTTTAACCAAGGCTGTATTCAGGTCAGAAGTTGAGTGGCCCTGTGAAACTCAAACTGGGCATTACTGAGCAGGTTTTGCTGAGCAGCTGTTGCCTTTTAGCACAGTTGATGACACCCTCCATCACTTTACTGATGATCGAGAGTAGACTGATAGGGTGTAATTCGCTGACTGGAAGTACTTAACTAGAAGAGCAGCAAGTTCAGGATTATAACTCTTCAGTATTATTGTCAGAATTTTGTCAGGTCCTGCAGCCTTTACAGTATCCAGTGCCTCCAACCATTACTTGATAACACATGGAGTGAATCGAATTTGTTGCAGACTCGTTTCTGTGGTGCTGGAGACCACGGGAGGAGGCTGAGATAGATCATCCACTTGGCGTTTCTGGCTAAAGATTGTGGCGAATGTTTTAGCCTTGTCTTTTGCACTGATAAATTGTGCTCTTTAATCATTGAGAATGAGGGTATTTGTGGAGTCTTTACCTACAGTGAATTGTTTAATTGTCCACTTCCACGCATGACTGGATGTGGCAGGACTGCAGAGCTTAGATTTGATCCATCAGTTGTGGGATTGCTTAGCTCTGAGTATCACTTGCTGCTTTTGTTGCTTGACACAGAAGTAGTCTTACTTGGCAGCTTCACCAGGTTGATATTTCATTTTTAGGTATATCTGGTGACGGTCCTGGCATGTCCTCCTTCATTCCATTGAACTAGGGTTGATCCCCTGGATTGATGGAAATGGTTGAGTGAGATATACGTCAGGCCATGAGGTTGCAGATTGTGCTGGAATACAATTATGCTGCTGTTGATGGCCCACGGCACCTCATGGATGTCTAGTCTTGAGTTGCTAAATCTATTCAAAGTTTGTCCCATTTAGCATGCTAATAGTGCCACACAACGTGATGGAGGTTATTCTCAATGTGAAGGTGTGACTTTGTCTCCACAAGGACTGTGAGGTGGTCACTCATCAATACTGTCATGGAAAGATGCATCTGCAGCCAGCAGATTGGTAAGGATGAGGTCAAGTGCATTTTTCCCTCACCACCTGCTGTAGACCCAGTCTAGCAGCTATGTCCTTTAGAACATGACCAGCTTGATGAGTTGCTGCTGAGCCACCCTTGGTGGTGGACACTGAAATTCCCCATCCAGAGCACATTTTGCACCTTGCCACCCTCAGTGCTACCTCCAAGTGTTCTTCAGCATAAAAGAGTACTGAGTCATCAGCCAAGGAAGGACCTTACATGGTATTCAGCAAGAGATTTCCTTGTCCATGTTGAATCTGAAGCCAGAAGACATCATGGGATCAGGAGTCAATGTGGAATACTCCCACAGCAACTCCCTCCCAAATAAATACCACTGTGCCGTCACCTCTGCTGGGTCTATCCTGCCTGTGGGACAGGACATATCCAGGGATCGTGATGGTAGTGTCTGGGACATTGTCTGTAACATATGATTCCGTGAGTATGACTATGTCAGGCTTTTGCTTGACCAGTCTGTGAGACAGCTCACCCATTCTTGGCACTACATGCCCCCGATGTTAGGAAGGAGGACTTTACAAGGTCAACAAGGCTATTTCTACCATTTCTTTTTCAGTGCCTAGGTCAATTGCAGGTGGTCTGTCTAGTTTCATTTCTTTGTTGAGACTTCATGATGATTGATACAACTGAATGGCTTGCTAGGCCACTTCAAAGGGCAGTTAAGAATCAACAACTTTGCTAATGGCCTGGAGTCACATGCAGACCAGACCAAGAGAGGAGAGCAGATTTTCTTCCCTGAAGGACGTTTGTGAGCAAGATGGGTTGATCCCGACATTCAGCAATGACTTCATGGTCAACAGTAGATTTTTAATTCCAGATTTTCTTCTATATTAAAATCCACTGTCAGTATTCGAACCCGAGTCACCAGAACATTCGTTGAGTTTCTGGATTAATAGTCTGGCGATGATACCATTAGTGGTGATGATCATGTTCAAGATTGAAACTGGTACAATCTTGGGCACTCAGGGAATCAAAAGGTGAGAATGGGATAGGAAAGTGGTCTTGAGGTCAAAGTTCAACCAGGTTTTTGAATGGTAGAGCAGACCTGAAGATTCAAATAGCCTATTCTTGTTCCTATTTCTACTTCTTACGTTCTTATTATTCTAATCACACTCTGGTAAAAAAACTTATCCTAAAATCCCTATTTGTGATCATCTTGTATATCATATATATGGACCTAGCTGATCTCCACAAATCTTAAAACAACTCCTGACTGAAAAACTGGTTGCCTCTCAGGTTTTTAAAAGCTTTCCGAAGTTGATTTATCTTTCCGGAGACATACATAACCTCTCAATTCTGTATTATCCAAGTAAAATCCTTTTTGCAATTTCTACTGTACTTCTCTATTTATTTTATAATATTGAGATCAGAACTGTGTAGTTTAAAGTGATTTATGTGTCTGCTCTCTGACCCTCTGCTCCACCACATTTAGACACTTAATTTGTACATTTTCAATCAAAATCTAGCACCTCATGATTCCCAATGTTAAGGTTCACTGCAGTGACCTTGTAGAGGTTTATAAAATCATGAGGGGATAGACTGAATAGCCAAGGTCTTTTCCCTAGGGTAGGGGAATCCAAAACTAGAGGGCATAGGTTTAAGGTGAGAGGTGAAAGATTTAAAAGGGACCTAAAGGGCAACATTTTCACACTGAGGGTAGTGTATGTATACACTGTATGTAGTGTATGAACTGCCAGATGAAGTGGTGGAGGCTGGTACAATTACAACATTTAAAAGGAATCTGGATGGGTACATGAATAGGAAGAGTTTAGAGGGATATGGGCCAAATGCTGGCAAATGGGACTAGATTCATTTAGGCTATCTGGTTGATATGGATGACTTGGACTGAAGGGTCTTTTTCTGCACTGTTCTCTAACTGTATTTTGCAAGTTTACGCACATTGTCGCAGTTCTCCTCTGCATTTCATTTACCTCGCAGCTTGTCTACAGATTTTAAAGTTGTTATATATTCAACAAGGAAGATTTCTAACATGTTTTTACTCATTTCAATTGCATCTTCTTATTCTGCTTATATTCTTTACATTCACTGTGTCTATATAGAATACATTGGTGAGGTTTTATGGCACAGTGGTCTTGCCTCTAAGCCAGACGATCCAGGTATGATTCCCACTCCAGCTATCTGATGACTATGGAAGGTGCATTCATAACATGCCAGTCTCCTGATTGATCTCAATCAAGCTTTAGCGTCTGGTGACAGGCTGGCAGCCTGCTCCAGAAAATACTATCTACAGAAAAAGACATAAGCGTGGGTCCAGACTCAAAACATCAACTTTCCTGCTCCTCTGATGCTGCCTGACCCGCTGTGTTTCTCCAGCTCCACACTGTGTTGTCTCCAACATAAGCATGTGCTTTTCTGCCGAGTACATAGCCAGAAGTGGGAAGAGAATTGAAGAAGAACGAAGAATACATTGGGGCAATAACTGTCTCAAAATAAGACTCTAAACTGAGGCCTGGGGTGCCCTGTTGGGGAACATTAAAGACAAGTAGGGGAATTCTGTTTTGTAACTGATTATTTATCCCCCAACATCATGAAAACAGATTGCCAGCTCATTACCATGCTGCTGTTTGTGGAATCTTGCAGTGGGAAAATTGGCATTGCGACAGTCTCTACACTTCAAAGAAGGTACTCGGGTTGATGTGAAGAATATTGGGATGATCATAAAACATGTTATGTGCTTACTAAGACTTTTTTCCAGCCTTACATCTTAATGTCGACAGTCTGCTTATCATAATTACTGAGGGCCAAATCCAGGAAGTGAAATGGAATGCACTGCTGACTCTTTCTTTTCAATTATAAAAGAACAACAAAGACTAAGAATAATATTTCTCTATTTGACATAGTTTCCCTCCCCCACACCCCGAAAGAATAGACTCATGTTTCCGTCAACAGTGTATCGACCTTGTAGCCAGCTCGTTGTGATGTGTAGTTATAAATACCATTCACAAGAATGTCCCCTTAACTTCCAAATGTTAAATCATACATCCTTTACTCCAGTCACTGTAGGATTAATCAGAAACAATAAAACATCAGGAATTGGATAACTGGCATTTAAAGCGTTTTAGCCAAAAAGGTTACAGCGCCCCTCCAGGAATCAGTAAGATTGTCCGTTTCACAGAATTAAGTGGTTTTCTGCTACTGTTAAGTACACAACAAATTCATCTGATTGCTTATGACTTTTTGGCATGGGTAACCTCAGTGGACAACCAAGGGGTTGATCGGGCACCATCCCCAAGACACAAAAACACTTTAGCTTCAGGTGAGGCAGTGGCTTAGTGGCAATGTCACTGGACTAATATTTTGGAGGAGCAGGCTAATACAGTAAGGACATAGGTTTGAATCATGGAACTTAATTTCAATTAATAAAATCTGAAAATAAGAGCTCATCTCATTGATACTAACCATGACAACTATCACCAATTGTTGTAAAACCCATCTACCTCAGTAATGCCCTTTATGGAAGGAAGTTAGTCACTCTTACCTTGTCTGACCCACATCTAATCTGATCTGAAGGAATGCATGAGACCTAATGGAATGAGGGAACATCTGATAGATATATTAATTATGGGTTCATTGGGTGTATAAATATGGAGCTAGTAATCACTGGAGTAGGGCTCATGTAGCGCAGTCATTGTGTCCCTCCCTCGGGGCCAGAATATCCAGGTTCAAGTCCCATCTGCTCCAGAGGTGCGTAATAACAGATTGATTAGGATATAAAGGGTAATCAGTGGGATGTGAATTTCATGGAGTATAGAAAACCAAAATAAAACTCACTAAAAATGTGGACTAGGCCTATGTTTAAATACAGTTCCAGGTATATAACATATATGATTCTAGACCTGCAACAATGCGGTTGACTCTTAACTGTCTTTGAAATGGCCAAGCAAACCACTGAGTTCAAGGGCAATTTGAGATGGGTGATAAATGCTGGCCTCACCAGTGACAGCTACATCCCATGGAAGAACAAACGAAAGAAACATATGAATTGAAGCAGAGATTAGGTGGCACCATTATTAAGGGTATTGTACTCTACAGTAATGTACATTATCATGGATATTGTAACAGACATTCTGAAGAATATGGTAATAGATATTGTACTGCAGATTTATATTGGATATTGGAATGGATATTTTAATGGGCATTTGTCACCTGCTATATTGAAACTGAGGTCCCATCGCTCTTCAAATAAACCCCATTTTAAATAACTTGGCACCAATACTTGAACAATCACAAGGGGGCTAAAAGCAATCTATTTCCAGGAAGAATTTCAACATAATTTCAAAAGTTGAAACATAGAATCATTGTCTGTTAAAGTACAGAAAGAGGCCATTCAACCTATCATGTCTGTCCCAGCTCCCAAAAGAACTACCCAGCTAGTCCCATTCTCCAGGCCTATCTCCATAGCCCTCTAAATTCATCACTTTAAAATGTATATTCAGATCTCTTTTAAAACTTTCTACGGAATCCACCTCCACCACTCTCCCAGGTGGTGCATTCCAAATCCTAACAACTCTCTGAGTAAAGAAATTTCTCTCCATCTCAGTCCTGGCCCTCTTGCTGACAATCTTGAACTTGTGGCCCCATTTCAACTTCTTTTTTGAAAAGAGAATTTGCTCACACTCTAAACTGTGGGGTAGATTTTCTGCCACCATTGTTTCTGGGCCTGCTGGATCTGGTGTGGTAGAGATAAATCACTTGATGGTCTAACGAGAAGTGGTCCTTATCTTAAACAAAGTTTTGAGTTACGTTATGTTAGCAACTAGGTACAAGTTACACTAAAGTGATAGACATTGTGACCAAGACAATGAGGAGGACCTGAATGGTCAATCTTACCCCTTTGATATACTAAGCTGTTCTCTAATCAGGTCTAAATTATAGACTGGTGATGTTGGTAGTGCAAACTATCAATGGAAGTAAAAACGAAGAGATATGTGACAGTGGCTGCTGGCTTGACTGTCAGTCACTTGGCAAAAAGTACAGAAAGTCAAGATGTGGCCTTGAATGTGCTTGTTTGCCTGAAAGGAAAACTTGCATTTTTATAGTCGTTGTCACGGCTACAGGACAGCATGGTGGCTCAGTGGTTAGCACCTGCTGCCTCAGAATGCCAAGGACCTAGGTTCACCTCCGCCCTCAAGTAACTGTGTGGAGTTTGCACATTCTCCCCATGTCTGCATAGGTTTCCTCCAGGTGCTCCAGTTTTCTCCCACAGCCCAAAGATGCGTGGATTAACCATGCTAAATTGCCCATAGTGTGCAGGCTAGGTGGGTTAGCCATGGGAAATGCAGATTTATAGGGTAGGGAGTTAGGTCTGAGTGGGATGCTCATTGGAGGGATGGTGTGGACTTGGTGGGCTGAATGGCCTGCATCCACACTTTAGGGATTTTATGTCCCAATGCAGTATCCAACCAAATACTTTTTGAAGTGCAGCTACTGTTGTAATGTGGGAAACGGGATAGCCAATTTGTGCACAGCAAGCTCCCACCAAAAGTAATGCTATCATGACCAGATCATTTGTTTTTGTGATTTTAATTGGAAGATAAACAAAACACCAAGGAGAATTCCGAGATAACAAGCATGGGGCTGGATGAACACAGCAGGTCAAGCAGCATCATAGGAGCAGGAAAACATGACGTTTCGGGTTATCTCTGATACCAAGGAGAACTCCCCCTGTTTTCCTTCAAAAGTAGTGACCATGGGATGATTTAATCCCACCTGAAAAGGCAGATAGGACCCTCAGGTCGACTTTCTTTCTGACAGTGCAGCAACCGCTCAGTACAAAACCACGGGGGTGGGGTGTCTCTGGAGTATGAATCCATGACCGTCATGTCCCTGGGCTGAAACTGCCACCCACTGAGTCACACGAGCTCTTCCTACAGTGAGATTTCTTGCTTCAGATTTCCAGTCCCTGCAACTTGAGCTATTTGACAGATTCCTGCACACTTTTGTGTTTGCTTTCTGTTGAGGCAGTTAATTGCATAACTTTTCCTTTTGTTTTTTTCCAATCTTGATGCCCAATAATGCTTATTGTAGGTTTCTGTGACAAACAACGAATCTTCATTGTCCATTTGAGGGCTGTTGAGAGACCCTGGCACCTAATGGGTCCCAGTCGAGTTGCCACTGATGGATATATAGCAACCCTGTGTGAAATTGACATGCACAAAGGTTTTGGACACATTCAACATAACCTTTTGACTCTGTGAGAACTTGTTGTTTCCCAGTCCTGGTCTGGACAAAGTGTCTATTTTTAAAATTGCCGAGGCCTCGCAACGAACAGAAGGACTGTGGGCGAGATGATACCAAGCCACGTGCTCCCTCCTGTGTACCTTTATGGTAAGATAGTACATTTATTGAGTGTACAATTATGAAAACTTCCATTTGATGGGGAAACATCCTCCCCTTCCTGAGGGCGATGGATCATGGGTGGTGGGTTCCACTGGCCTCTGGACTGACTGGCAGGATGGTCAAGCATGTTTTTAAGCATGATCCAATCACAACAACTACATACATTGATCTAGCGCCTTTAATATCATGAAACATCACAAGGCATTTTACAGGAGTGTTATAAAACAAAATATATGACTGAGCCACATAAGGCCATATTAGACCAAAAGCTCGGTCTAAGATGGAAGTTTCCAAGGAGAGTCTTTTAGGTGGAAAGAGAGGCAGAAAGACAGAAAAATTTAGGGTGGAATTTCCAGAGCTTGGGGCTAGGCTGCTGAAGTCACAGCCACTAATGGTGGATTGATTAGGGATTAGAACTAGGCAATAAAGAATGGGACTGGTGCACGCATGATGGACTGAATGGCCTTCTTCAATGCCATATCATTTTTGAGATTCTGTGATTTAAATTGTGGAGATGCACAAGAGGCCATAATCAGAGAGGGATAAACACCTCAAAGGGCTGTGACGGTACAGGAGAGATAGGGAGGATTGAGGCCACGGAAGGATTTAAAAATAAGGATGAAAATTTCAAATTTGGGGTGTTGCTTGTCCAGGGTCCACTGCCAGCATAAGGGTGAGTAGGGAAAGGGATTTGCTGTGAGTTAAGTCTCAAGCAGTCACATTTTGCACAAACTCAGACTTACGGATTGAAGAAAGTAAGAGACCAGCCAGGAGTGTGTTGAAATAGCCAAGTCCAAGGTAACTGAGGTACGAAAGAGCTGAGGTTGGGCAAAGTTATGGAGGAAATGCAGGCAGTCTGAGTGATGGCAAAAGTGTGTGGTCAGAAGCTCATCAACACTTTGAGAGTAAACTACGCAGTTGAATGTCGCTGTGCTTTCAGCCAATGTTTATGTGTCTTATGTCAGGGGTCAATGCATTGCATTTCAGGCAACAGCCATGTTTGAATTCCCCTTCTTCCCACCTTCTCCAGCAACGGAGACAATTCTAGCATCCTTAGTGGCCCAGACGCCCAAACCTCGCCAACTTAATCTAGACCAGGCACTAAAGTTGGCACCAGCATGGCAAGTGCAGAAACATAAAATCCACTCATCCAATCCATTTGCAGACAGAATCTCATCCTCCCGTTGCTTCTGGAGGGAAGCAGAAAAGAGAGAAAACAAAACTTCAGGAAAAATATGGGAATTTCTCCATGACTCACCAATGACAATGTCATTGTTACCCATAATGCCTCAGTAGACGTAGAACTTGACAAACCTCTCACCTCAATATATCCTGATTGGATTCATTTTATTTGTGGTATAACCAGGCTCGTGTAAATCATGATAATTTATCTGTTGATATGACTCTGTCTTCAGGAAGAGAGAAGGCACCATCTGGAATGAGCATGTGAAGAGGAAGGTCTTAGACACTAATGAGATGTATTTGAGAACCTCCTATCTACAGATGAAAATAAAGGTGTTTTGTTCATTCATGGGATGAGGACATTGCTGGCTAGGCCAGCATTTATTGCCCATCCCTAATTGCTCAGAGGGCAGTTAAGAGTCAACCATGTTGCTGTGGGCCTGGAGTCACATGCAGGCTAGGCCAGGTAAGGAAAGCAGATTTCCTTCCCTAAAGGACATTAATGAACCAGATGTGTTTTTTCCAGCAATTCATAGAATCCCTACAGTGTGGAAACAGGCCCTTCAGCCCAACAAGTCCACACCAACCCTCAGAGAATCCCACCCAGATCCAGCCCTATAACCCACCTAATCTACACATCCCTGAACACTATGGGCAATATAGCACGGCCAATCCAACCTGTCCAACATGTCCTTATAAGACAATCCACTTACACCAGGTAGTAAACTTTCTCCAATGCAGTTACATCCTTCCTTAAATAAGGAGACCAAAGCTGTACACAGTATTTAAGATTAGATCTCACCAATTCCCTGTAGAACTGAAGTATAATTCATAGAATTTCTACAGTGTGGAAACAGGGCCTTCAGTCCAACAAGTCCACACTGACACTCAAAGCATCCCACCCAGACCCATTCCCCTATAACCCACCTAATCTACACATCCCCAAACACTATGGGTAATTTAGCACTGCCAATCCACCTAGCCTGCATATCTTTGGACTGTGGGAGGAAACTGGAGCACCCGGAGGAAACCCACGCAGACACAGGGAGAATGTGCAAACTCCACACAGACAGTCGCTGAAGAGTAGAATTGAACCCAGGGCCCTGGTGCTGTGAGGCTGTAGTGCTAACCACTGAGCCACCGTGCTGCTACCTTGTCATTTTTGGACTCTCAATTCCAGGCTTTTGTTGAACTCAAATTCCACCATCTACCATGGTGGGATGCAAACCTGGGTCCACATTACATTGCTTGGGTCCCTAGATTAATAGTCTATTGATAATTCCATTAGGCCATCACCTCGCCATAAACTGTACATCAGGAGTTGAAGGGCATTCCTTAGAGATGAGGAACAAGTGACCTGAGGGATACTGTATGTGCAGAAACACGCAGCCCAGAGAGTCTCCAGACCCATTTCTCAATGTACAGGTGGCAGAATTGGCTTAAGGCATTTAGGTAAACATTATTCAGGACTGAAAGTTGCATTTCCATCCATTTGACCAGTCAAGCCTTCCTATCCTACTCTGTCTCCAACTCCAGCTGACATTTGGTAAGTACATTTGTACCAGGCAATGATCATCCCTAACAAGAGATGACTATCTTCCCCATGACATTTAATAGCTTTACTGAAACCTCCACTATCAACATTCTGGGGATTCCCATTGACTGGAAATGGAGCTGGCCAAGCCATTTAAATACTGAGGCTCCAACAACAGGTCAGAGGCTGGGAATTCTGAGGCAAGTGACTCACCTCTTGACTTCTGTGCATTATCTGCAACTCACAAGTCAGGAGTGTGATGGAATATGTTCCATTCATCTGGCAGAATGCCATTCTAAAGACATTCATAAATAAGACCTTAAAGACTTTAAGAAATAAGAACAGCAGTAGGATTTTCAGCCTCTTTAGTATGCTCCGCCATTCAATAAGATCATGGTTGATCTGACATTCCTCACATCCATTTTTCTGTTTTTTCCCTTTACTGATCAAGAATCGATTGATCTCAGCCTTAAATACATACAAGGACCCTGCCCCACAGCTCTCTGTGGCAAAGAGTTCCAACTATTCATGACCCTCTGAGAGATGAGATTCCCCCTTACCTCAGTCTTAAATTGACACCCCTTTATTCTGAGACCATGTTCTATGGTCAGGGAAAACATCCTCCTAGAGTTTACCCTGTCAAGCCCCTTAAGCATCTAGACATCATTTAGGACAAAGCAGCCCACTTGAGTGGCATCTTGTCCACCATTTTAAACGCTCACGCCCTTCACCAGTGATGCTCAGTGGCAGCAGTAAAAACCATCTACCAGATGCACTGCAGCAACCAACCAAGGCTCCTTCAACTGCACCTTTCAAACCTGTGACCTATGCCACCTAGGAAGACAAAAGCAGCAGACACATGGGAAAACCACCACCTGCAATTTCCCTGCAACTATCCATTTGGTAGCAAGGTCTATCCTATCTACTAACATCATCCCGCCCCCTTGACCTGTCCGTCCTCCCTGGACTGACCTATCTCCTCCCTACCCCCCCACCTACACTCATCTTTACTGGCTCCATCCCCGCCTCTTCGACTTGTTTGCCTCCTCTCCACCTATCCTCTCCTCTATCCATCTTCTATCTGCCTCCCCCTCTCTCCCTATTTATTTCAGAACCCTCTTCCCCTCCCCCATTTCTGATGAAGGGTCTAGGCCCGAAACGTCAAGTTTTCCTGCTCCTATGATGCTGCTTGGCCTGCTGTGTTCATCCAGCCCCACACCTTGTTATCTCGGATTCTCCAGCATCTGCAGTACCTTTTATCTCTATAGATTAACAGCTGTGTTTCCTATAATGTGACAGTACCTGAACTTCATGACCAATACATTGGCTTTAGAGTAGTTTGTGAGGTTGTGAATGGTTTGTATTTCCCTTTTTGCAAAAATGTATCATCCTTCTTGGAAGAAACTTGCAAACTGAACCTGGGCTAGAAGGGGTAAATCTTCCAAAGGCAGAGAGACTCAGAAATCAAGGACATTGTGGTTGAGATCAACGTGACATCTAACTTCAAATCAAAACGGAAAATGTTGAAAATCATTCAACAAATTTGGGTAGCATCTGTAGAAAGAGAGAGAGAAAAACAGACAGATCAGGTCGATAGCCTCTCCTTAGAACTCTAAAATCTGATTAGATTACATCTGACTTGTGCCTGGTCTGAAACTACTTGTCCTTGAGTTTAGGTTCTGAAATGGAAATGTGTGCAATATTCACACACACAAAAAAAGCAGTTTTGACTAAAACATTTCCTGCTTTTGCTTTGGTTGTGTCAGCAAACATCAGCGACTAACATCTGGATTCGACCAACGGATTTCTTATTATGAATGTGGTTGACAATGTGATAAGAACCACATAAACTGTTCTCGTGATGTTGATTGAGGGATAGATATTGGCCAGGACTCTGGGAATAATTCCCCTCCTTGTTTCCAAATTAATGCTGTGGGATCTTTTACGCCCACCTGAGTAGGCACACAGTTTAATGTCTCATCAGAAAAGCATTAAATGGGTTTAATGCACTCAAGCCTCGGAGTGGGACTGGAAACCCAGATTTTGCGGGTCAAAGATGAGAATACTACCAATTGATCCACAGCCAATACACCTAGTTGCATCTCCCAACTAGTTGCTGCTCCTTTTCCGTGACAATTGAATAACCGCTGGAAATCAGTATGAGACAGGTATATAATTTGTGGCACAACCTTCTCATTCATCCCTGACTGACAAAAAGAACAATATTCTTTTCGTTAGACAGTGTGCTGATGGAATGTAACCTTAGGGTTCAGGATAAAGACTGGTAATTATATGATTCCAAAGCTGAGTTTGTTGAAAAAATAAAGTGAATTAGGATTGTGGCAATTTCTGTTGTATTGGGAAACCAAGATGATGACTAGAAAAACAAGCAAAGCCACAGAACAGCAGTGGGAGACATTAAAAAAAGTCAAAGTTCACATGAGCTAGTAATGACACATCCTGGACAAACAGAAAAAGCTAAACTGGCTGAATGCTGAGGGTTGAGTTGCAATCAAGAAAAGGATAGCAAAAAGGGAGTGCAGAAAGGTTAGGAAGCAACTAAAAACAATTTAAGAAGGCAAGGGAGAAACTATGGAATTAAATAGTTGTACGTCTTAGAGCTACAACATCACTGAAGAAAGCCATTTAATGTTTGGAACTTTATTACCCTGGAACATTTGGTGATGCAGTATTCAACAGTCATTTGTATAACAGAAGGACAATAAAGATGGGATAGGGTCACAAAGAGATACATGTGATAAATGATCAGGAAATGAGAAATATTAAATAAATGCTTTGCCTTGGTATTTAACAGGAATACTACTGTGATGCAATAAGAGATTTAAAAGCATGTAAACCTACCTAGGATTAATAAAGTGGAATTATATTCGATAAACAAATCAAAAATGAGACAGGGTAGAAGCCTTGGTGTTGATGGATTGCACCATTGGATATTGAAAGCAGTTTGGAATGAGAGTATGGCTGGCTAGGCAGCATTTACTGCCCACCCCTATTTGCCCAGAGGACAGTTAAGAGTCAACCACATTGCTGTGGATCTGGAGTCACGTGTGGGCTAGACCGTGTTAAGGATTGCAGTTTCCTTCCCTAAAGGACATTAGTGAACCAATATGAAAAAGAATAGAAAAGGGAAAAGTGGCAGAGGACTGGAAAATACTAACATATAACATACAAAAAAGGGAGATAGAAAAAGTCCAGAGAGTTTTGGTCAAATAACATAATATGAATGGTACAACAATGGAATCCTTGGTTGAAGATGTAATAGAATATTTTCTGGGAAATCCAGTAAATATCCATTCCAGAAAGGGTTGTCCTTGACCAAGCTTTTAAAATTCTGTGAAGAAGTGGAAGAAAGGATAGATAAGGGTTGTGAAGCAGCAATATATTTATACTGCAAAGGATCAGTGATAGGAAACTGCGCTAAACACTTGTGAATAAGGCCAGAATACGTAGAATCAGAGCACATTCTGAATTAGCAGAATGAGTATCAGGTTGGCTATAAAACAGAAAACAGAGCGTATGAGCTTAAAGTAATTACTTTGACTGGCAAAAGGCTGGAAGTGGTATTCCACAGGGTTCAGTGCTAGGATCATTTGTTCACCATTTACTTAAACATCTTGAACTGATAGATAGTTTAAAACTTTGCAGAAAACACCAAATTGAAAGGGTCAAAATTGCAGAGGTGGTCTGCAACAGAATACTAGAATCTATGAACAAACTTGCAAAATGACATTGTTGCATTGTTGTCAACCAATGAACTTCAACATAGTTAAGTGTAAGACTTTGGTAGGAAGGATCGGGAGGGCACAAGTGTCTAAACAAGTGGAGGAATTCGGAGGCAAAGATATATAGATGACATCAACTATTGTTACCACAAAGTGAGATTAAAGCAAAAAGCAGAGGTTCACTCAAGGGGAGACTAGATAAGCACATAACACAGGAAGGATATCCTGATAGAGCGAGATAAAGAGGAGGCAAATACAGAGCTTAAACACCAGAATGGATTAAATGCTTTGCAAAACATCATCTGAAGTGCCCCCAGTGTGCCAGCTCAGTCTTCAGCTGGCTGAAGAATAAAGTAATTGAGGACCAGCATCTTAAACCCATAATTTCTGTTGGAGGGTTGGCAATCCTTGGTAAGTAGCTCCATGAACTAATCAAAATTAAATTTATCATTTCAAATTCTTCTAACCCAGCCCAAAGCAAAAAACGTCTTTTAATTGACATGCTTCTTCCCATTTAGTCGCAATCTCAAGGAAACTTGTTCTGTTAGTGATGGTAGCCATGGAACCTCTTGTACAAGAGCAGCTGCTGGTGTGGCAGTGTCTTGCTCGATCTTGCCTTCTCT
Organism: Ginglymostoma cirratum; assembly: GCA_024137785.1. Lineage (NCBI taxonomy): Eukaryota > Metazoa > Chordata > Chondrichthyes > Orectolobiformes > Ginglymostomatidae > Ginglymostoma > Ginglymostoma cirratum. The sequence continues at coordinate 11,641,837 of JAHRHZ010000008.1, read as the reverse complement.
CAGTAAACAGGCACTAAAATATTTACATACAGTAAGGGGTGTGTGTGCGTGCGTGCATATGGTGGGGGGGAAGAAGGGAGATTGGGGGGACAGCAGTATTGTACCACAGGAAACAAGTACCCTAATCCCTTGGCATTAACGACATTGAAAGAACCAGTCAAAAGATAATTCTGCAGCATTTTGTAGCTGCATTAAGTGAGAAGCTGAGTCATAGATCAGTCAGTAGCTTATTGTCAGCTAGCTACTGCCTTTTGTCCTAAGGGACAGGTTGTACCATCACACTGAGCTTTTCTCAATATTTAAAAGAGGGCAATATGATACTTCCATTGAAAACATTATGGTGAAGGTTCAATAGATTGGCACCTGGGATGAGGGGTTTTCCTATTGATGAGAGACTGAGGAAATTGGATTGATATTCTCTGGAATAAAAGCAAAATATTGCGGATGCTGGAAACCCTAAATAAACGCAGAGAGTGCTGAAGAAGAGATAACAAGGTGTGGAGCTGGATGAACACAGCAGGCCAAGCAGCATCATAGGAGCAGGAAAGCTTGACGTTTCGGGCCTAGACCCTTCATCAGAAATGGGGGAGGGGAAGAGGGTTCTGAAATAAATAGGGAGAGAGGGGGAGGCGGATAGAAGATGGATAGAGGAGAGGATAGGTGGAGAGGAGGCAGACAAGTTGAAGAGGTGGGGATGGAGCCAGTAAAGATGAGTGTAGATGGGGGGGTAGGGAGGAGATAGGTCAGTCCAGGGAGGACGGACAGGTCAAGGGGGCGGGATGAGGTTAGTAGATAGGAGATAGGGGTGGGGCTTGAGGTGGGAGGAGGGGATAGGTGAGAGGAAGGACAGGTTAGGGAGGCGGAGATGAGCTGGGCTGATTTTTGGGATGCGGTTGGGGGAGGGGAGATTTTGAAGCTTGTGAAATCCACATTGATACCATCGGGCTGCAGGGTTCCCAGGCTGAATATGATTTGCTGTTCCTGCAGCCTTCGGGTGGCATCACTGTGGCATTGCAGGAGGCCCAGGATGGACATGTCGTCTGAGGAATGGGAGGGGGAGTTGAAATGGTTCGCGACTGGGAGGTGCAGTTGTTTGTTGCGAACTGAGCGCAGGTGTTCTGCAAAGCGGTCCCCAAGCCTCCGCTTGGTTTCCCCGATGTAGAGGAAGCCACAACGGGTACAGCGGATGCAGTATACCACATTGGCAGATGTGCAGGTGAACATCTGCCTGATGCGGAAGTCTTCTTGGGGCCTGGGATTGGGGTGAGGGAGGAGGTGTGGGGGCAGGTGTAGCACTTCCTGTGGTTGCAGGGAAAACTGCCGGGTGTCGTGGGGCTGGAGGGAAATGTGGAGCGGACAAGGGGCCCAGCTCATCTCCGTCTCCCTAACCTGTCCTTCCTCTCACCTATCCCCTCCTCCCACCTCAAGCCCCACCCCCATCTCCTATCTACTAACCTCATCCCGCCCCCTTGACCTGTCCGTCCTCCCTGGACTGACCTATCTCCTCCCTACCCCCCCACCTACACTCACCTTTACTGGCTCCATCCTTGCCTCTTCGACTTGTCTGCCTCCTCTCCACCTATCCTCTCCTCTATCCGCCTCCCCCCTCTCCCTATTTATTTCAGAACCCTCTTCCCCTCCCCCATTTCTGATGAAGGGTCTAGGCCCGAAACGTCAAACTTTCCTGCTCCTATGATGCTGCTTGGCCTGCTGTGTTCATCCGGCTCCACACCTTGTTATCTCGGATTCTCCAGCATCTGCAGTACCTATTATCTCTAGTGCTGAAGAAGAGTTGTATCAGACTTGAAACACTAACTCTGCTTCTTTTCTCCACAGGTGCTGCTGAGTCTTTCCAGCACTTTCTGTTTTTAATTCCCTAGAGTTCAGAAAACTCAGAGGTAATTTCATTTAAACATTCAGAGTGCTGAAGGGACTTGATAGGGCAGACACTGAGAGGTTTTTCTCCTGTGGGGCAGAATCTAGAACAGGGGAGCAGAATCTCAGAATAAAAGAGCAATAATTTAGGACTGACATGAGGAAACATTTCCTTACTCAAAGGTAGTAGGAACTGCAGATGCTGGGGAATCTGAGATAATAAGGCGTAGAGCTGGATGAACACAGCAGGCCAAGCAGCATCAGAGGAGCAG
>JAHRHZ010000008.1:11581364-11629745 GCA_024137785.1 Ginglymostoma cirratum | reverse complement strand
CTGGTGTTCTGGATGACTAGTGATGTGACAGTACCACTATGCTACCAGAGATAAAACGTCGAGTTTTCCTGCTCCTATGATGCTGCTTGACCTGCTGTGTTCATCCAGCCCCATGCTTGTTATCTCTTAAACTATTTAGTACCCAGTGATTGCAAACTGTAAGATGTATAAATATAAGCATTAATGTCTTGGAGGGAGATCCTGTGAATTTTAAGAAATTTAGTGTGCAATTAGTAAACTAGTGTACTGGCATTTTGAAAATATTGCAAAGAAGCATTTCATTTCACTGCGTACACTTCGTGTTCAAAAATGGCAGCAAATTCAATAAAATAATAAATTAACTACTAAATGCTGAGATGGATGTTTTAATAAAATGCACTGATGATCTGTGTATCTACTTCATACACTTTACTCCCATATCCCAGAAGAGAAATTACCAATAGCATGAACACATTTATAGAATGCCAAGGTGATAGTCCATCCCAGTGAGTGACGCGTTTGTGAACTTTGGGGTTTGCGCATGCGTACGTAGTGCTCCACCTAGTGGTAGCATTGCCCTCAAACGCAGGTAAAGATTGTTATGTTGCTGTTTGTTAGAGGTTGCTGTGTGTAAATTGGCTCTCACAAATACCACATGACAACAGTGACCATGCTTGAAAAGTGTTTTTATTTTCAGGAAAGGGTTTTGATTCAGCTGGAAAAGAACTCTTTGGGATACAACATATGTGTAGTTGAAGACGTGGCAGATGTGACATGCTCAGGAGGAACAACCGAATCTGAAATGATAGTTCCTAATTCTCTCCACCACTCGGTGATTTCCTCACCTCTTGTCAGGTCTGTTGTAAACTCATTGATGAAGATGAGTTGCAGTAATTGACTGATAACTTATTATCACAACATGGAACTCCCAGAAGTAAAATCTAAATGAACCTTGCTCATTCTTTGCCCAAGAACTCTCTTAAATTGTCTTCAAATTTTTCTATGGCCTGGCATCTCCATCTCTCTGTAATCTCCTATGGCTCCACAACGTTCTGAGAAAAGAGGGATTTTTGAATTCTGGCCTGTTGCACAGCCCTTATTTTAATTGTTCCACCATTGGCATCTATGTCTTAATTGCCCAAGCCCCAAATTTTAGAATGGTCCCCCTCACATCTACCCCTCTAATTTCCAGTAGTTAGGCACTCCTCTTTGACCAAGTTCTCGATCTTTTGAATTATATCCTTAGATGGCTGGGTGTGGAACGCTGTTTTATCACGCTCCTGTGAAGGGTTTGGGATGAGTTACACATTAAACGCGGATTAAATAGTTATTTGGTAAAATACAACTTGAGTACTGCAGCTTTCTCCAGCTGCTGTAATGGGATTTAAACCCTATGTCCCCAGGGCATTAGCTTGAGCTTCCAAATTATTAGTTCAACAACATTAACTCCACCAACTCACCTGAAGCAGGTAGCACATGGTACAATAATAGCAGCCACAACTTCTACTTATTTTGCTGATGAAAGACATATTTTGTCAACATTTTCATTTTGCAATCATCAGGGCAAATTTGCAACAGTACCAATTGAAGGATGTGTTCAGAAGAAATAACTTATTCCAGCAGATGTGCAGTTATTAGTTTTTGGTAACCTCCAGACCAATAGATATGGAAAGAAGTCTTCGGTATTTTGGCTCAAGTAGATAGAGCTGAAAAAAAACTGTTTCTTCTTTAAAGTTCAATGATGAGAATGTCGTGAGTTAGCCTGTGTCTGTTTGTCTTCGGGAAAAACAGACAGAATTACATCTGGTGAGTGTGCAGAAAGTACCAAAAGGAAATGTTTGTGACCTCACTGTGATTATGAAATTTTTAAGGGGACATAGGTGTGATACTTCACTAGGTTGCATTTCTCTAAAGGATATTGCCAGGAAACAGGATTGAACCTTTCTTTTTTGCTATTATGATAAACTTATTCCAAATCATATGTTAGCTTTGCTTCTTCCTTTTCTTTTGTCTAATAAACTTATGTTCCTTTGCTAAAAGTACCTCGGGAGCCTTGTACAAATATGTTCAGTAACTCCTCACCACGGAAACCAAACTGCAAAAATAAAACCCATGGTGTATCAAGCCAGGTTTCACTGTGCAATCTTATTTGTCCAGTATTACCATCAACTGGGATTATAAATTGGGTCAGCACCAAGGTGCTACTGGAATCACCATAAAGTTCCTTGTGTAATCCTTTACATCTGACTGTTCCTGAACTGAAGTAAGAAAACTCCTCCCCACGTCACCATCTCTATAACAACCACTTGTTACCATCCTCAAGAGAGTCATGTGAAATGGTCCTTATTGACCTCTGGCTTAACCTTTCTTTTCCTTGACTTGCTTGGGCATTTTATTGTTCCTATTAACTAGCAATAAGTTACCATGGAAACATCCGTCTAAGTAAGTACTGCAGCCTCATTCAAGACTGGTCGGGGGTACGTGGGGGGAAGAGTCTAGAGGCTTGTAGGCTCAGGTTCCGGATCTCCACCCAGCTCCCAACGTGAACTGCATTAAGAGGCTAACAAAGGCCTGTAAACGACAAGGGCTCGTAAGCCATCACGAGGGATGGAAAGAGGACAGATGGAATTTTCTTTCAATTTCCACAGCTTGCAGAACAAAGGCAGCATTTGTGGCCCATCCCACATTACCCTGGCAACCGAGTGACTTGCTTGAGCTAAGCCATTTCATCAAATGTATCTTGGGGATACTGGAATCACCGGAGTTGTGGCCAGACTGTGCAGAATTGCAGGTTTCCCCTCCCAAAAGTAGGACGACCAGATTTTCAAAAGACAAAACTGAGAACTTCCTGCAGTTCCATCATAATGCAAATCTCCCTTTTCAGTTCCTCAACACCTTCTCAGTAACTGGGGTGTAGATATGAATTGATGTCCGTTCTTCTTTTTTAACATTGATGCCCCACCAAGTCCCAAGAAAACCACACTCTGATGTTGCAAACAACTCGGACAGGTGCCTCCTGTCTTTCTCTCCCACCCCCACTCACCCGGAAATACTTCCTGCACATTATCCAGGAGTGTCACTTTACGGGGTGAAACAGTGAGCTATGCCAACTGTAGGGTGGGGGGCAAAGGGCCTCTAATGGTGTAAAGCAGCTAATAGGATGTATGTACAAACCTAAATGTAGCAATTTCATTCAAACTCATTCCATTCCTGTAGAATCAATGGGAAAACTGAGAAGCGGAACACTTGAATCATCTTGAGGGAAGTGTCAGGACTCTGGAACATTTAATTAAAACCTCGGACTGTCGTGGCCAACCCCGAAGACCATATCTGCCAAGACCAAAGATTATTGGTTAACGCATAAGAGCTGACCATAGCTCAAAGGAGTACAAGTAGACCATTCAGCCCATTAAGTCTGCTCTGCCAGTCAATGAGATTATGGTTGATCTGATAATCTTCAAATTCACTTTCCTGCCTTTTCTCCATAATCCTTGATTGCGTTACTGATTAAAAACCTGTCTATCTCAGTCGTAAAGATACACAATGACACAGATCAACAGTCCTCTGCGGTAAAGAATTCCACAGATTTGTTGCCCTTTGAGAGAAGAAATTCCTTCTTATTTTTGTCTTAAATTCTGAAATTATATCCTCTGGTCCTGGACTCTCTATAAGGGGATACAACCTTTCTGCATCTACCCTATCAAGTCCTCTAAGAATCTAGTATGTTTCAAAAAGGTCACTGCTCATTCTTCTATATTCCAACAACTACAGGCCTAATCTACTTAAACTCTCCTCATAAGAAAGTCTCTCCTTACCCATTAACAGTTCAGAAAACCTTCTTTGAGCTGCCTCCAATGCCAATATATTTTTCCTTAGATGGCGCCTTCTACATTTTTAGCAAAACCTCCCCATTTTTATTTGCTTTGAAAGAAAGGCCATTATTCTATTTGTCTTCCCTATTACCTAATGAACTTGGATGTTAGCTTTTTATGACTCTTGGACATGGAGTCTCAAATCCCTCTGTTGTAGTTTTTCTCTATTTAAGTAATATACAGCTCCTCTATTCTCCCTGCCAAAGCGCATAACCTCACTTATCCCCACATTATATTCCATCTGCCAAGTTTTTGCCCACACACTTAACCTATATCCCTCTGCTGACTCATTGCGTCATCCTCACTACTTGCCTTCCCACCTGTTTTTGCGTCATCCACAGACTTGGCTACATTTACTTTCCCATTTGGTTTTTCCCACAATCTAGAATCATCCCTGGTTTCTTTCTCTATTATTGTTTCAGTCCACTCATTTCCATTCAATTCTGCAATTTAGCCTGGTTGAGTTTGAACCCATGACCTCTAGCTCAGTCTCATAAAAACTGCACTAATCTACATGTTCAGCGAGAAATTGTAGGTTACAACCAACCAAGACAGGTTAGGCTTACTCAGAAAGTTTCCTATGTTCTAAACGCTATATTTAAAGGGACCATCTTAATGATGCTTAAAAAATTGTGCTTACTTAGGAAATGTAAGGCTGAGGAACTGGCCAAAACTATTACCAACAAAATCTTGCAAGTAAAAAGATGAATGTCAGCTTGGTTCATCGTGTTATCTATTTGAATGTAAAAAAGGGTAAAGGGCAAATTTACTGTCATTAAAGCTTTCTGGTGAAAAATGCCATCAGGCAAGTCACTTCTGAGAAGTGGCTAGGTGGTTACATGAGAGAAAAACTACTAGAAGGTTTGTGCTGATACAGTGAGATGAAGAGAGATGGGAGGAGGCGCATTAGAAACATAAAATATGACCCACAGGAGTAGAAGCCAGGTTTCTAGTTATGATGGGCACCATCCAGTTCAATTGAGTGCCCAAGGGCTGTGTGGGTGAGGACATTTGCCAGATGGATGCACAGTGCTCTGCTGTGGAACTGGATAAGGGTAAGTGAAGTCTGGAGTGCTCTGGTGAGGGAGACCGTTGGAGTGTCTCCCCTGGGATTTAAAGATTGCCCTCCTGGTCACCATCACCCAGGGCATTCAGAATCTTGTTTATTTCATTTTTCATTATTTCTGAATATTTTCTGTTACTGGTGAAACAGGGATGTTATTTGAGTAGCACGGGGAGATTGGCTGGGGTGGGGGAGAGAAGACGTCATGTGGCTATATCAATAGAAAAATATCCATTGCAGAGATCTCAATACTAATCAGGAATGGCCAGCGTGGGAGAACCACAATGGCAATGATCCACCAGCTGAAGTGAACATTATATGAGAGTTGGAGAGAGACAGAGAGATAAATACCAAGCTCCAATTTCAGGAGAGACCTCAGTTCCTAGTTTCCTATCCTCAAAACTTTCCAAAAGCAGTATCTCTTCCCTTCACAATAATACTCTGATTTCACTTAGAAACATAAACAAAAGGAGCAGGAGTAGGCCATCCAGCCATCTTAGCCTGCTCTGCCATTCAATATGATCATGGCTGATGAACTCAGTATCCTGCTGTCTCCTTATACTCTATGATCTCTTTAGCCTTAAGGCACTCCTAGCTTCTCCTTGAAAACATTTGGCCTCTATGGCTTTCTGTGGCAGAGAATTCCACAGACTCACCATTATCTGGGTGAAGAAATTACTCCTCATCTCAGTCCTAAATGATCTATCCCATATCCTTAAACTGTAACCTCTGGTTCTAGACTCCCTGATCATCAACAGAAGCCTTCCCGCATTTACCCTGTCCAGTTCTGTATAAATTTTATAGGTTTCTATGAGATCCCTCCTCATTCTTCTAAACTCCATTGAATTTAGACCTAACTGGTTCAGTCTGTCTTCATATGTCAGTCCATCCATCCAGACCAGGACTTGGCCTGGTAAATCCCTCTATAACCCACCTCACCTTATCGTACTCCACAGCAGAGAACTGCACGCCCGTTTGGTACAGGTCATCACACGTAGAACTTGTGGTCACTCAGTTGAACTTAACAATGCACATCATAACTGAAATGTTTCACTCAACACTCTTAGCTTCCTGTCCTTGCAAACATCACCCTCCCCACATATCCATCACTGACAAAACCCCACAAATTGAGAGAAACCATTGAAGCTTCATCTTCCACCCCAGGATGATGCATTCAATCCACCTGCAGCCCACCTCTCATCTCAGTGTCTCACTATGGAGCAACCTTCCTCAGAAAGATCTACCAGGAGACATCTTTTGGATCAAGGTGAGGAGAGACACAGGAGGTCGCAATCAAATTCCTTGTGACGAATTCTATTTGTTGAATGCCAGGCTTTGAGCTACCGCAGCAAGAAAGACCTGTACTTAACAATTCAGGACAAGACAGGGCCCCTGCACAACCAACCTTCCACCATTATGACCTCAATATAAATCCCTTATGCACTCGTGGAGAAACACCTATAATGCTGCAAAACTACCCAGCAGCGATCCCCTCACGAGACTAATTGGTGACTAATCATCTTAAACTCAAAAAATAAGGAGGCGATCATTTGGCCTCAGGGATTTGCATTCATTAAATAAATACGGCCACACAGAGTTGCCAGAGGCTGTGGCAGAAGAAACTGGCATAATGAATGACTGTCTTTATGAAAAATTACAAGACCTCAATAAAAATGCCAAGATTCCCTGAGATGAGTTTGGCAGAAAATGTGTAAATTCTGTAAAGTGGTGTTATTTAAGTGTGTCATACTTATTAGACATGAGAATAAACTTTATCTGATTTATGTAATGTTTAATTTCATTTATGGATTGTTTACCTACCTCTGTGGTTTTTTTTCCCACTAAAGGGTTAGAACTTACAGCCACATTTAATATCTCTTTTAGTTCTTTCCCAAACCTAGCACACGCCATCTTGCTCTTGCCCACATTGTTAGAGCCATGTGACGGTGTTGAGGTGAGTACTCTATATTTCCCCATAAACTGATGGTAAATGGGAAAGATGGAACCATAGCCAACCAGAACCAGCCGGTGACAACCACCACCAACTTTTGCCAAACAGGTTTCAATTTTGAATTGCTATCTAGATTGTACTGTTGACCTGCTTAACATCATTCCCCACTCCGAGTGGTTGAGATTAGTACACGAGCTCCTGCAGGCAAAACAAACAGGCTGAAACCTTCAGGACTCACAAGAAGCAGATTTAGCAAAAAAAACTCTGAAAGGTCACCAAAGGATTCAAGGACACACAAGCTAGAAGGCATGACCCAAGCTTCAATGTTACCATTGTCACTGAATCCCCTACCATCCACATCCATCTCTTGACCAGAAGCTTAACCGGATAAGCTATAATCATTATCATTACGACCAACAACAATAATTCTTTCAAAAACAACTCTGTTGTTATTTGTTTATGGGATGTGAAGACCAAGGCCAGCTCACATTACCCATTTCAAATTGTTCCTGAGATGATAGTGATGATTCTTGAAGCAGTGCGGTCTGCAAAATGACTTGCGTTTATCTGTAAACAAAGCGTCTCAGACCCAAATTGAAGCCAAGCCACGTAAATAGATTATTAAGGCAATTGAAGTGATCTGAAGTTTGGTCAAAGATAATTGTCAAGACATGTCTTAAAGGAGAACAGTGGTGGAGAAATTCCAGAGCTTGGTATACAGGCATTTCATGATCATCAATGGAAATTGGCGATGAGTAAAAGACAAAAGACCTCAGTGGGTTATATAGCTGGAGGTGGTTGGAGGTTTATCACAGACAGTGCTTGAAACAAGTAGCATAGATGCATTTAAGGGAAACATAGGAACGGGAGGGCAATAAGGGCTACTATGGTTGATATAGATAAGGAAAGATGGGAGAAGGCTTGAGTGTAGCAGAGATTGGTTGGGCCAAATAGCCTGTTTCTGTGCCATATGTCCTGGGGAATCCTATGTAGGTTTCAAAGGGATTCAAACACAAGGATGAGAATTTCAAATTTGAGAACCGAGTGACGATGAAAATCAGTGAACACAGGGTTGTCACAGGAACTTGGGGCAGGTTAAGGTGCAAACAGGACAGTTTCAGCTGAGTCCAAATTTCACAGGAAGAAAGATAGGAGGCCATCTTGATTCAAGAGAAGGTCCAGGTTTCCACAGAAACTGGGGTAAGATCACAGTGGATTATGGAGAAACTTTGCTGCTCAACATCCACATGAGCGAACAACAGGTGGTACCATTAACATGCGCATCTGCCAACCTGGGCCTCTGAATTAATAAAAAACAACTGTTTGGAGGAAAAATAATGGAGTGTGCCACTTGCAAAATAAATCTCCCTTTGTCTGACTAAACAAAAAATTCCTAACTACGGTTTTAAGCAGATTATGGACTGACCCATCTAAAGCTTCTAGGCACCTGGTTGTTTAAGTTTTTTAAAGAAAACAGCAGGGTGTGATCAGCCTAACTTGCGTAGATCTCGTGAAAACTTGCCTCAGTGTTGCCACGGTTACTGGAAGACAACAAAGCCACATAACGCTGGCATGTCTAAGTACTTCATGAAGCTCCTGCCTTCTGAATCTGCTCACCTGCAAGTGCTAAGGTGAATACACTGAGGTCTGTTTGAGCCTGGAAAACAATCTCTGTCCTTGCTGTGGACCCCAATGCCCAGCCTCATGCTTGACCCCTTCCTTACCACAACCCTCTTCCCCCATTAAACTCAAAAATATATCTGTATTTAAATAGACTCCAAATCCATTTAGCCACATTCCATAAAACACCTACCTACAGATTACTATCTCCCTATTTTTATATAACAAATTCAAACCCATTTAAATTTCAATTCATATAGCCATCACTTATTCCCTTCTTCTGTCAGGTCTCAGGGAGGTCTTGTGGTGCAGCGGTAGTTCCCTACATCTTAACCAGGAGGCCTAGGTTCACCTGCTCCCACACTTTATCCCACTGATCCCTTCACCTGACCCTAGTATTCACCCTCCACTAGAACCCCTTCCCCTGGCCCCTTACCTGCCATCACATCTATTCGGATGATGTCACCTTCCAAAACAGCGCTGCTGACAAGACTTGCTTTTTCCATGGCTATGGTTTTCAACCTACTGTAGTTGACATGCCTCAACTGCATCTGACCAATTATCCGTGTCTCCGCCCTTGCTCCTTCTCATCATTAACAACAGTGTGATCTGGTTCCTCTTGTCCTTACTTTTCATCCCACCAGCCTCCGCTTTCAATGGATTATTCTCCAGCAGAAGGCCACCACCAAGCACATCTTCCCCTCATTCTCCCGTTTGCATTTTGCAGAGATTGTTCGCTCCAGGACACCCTAGTCCATTCCACAACCACCAACACCACTCCACCACCCACAGCACCTTCCCACGTAGCCACAGAAGGTGTAACACCAGCCCCTTCACCTCCTCCTTGTTCACTATCCAAGGGCCTAAACAGTCTTTTCAGCTGAAGCAGCATTTCACCTGCACCTCCTCCAACCATGTGTATTGTATTCACTGCACCTGATGTGGTCTACTCTACACTGGAGAAACCAAACGCAGACTGGGTGACTGCTTTGTGGAACACCTCCAGACTGTGTGCAAGCATGATCTCAAACTTTCTGCAGCCAGACATTTTAACACAATGTCCTGCTTGCATGACCACTTCTGTCCTTGGCAAACTGCAGTCTTCCAGTGAATCACAGCATATCACAGCACAGCACAAACTGGAGAAACAACATCTCATCTTCAGGTCTTGAAAAAACATCTTTTTTCTGAAGAAGGGTCCAGGCCCGAAACGTCAGCTTTCCTGCTTCTCTGATGCTGTCTGGCCTGCTGTGTTCATCCAGCTCCACACCTTGTTATCTCAGACTCCAGCATCGGCAGTTCCTACTATCTCATCTTCAGACTAGGTGCTCTACAGCGTTCTGGACTTAATATTGAGTTCAACACCTTCAAACTGTGAACCATTTCTTCCCATTCTTTTAGATTGTTACATTCTGTTATCATTTCCTCTACCCTCTTCACCCCCCACCCCGTCTTTTCAAGTCTGGCAGGAGACACACGATTGTTCTGCCATTCTCACATTCCGATCACTTAATCTGAACTATTAACACCTTTTCTCCATCAGCACCCTACACCCACTACTCCCACACCAACGCCCAAACTATAGCATAAATGCTGTCCCCTCCACACTTCAATTCAGCTGTGACGTAGAGTTATCTGGACTCGAAATGCTACCTTGCTCTCTCTCCATATATGCTGTCTGACTTGTTTGTTGTTTTCAGTGTGCTATAATATCTCTGAACAGGTTGATTTAAAAAATACCTTCCTTAGGAATTCCTTCAGATCATATTAGATGATAACATCCCTAACCCTTTTTCTTCAACCCAAAACCATTCTTCATTCCCAACCCTTTCTCTACCCCAACTCCCAATTCAACCTCAACAGCCTTCCTCAACCACTGACCCTTTCCAAGTTCCATTTCTCTTATTCTGAGGGACTGTTACATGGGAAACACTGAGAGGTTGCTTCCCCCTGGCTAGGGAACCAAGAAAAAGAATGCACAGCCTCAGGATAAGGGACCGATCATTTAGGGCCAAAATAAGCAGAAATGCCTCACTCAATGGGTTGTTAGTCTGTGGAATTTTCTATCTCAGAGAATTGTGGATGTTCCATCGGTGATCTTATTCAAGGCTGAGATTGATCGGTATTTCATCTCTTTAGGGAGTCACAGGTATGGAACCAACAGAGAAAGTTGAGTTGAAGCAGAAGTTGAGCCAACATCATATTGAATGGCAAAGCAAACATGAAGTATGTACGATTTACTCCAACTCCTGTTTCTTATGATCTCTCCTGCACTGGGATTTGCCTTTTAAGAGAATCAAATGGTGAAATGCCAAGAATCTTATGACAACATGAATTGCATAAGTGGTTCAGGCCAAGCCTTGAGAGAAGGAAGTTTCTTTCCTCTATTGGTTAGCTTATGGGGGGGCACTTAATGAAGTATCATTGACTCATGGTGGGCGATTTGGGACTACACTGTTTTCCTCTGCCTGACATGGTTAGTTTTTTGCACTGCAGCTGTGAATTAATATTAGCAAGTCTTTCAAACAGACATCACGTATACGTGTGTAGTAATAATGAGGCTTGGGGCCTACTTTGATTTCAGGTATCCTCAGGGGTTGAGCGGTAATGGTAACATTCTGGCAACATTGTCCCTAAAGTGTCAACTAGGACTCTGTACATCAGAACACAGCTGCCTCCACACACACACACACACACACACAAAGACAGACTTATAACAGATCCATAACTGACAAACAAACACTGTTGATTTTAGATTGTTGGCAAAAGAAAGCAATGGCAACATGAGGAAAATCTACTTCACACGGTGGGTAGTTAGGGTCTAGATTACATTGCCTGAGGGTGTTGTGAACATAGATTTAAATGAGGCTTTCAAGAGGGAATTGCCTAAATATTCACACAGAAAAAATCTGCAGGGCTACAGTGAAAAGGCAGAGGAGTTGGATTGGCTTAAGGTCTCCTCAAGAGAGCAGCTATGGGTATGAGAATGACCTCTTGTGCTATAATCACTCTACGATTCTATACCAGGATATCCCAAAGCATCGATGAGGTGTTTATAGAGTAATGTCTCTGTTGTGATGCAGGAAGACAAAGGGCCCCAGTGACTGAGTTGGACAAGCGCTTTGGCACCCAATGCTGTAGGCCTTTTTCAAAAGGGCTTCCACCACATTGTGTCAAGTTCCTAGGAGTCACGATAACTAACAATGTCTCTTGGACCTCCCACGTGGATGTGATGGTCAAAAAGGGACAACAATACCTCTTCTTCTTCAGCCTACTTAGGGAATTTGGCATGTCCATAAGGACCCTCAACAACCTTTACAGATGCACCAAAGAAAGCATTCTGCCTGGGTGCATAACGACCAGGTAAGACAACTACTCTGCCTGGGATCACAAGAAACTACAGAATATTGTGTACACAGCCTAGACCATCGTGGAAGCCAACCTCCCATCCATGGACTCTATCTATGCTTCTCATTGCCGCAGAAAAGCTGCCAATATAATCAAAGATCCCTCCCACCCGGTAATGCTCTCTTCCAACCTCTTCCGTTAGGCAGAAGATACAGAAGCTTGAACACACGCACCAACAGGTTCAAGAACAGCTTCTTCTCTGCTGTTGTTAGACTGCTGAATGGACTTCTCTAACTTCAAAAAATGTTGATCTTGCCTTGCACACCTCCTCTGCAGCCATAACCTTGTATGCCTTGATCTGTCTAAGCAATCTATGATCTGTATGTCCTTGTTTGCTATGATCTGCTATACTGCTGACAAAACAAAGCTTTTCACTGTACTTAGGTACATGCGATTACAATAAATCAAATCAAATCAAATGTTGGCACCATTGGTTATTGGTTACTGCTGTTGACATGAAATGGTTGTTTCAATTGATCAAGAGCTGGTCATCATGACAACAAGTTCTCAATTTCCTGTTAGTTACCTGGTGCTACATTTTCACCCATTGTTACACAGCATTTTAGCAGCTCGACAACATCTAATCAATCATCAAGGAGGTATGACAGACAAAATGACCAAAAATCATTGGACTTTCCACTTTTCCTCCTACTATTTTATCAACAAATGCACAGAAAGGTTAAGTTGCCCAAGCAGAGACTGAGTGAATTTCTATTCCATTGAGATTTCAGATGGTGTCTATTACTCATTCGTTTTAACTAATCAAAACTGCACATCAGCACACTTAACCTCAGAGTTGGCCACATGTCACTATAGTGACTATCGTATCAGCCATACTCAGAGACAGGCAGATTCAGCAAGGTTAATCAGCAAGCCAGATTCGAACAGCTCACTGGTGAAATAATTTCCCCTCCTGTTCTTTGCCAATCATTCTTCACTTTGTCTCCTCAAGTTCCTGACTTTCATAGACTCATAGACTTTACAGTACAGAGGGAGGCTGTTGGGCCCAGCATGTCCTCATAACAAAGATCTGAGTACACTAATCTCATTTTCCAGCTCTTGGCCCATAGCCCTGAAGGCTATGTAAATACCACCAGTAAATGTCTACTGACTAAATGTTAGGAAAACTTCTGATTCAACCAATCTTTCAGTTAGTGAGTTCTAGACTCCCACTACACTCTGGGTGAGAAATTTCTCAACTCTCTACCTCACACCTTAAATCTGTGCCCCCTGGTTATTAACCGCTCTACTAATAGAGAAACTACCTTTGTGTCCACCTTCTTGATACCCCTCACAATTTTATACACCTTTATCAGGTCCCGTCTTCCCTTCACTACTCCAAGGAAAACTGCCCCAGTCTATCCAATCTTTTCTCATAGCTCAGGCACCCTCTCTTGTGCAGTCCCATCCTTCCTATAATGTGGTGACTGCACATAGTACCACAGTTGTGGCCTCACCAGCATTTTAAACAGTGCCAGCATTTGCCTTCTTAATGACCTTAACAAACTGCATTTTATTGGCAGGGATCTGTGGATATTCACACCAAGATCTCTTTGACCTAGTCCCTCAGTAATTCTCAGGGACCTACCATTCATGGTGTAATCCTTTGCCTTGATGGCCCTCTCTAATTGAACTACCTCACACTTTTCCAGATTGAATTCTATTTGCCACTGTTCTGCCCACCTCATCAGTCAATGGGAGGCAATGGCCTAATGGTAGTATCGCTAAGCTATTAATCTAGAGAGCCAGATAACGTTCTGGACCCGGGTTCAAATTCCACGATGGTAGAATTTGAATTCAATAAAATACCTGGAATTGAGAATCTCATGATGACTCTGAATCCATTGCCAATTGTTGGGGAAAAACCCATTTGGTTCACTAATGTCCTTTTGCAAAGGAAACTACCATCCTTAGCTGGTCTGGCCTACATGTGACTCCAGACCCACAGCAATGTTGTTGGCTCTCAACTGTCCTCTGGGCAATTAGGGGTGGGCAATAAATGCTGCCTAACCAGTGATGCCCTCATCCCATTAATGAATAAAGGGAAAAGAAGTCCATTAACATCCTCCTGCAGTTTACAACTATCCTCCTCACTATTTACCACCCCAACAATTTTTGTGCCACCCAATAATTTCTTGATTATATCCCCTACATTTAAATCATTAATGAACACCACAAACAGCAAGGGCCCCAGAGACAAGCCCTGCAGATCCTCATTGCAAACATGTTTCCAGTCACTGGAACCTCCCCGTACCATCACCCTCTGCTTTCTGCCTTTCAGCCAACTTTGAATCAAAAGTGCCACTATGCATTGTATTATATGGCCTCTTACTTTCTTGACCAGTCTGCCATGACAGACCATTTCAGAAGCTGTGCCAAAGTCCATGTAGAGTCTTCAGTTAGTGGAAACCTTGTTTAGTCTCTCCAAACACTCCATAAAGTTGAAAATTGCAATCTGATTTTCCCTGAACATTTTCTGTGCTCTGTTGAAAAAGTGTTGCTTGTCTGTCTCTCCACAAAACTGAATAAATGTTGGCCTTATCATTGATGTCCACATCCCATGGGTGAATAATATATATTTTTAAAAATCTATGAGTAATCTCTCATTTGAAACTTCTCTTTAATGTAAACATTCCCAGACACTTCAAACACTGTATAGTTCTGTGCTTGATTAGATGAGTCTGGGAACTGTGCTTGATGGATTCAGCCTGGCTGTTTACTCAAAGCAAAGTGAACAGACACCATAGAAAGTGGGTGCTGGAAGCTGAGTTGTAAAAATGAGTGCAGATGTTTTGTGACTGCAGAGATGTTTTACCACTCCTGTCCAAAACTCTGTTGCACAGTTAGAATCTAGTGTCATCGCTGAATGGCTGTGAGATACATCAAATATACAATGTGCTACTGCTCCCACACTCTCATATTTAGAGATTCTCCAGCATCTGCAGTTCCTGTTATCTCTCGTATTTAGTGGGCTTTTTCTCCAGTTTTCACTGCCTGCACGTGTCTTCCTGCAGTACAGCAAATAGGCCATGTGTGGTCATAGCTGGGCCTTGCGCAGGTGCATAATCAGACCTTGAAGACTTTTCCAGCATTTAAGAGTTGTTAGCCCCTTTCACTGTTAATTTCGGGGAATTAAAGAGAAAAGGGAAATATTTGAATTTATATAGCACTTTCATGAGCACAAAACATTCCAAATCTTTTCTCAACCAATGAAGCAGTTTTGAGGTGCACTCATTGTTGTGAAGCATGAGAAACAGAAGTCAATTTGTACAGAACAAGCTGCCATGAACAGTAATTTGATAATAGTCAGATAGTCTGTTTCTTTACAATGTTAATTAACATTGGCCAAGACACTAGGGAATCATCCACCATGGTAGATGGTGCAATTTGAATTCAATAGACAATAGACAATAGGTGCAGGAGTAGGCCATTCGGCCCTTCGAGCCAGCACCACCATTCATTATGATCATGGCTGATCATCCACAATCAGTATCCTGTTCCTGCCTTATCCCCATAACCCTTGATTCCATTATCTATAAATATTCAATATTATTCATTATTCAATGAATATCTGGAATAAAAAGCTATCCTAACTGTTTAATTGAGGCATTCAAGAGGGTATTGGGTGATTTTTGGATAACAAAATTTTTGGGGGAAAACAAAATTGGCATGAGCAAATGATGCTCATTTAATGAGTTGGTGCAGACATGATGGGCTGAATGGTCTCCTTCTGCACTGTGACACTTCTATGATTCTCTGATGGTGTCAAATGTAATCAACGTCAATTGTTTAAAAACCCACCTGGTTCACTAATGCCCTTTTGGCAAGAAAATCTGTCCATACCCGGTCTTGCGTACATGTGACTCCAGATCCAGATTACACCAGGTTGGCTACGACTTGTACTTAGCCAAAACCTAAGATTTAACCTACCTTCTTCAAGTCTGTTTCAGAAGCCTCCATTGATTCCCAGCCTTCATCACCTTCTCTGACAACTGCATTTGTGACAGAAATCACACAGCACAGGTGGAGGCCATTTGACTTACCATGTCTGAGCTGGGTCTTAGCAAGAAATGTCCAATTCCCATCCACCTCTGATCCTACACACTCTACCCTGGTAGCCCTTCCTTTGCATATATTTATTCAATTCCGTTTTGAAAGTTTTAAATGAAACAGTTGCCAACTCCACATTCCATATCAGAATAATTCACTGCGTAAAAAAAAACATTATTTTCCTCTGTGGTTCATCTACCTATTCTTTTCAACCTCTGTTGTTTAGTTACCCGACCTCCTGCCTGTGGGGTTGCATTTTGTTAATTGCCAGTAATGTACTCCGTGATTCCTCTTCCTTTGTGCGGAAGCATCAGGCTCTGATCATTTGCTTCCAGCTGAGGAGTTACGGTGTTACACCACTGTAATATCCTGTGTTTGTGACATGACTTTCAATCCTGAGTGTTTAGCATTCCCAAATTCTCTCCTCTCAGCCAGGAAATGAAGGAGATTTCAGCTCTGATACACATGCCTGGAATTCAGCCTACATGATGTCCGTCACACTCCCCTCATCTCCTACATTCGACTTGACGCCAGTTATTCTTTCAGATAGTCAACATTTGTTTGTGATGACTCAGTCTCAGGCATGTAAGGCTCGATTTTACTCAAGTTAACTCTTCCATCCCATGGCTACTAGATCCTTAGGACTGAGGAATTAGGGAGGTCTAGCCATCCATATCTAAGACCTCCATGTCCCCAGTTGTAGGCAGAGTTCACCCTTCTAATCCCATCATCCCAACTGTAGGGGAAGCTCTATCCCACTGACTGTAGGAAGAGTTCAATCTCAACCACGCCAGCAGCAGGGGGAACACTAACCCAACCCCTCCATCTGCAGGGGATGCTCTAAAGCAGAGAGATCTATAGAGGCCTTGGTATAGGGTAATCAATGCTCTTTGCCTCTGTTGTACATTATGTCTGACATGGGGAACCTATTAGATGGCAACACACAAATACCAAAACCCAATCGACATACACCTGGAGATGTCAGATTTGAGTACATAGCCGGCTTACCCCATGTGTACGTTGCCAATAACTACACACACGACACAGACAGGGCCATATCACAATACTGTGGAATTCATCAAAAGGAATGGGTTCCATTCCATTATTGCTCATGTGATCATTGATCACTATTACCACTTCCTGGAGGTATGTGCCCACTCTTCTGGTAGCTGACACGACTCCTATATCCTAGAACACCCTCGTGTACCTCAGCCATTTGAGGGTTCAGGAGCCTTATAAATTTAGTCACTGGGAGTTAAGGGCTACCCACTGCGACCATGTCTCATGACAGCATTGGGCAACCCCTCGACTAATACAGAGCACAGATACAATGCTGCTCATTCTTTAACCAGGGCTGTGATGGAGTAGATAAGGGTGCTGCTGAAAATATGTTGGGGGACCCTCCAGTATAGTCTGGATGGAGTGTGCTGCACTATCCTAGCATTGTTGTGCACTATACAATCTGAATTGGCAACGAGATGATGTGCTGGATGCTGAGCAACTGGGAGAATGGGAGCAGTCTTCCAGGAAGGAGAAGGTCTGATGAAGGGTTTAGGCCCGAAACGTCAAGCTTTCCTGCTCCTATGATGCTGCTTGGCCTGCTGTGTTCATCCAGCTCCACACCTTGTTATCTATGGAGGAGGAAGCTGTCCTTGTGTATGAAAGAGCTCTGTTGTGTTGGGTGCTACAAGCTGGACCCGGTTCCAGTTGATGAGAACTGGATGCAGCAGATTACGATGGAATGCACAATAGTCATTGGTCATGATGACAGTATTTGGTTTGCATTGTGGGGGTGAGCCACAGCCTGTATTAGTTTTGCTTGTGCTCCCTTTTGGTGGCTGTAAATAAAAGCTCATGTTTGGAATTGTTCCATTGCTTGCCCAAATATGATGTTCCCTTCTTGGACAATGACAAGATGTGCGAATACAGTGAGCACTGGGCACAAGACAGCATTGCCCTAGAGAGGATATGGCTAAGGATTGGTAAATTGTGTAACCTGGTGGTTAAACAGCGACTAAGGTAAGAGAATGGAGTTGTGTGTGTGAGGGGGTGTCAGCCATGCTGGCTATGGCCTGTGAGCCGTATGGCTTTGTGTCTGCAGTGTCATGACATTGCTGGTGAGGGACAATGCCAGATTGCATGGAATGGGGTGTGTAGTTAATAAGGTAAGCTTGGTAAAAAATGAGAATGAGAAATTGCGCTGGGCCTCATGGTGACAATTCATCCAAAAGCAAGACGTGACTCGCACTTAGCCAGAAAAAGTAAGATTCAGCCCAACTGGCTTATTAATTGACCATCTGTGTCTGGTTTAGAAGTGAAGAGTCTTGTTTATTTAGCCTGAGTTTGTCTGTAAATTTCTAAACTGGGCGGCTAGGAGTTTAAAATTCATGTCCATGCTAGTTTAATGCTATTGATAATCACTGTCAGATTAACAACTGGGTTATAGACAATGATTTAATATAAATACATTAATCTCCAAAGTCTGACTTTTAAAGTCTCTATGCAGCTATTTAAGTTTCCTTGTTCACTTATTTTATGTCTCGTGACTTCTGTTATTGCAGGTTTTAATTAATTTTGGATCAGGAGCTAAGCAAATATTATAGCTCTCGTGGTTCATCATGTCTCCCTCAATGACTCTGTCTCGTTCTTCCTGTCTGGCCAGAGGCTCAGTAAACTGGATCCCCTGCTGGCCAACCACTTGGGACCCTCTTGTCTCTCGTGCCCTTGATCCCTCAGATCTTAGCCAAATCTCCTTGCCCTCCTCACCCCACCTCGTCAAGCCTGGCCCAGACAATTGGGAGACATACCAGGCCTTTGTACACAGGCAAGTCAGAGGGAGTAGTTTCCCTCGAACCATGTGATCAACAGCTTCAATTATTTTAAAAGCCTCAAATTAGATCTCATTTTGATATATAAGTGAACACAAAAGAAATTGGAAGGGTTCGTGTGGAATAGTGATAGTGTCCCTACCTCTGAGCCAGGAGGCCTGGGGTTCAAGTCCCATCTTTCTGGAAATGTGTGATAACATCTCTGAACAGGCTGATTAAAAATATCTACAAACTTAATAGGTGGAAACCTTGTGATTTATCAGTCTGTAATAATCTTGCATCTTAAATTACTCCTGAATTTGGGAATAATGTTGAAAGTGCAGCGCCTCAAATTTGACTGTCCAAAACCTAGAGCTGCCTGATAATTAGATGCTTTCATAAAGCTCTGCGGGTAAATTTTAATTGAGTTAACATTTTTTGAAAACATTCTGGACAGTTGATAGGTGATGCATTGACGTGCTGTGCCTCCAGGTTAGTTATCGGCTTTACCAATTCATTTGCCAGTTTATCCCACGCTCCAAGTGAGTCTTGACACCTATTGGACCTGGCTTGACGTGAACTGCATATGGCCCAAACAACCTGACCTGAAATCTGGCAATATCCGAAATCCAGGATTGATCAGTTCCAAGGGTGCCAAATTCTGAGTTCCGTACCCATAGAGTGAAAGGAAAGGTTCCCATTTCTTGTGGGATTAGAAGTGAAGAGTCTTGTTTATTTAGCCTGAGTTTGTCTGTAAATTTCTAAACTGGGCGGCTAGGAGTTTAAAATTCATGTCCATGCTAGTTTAATGCTATTGATAATCACTATCAGATTAACAACTGGGTTATAGACAATGATTTAATATAAATACATTAATCTCCAAAGTCTGACTTTTAACAGCATCTCAAGTCCTGACCTTGATACTTTGAACATTTAACATCCTGAAGGGGATTTACTGGAAATTGACAATATACAGTTGGGACCCCAAGCAATTAGCCTCTAACTGATCTAAGCATGCGTCTGGTCACTTCTTCCCTGTAATGACTGCCTA
Source organism: Ginglymostoma cirratum (assembly GCA_024137785.1). Classification (NCBI taxonomy): domain Eukaryota; kingdom Metazoa; phylum Chordata; class Chondrichthyes; order Orectolobiformes; family Ginglymostomatidae; genus Ginglymostoma; species Ginglymostoma cirratum. The sequence goes on along the minus strand of JAHRHZ010000008.1, from coordinate 11,609,944 downwards.
ACAGGTTGGGTTCCAGAGACAGGCTTCAGTTTGGTGATTGGTCATCACCATGCTTCACATCCTCTTCTCTCTACCTCCGACCCTGGTCATTGCTATAGCCATGAGCAATGTCATAGGAGATCAACTAATAAAAACTCTACATAGATGCGTCTCAGGCAAGATAAGGGCTTTTGACAGTTGACGAGTCTAATTTAACACGGTCAGTAATGTTTGCAAGAGGTGCTTACAGAACTACATGACCTAAGTAGATATTTTGAAATGTATTTTTATTCATTCGTGATATGTCTAGGCTAGCCCGGCATTTATTGCCCATCCCTAATTGTTCTGGAGAAGGTGGTGCTACTTTCTTAAATTGCTGCAGATCTTAGGGTGTGAAGACAGAAAGGATTCTGTTAGGGAAGGACTTCCAGGATTTTGACCCAGTGACAATGAATGCAGTTCCCCTCATTCTAACTACAGGCTGTCTTGGAATCTCCAGGGAGATTAACATTATTTTGTGTCTGTGTTGGTTCCACTGCACTCAATTGGGAATTAACGCTTTCAGATCCTTCCAGGCTCATATAAATAAAAAAAAAACAGTATGCAGAAGACAGGGATAGCAGGAACTGCAGATGCTGGAGAATCTGAGATAACAAGGTGCAGAGCTGGATGAACACAGCATCAGAGGAGCAGGAAGGCTGACGCTTCGGGCCTAGACCCTTCTGATTTCTGATATCTTAAGAAGGGTCTAGGCCCGAAGTGTCAGCCCTCCTGCTCCTCTGATGCTGCTTGGCTTGCTGTGCTCATCCAGCTCTGCAGAAGACAGGGCCAGGTGGTGTCAGATTCACCTATTGTAAACACCCCCTCCCTCTGTACAACCCTCACTTCCAACCCACAAACCTGTAACTGAACAGTCACCCATCAAAAAAAGTTGTTAAATTGAGAATTACCAAGTTGGAAGGAAGTGGGACTTAAACACCAGAATGGACCACTTAGGCCAAATGGCCTGTTCCCGTCTTGAACAGTTACATAATTCCATGCAACATTCAGCTGAAATCAAAAGCTGAAGGAAAGCACATAGTGTTTCATCCCTGACCTATCGTCATATGGATGAGGTAGTTTTAGGCTCATCTTGTGTACGTTGGAGTTTGCAACCAACCAGACATTCCAACACAAACATTTCACTTTGGCTCAAATGTGGCATTTGTTCAAACTTTGAAAAAGGCAAACGTAAAAAGAAGTAAAGGTGGTTTTGACAATAAGTGGAACAAGCTCCCAAATGCAGAAAACTTCATCCTTTCTCATTGATACAACTCCTCATTGTAACTCTCAGGGTCCTCTTTCTTGAGAGAACTGGTCTGACTGAGGTCAACTTTCACCATCTTTGTCCAGGTTGAAATCTAGCAAATCAACAGCATCTCAAGAACCGAAAGAAGGTTCACTTGACCGATTCGTGGGATGGAGTTAGCTTATGAGAAAAGAGTTGGTGGGGCTTGTATCCAATAGAGTTTAGAAGAATGAGAGGTGATGTTGTTGAAATATAAGATTCTGAGGGGTTTTGATAGGATGGATGCTAAGTCAAAGTTTACCCCTGCAGTGGAATGTAAGAATTAGGGGACACAGTTTAGGAGTGAGGGGCCTCCATTATAAGGCTGAGATGGCGAACAATTTTTCTCTCAGAGGATTGTTGGTATGTGGAATTCTGTCCACAGAGAGCATTGGAGATTAGCTCATTGAATATATTCAAGACTAAGTGAGACAGGTCCTTGATCAAAAAGGGAGTCAAGGAAGGCAGAGGATTGGGGCCCCACGCAGCAAGATTGGAGGGGGTGGATGAGCCTCAGATTGAGTCAAGGTCGGGTCAGCCATGACCTGAGAGAACAGCAGGACAAGCCTGAGGGGACAAACAGCTTACTCCACTCCCACATCTTGTGTTCTTCATTACCCACTATTGTGGAGCCAAGGGGGTAATTTCCCACCATTTTACAACCAATGGAATACAAATCAGACAAATGCTAGGCTGTTCCCTTACCAGAATCCATTCAAAAATCGATGCCACTGTCTTCTAAACTCATTTGTTAAGTTTGAATCAATGACCTTCTCTAGTCATTTATTTCACAGCTCAATTGTCCTTTCGATGAAATGTTTTATGAGCCTATTGAGGTAAGCTGATGTTTGTCATAAATTGTTCATTTTACGATGGATGCCTGAATGTTAATACAGGGTCAACAGGGGCAATAATTTTCTTTGCATAATTTTGTACTAGAACTACGCAGGATACATCCCACAGAATCTAACCAATGTCCAATAGTGATTATAGTCATTGTGCACACCAGCCTTCTACTTATGCAATCTTGTACGTTATTTGGGTTTTTTCAAACAATTGTTAATTGCTATGTTTATAATTCCATTAGATTTCCTTCATGGTCTTCCCTCATATTATGGCACCGTTCCACATAGTACACATTCTTTTTGTTTGATCTTAGTTTATCCTTAGCAGCCCTTCCAACTTCCTCACTTCTAACACAGCTCACTGTATGTTTACCACAACCTTTTTCTTTATTTCCATTGCCTCAACGTTAATGATTCAATGGTCAACACCAACTTGCATTAATATTGCACACTCAGAGATAGTAAGAACGGCAGATGTTGGAGTCAGAGATAACACAATGTGGAGCCGGAGGAACACAGCCAGCCAGGTAGCATCAGAGGAGCAGGAAAGTTGATGTTTCTGGTCAGGATCCTTCTAGCTCCACACTGTGTTATCTTTGCATTTATATTGCGTTTGTTCACATCCACTGGACATCTTAGACCGTTTTACAGCCAAGGAAGTACTTTTGGGAGTGTCGTCAGCTGTCGTACAATTCAAGAGTAGAGTCTGTGCAGGATCATGAGATTCTGCCTTGGGTCCTCATGCTACTGAATGGGCCAATTCTTAACCAAACAATCTTTAGACATGTGGGGTAGGGTGCTCCTTAAGATAGTGGGACCTAGACGACAGGATTTGCTTCCTATTCTTTCCTTCTCTGCCACTGAATTCCGTTATAATTAAGCTGTTTGGGTTTCTTTTAAAAGCTGCCACACTTCAGGTGGAGCTTTAGAGTGTCTTTCAAAAATAAATCTTCCGAAGTGTAATCACTGTTACAAATGTAGCAAATACAGCAGCCAATTTACTCACAGCAAGCTCCCACAACCAGAAATGTGATAATGGCAAGATAACCTGCCTTAATCTGTTAATTAAGACATAAATATTGACCAGGATGTGAAGAATAACTATCCTGTTATTCTTCCTAAATTATGCTACAGGAATGTTGTGTCCACCTACAAGAGCAGATGAGGCCTTGGTTTAACATCTCGCCTGGAGGCCAGCATCTCTGACTCCCTCAGCACTCCCTGACACATGCACTGTCTGTGTCAGTCTTCACTTTTGTACTCAATACCTGCATTGTGACTTGAACTTATTATTTTGTGAGTCAGTGGTAAAAGCACTATAAACTGAGACACAGTTGACACTTGTAATGTAGTGAATGGCTCTAAGGCTCCTCATAGGAATATTATTGGACAGAATATGACACTGAACGACAAAAAAAGGCCTTAGGACAAATAAACAAAATGCTTGGTCATAGAGGGTAGTAAAAACTGCCGATGCTAGAGTCAGAGATAAGTGGCAATTGGATGCACTTAGGAGCGTGAGGGTGATGAAAAGTGTAAGGAAGAAGGATCCCGACCCGAAACGTCAACTTTCCTACTCTTCTGATGCTGCCTGGCCCGCTGTACCTTCTGCATGGTCATAGGGTTGGGTATTAAGGTGTGTCTTAATAAAGGAGGGGAGAGAGTGTGGAAAGAAGAAGTTTAGGGAGGGAATTTAAGATCTTATGAGCTAGATGGTAGAAATCTGGAGATTTTCCCCAAAAGTTCCTAGTCTATATCTTTAAAACAAGAACAACAAAGATAAATCCCTTACATTCTGCCATTCGTAACTAAAACTTCCCAAGTAAATAATCTTATTTGGTTGTTTGGAACTGCAGATCTTGAATCATGCTGAAAAGAGAGACATGTTTTCAAAACTTTCCATCTTGCACTCATCAGGACAAATGCAAGAATGCCAAATTTCAAATAATCATCACAATTTATACCACAGTGGCTTGCTGGTTGATTGGTGAGTTGATTCTGATTGGCCAACATGTTGCCATGGAGAAAGCACCAGGCTGTCCAAGTTTCTGGGCAATTCAAAAAGGGACAAGGCTTGAACATACTTCGTTTGTTTGCAGAGAACGGGTCCCTCTGTTTGAACGTATGTTGCTTTACATACGTGTAAATAAACTATGTTACAAACTTACCTTGTATCTCATGCGGCTATCAACACGCCATTGAAATTTGGCAATCGTGCATTTATCTTGATGAGTGTAAAGTGAAAAATTCCAGCAACATGTCTGTGTTTCCAGCAAATCTCTTTTGATCCAGTTTTTAAGCCAACTATAATGACAGTGCCATGATAGGGGTCTTTTTATAATCTCACTTCTTTGTCATGAAGCATAGACGCCAAAGGATTTCTGATAAACCATTACTGTACATTCCATCAGTATTACATCAGCTATCATTCCAGTAACATCTCTGGGAAAATCCCCAGCAGGTTAATTAAACGTGAATGCTTTTCCTGAATGCATCCCAACAACTATTCAACACGTTCTAACTTTCCACCACTGGATCCCTCAATATTGTTTCAACGCTTTCTCTGCAACTAATGTTAGCTGTTGTGTACTGAGCTCACCCAAATTCTGCTATCCACATTGTAACTCACACCAAGTCCCATTAGTCCACCACCTTTGTGCTTGCTGACTTACATTATCTCAGTCTAGAAGTAATTATCCTTGCCCTCCATGGTCTCACACTACCACTATTACTGTGTAATCTCCGCCTCACACTTTCCTTGGCCATCAACTCCTGGAGTGGGACTGAACCCAGAGCTTTGGGTTTGGAGATGGAATGTTGGGTTCAACCATTTAAATGGCCTCTGGAAATCTAAATAAAGAACCACCCTTAGACACTCCTTTTTCAAGCAAATTAATGAACTTCTGAAAAAACTCAATTAGGTTAGTCAGACATAACCTATATTTCAGATGGTTTAGGAAGGATATACATACTCTTTAGAAACTAGCACCATACCAGCTCTGACCAATTCAACCGCTCAGTCACTCATCCAAACTTCTTTGCCTTGGTAATCCTTTTTTTTAATCACATGCTGATGAAGCATCTTTGGGAATACCTTGTTATGTTAAGGACACTATGTCAATATGAATTGTTGTTGCATTCCCAGATGAGCTTCCTTGTATGGATGCAGATATTGGGAATGTGGTCCCAGCAGATAGAGCTCTGCCCTGATCCCCATGTTAAAGATGTGATCATAATGTCATTAGGCTGTGGTGAGCAGCAGGGAGTGGGGGCAATGCTCGATTTTCAGGGACAGACAGGGTTAATGTAAGGTTTGTTCAGATTTGTCTCAGTGCTCAGTTACCTCCAAGTTATTGATTCATCCTTTGGCTTTTTGGAAAATTTGAGGCATATTCAGAACATATGAATACAAGGGGGCCATGCACCCCCTTGAGACTGTTCTGCCATTCGATGAGATCATAGCCAATCTGTGGCCTGAGTCCATATACCTGTGCCCCATATCTCTTAATACCTTTGGTTAACAAGATGCCCATCTCAGTTTGAAAACTAAACACTGATTGATTGTCAACTGACACTAAGAGAGATTCAAACATCCACCCTGTTTTGAACTGGATTTACTAGAGGATTTGAATCATGGGGCTTGTGAACAAAACAGATAGTGAGAAACTGTTCCTATTGGTGGAAAGATTGAGAATGAGAAGATTGAAGATAATTGCTGAAGGTAGCAATGGAGACATGAAGAGAAACTTGTTCTCACTACAAGTGGTTGGGACCTTGAATGCCCTGCTTGAGAGTGTGGAGGAGGCAGGTCCAACTGAGGCTTTCAAAAAGGAGCTGGTTATTATCTGAAAAGGAAGGGCATGCAGGGTTATGGGGGAGAAGGCAGGAGAATTGACTCTAGGAGAATCGCTCATTTGGAGAAATGGGGCATTCCAGTTGGGTCGAATGGCCCTTTTCTGCACTGTAACTATTTGGTTATTCATTCTGGCAAAGCATTTCTTAACTTGGCTCTTGAAAAGTCTGGCTCTAATTTTTGGACAATCTGCCACAGTCTGAGATTCCTCATCTGGCAGAAATATTTTCTCCCAATCTACCCTATCTGGTCCTGTTAACGCTTTACAAACTTCAATCAAATTACAGTAGCTCAGTGGTTAGCACTGCTGCCTTACAGCGCTAAGGACCTGGCTCTGATTCCACCTTCGGGTGACCGTCTGTGTGGAGTTTGCACTTTCTCCCTATGTCTGTGTGGATTTCCTCCCACAGCCCAAAAATGTGCAGGTTAGATGGATTAGCTATGCTAGCTAAATTGCCCACAGTGCCCAGGGATGTGCAGACTAGGTGGATTAGCCATAGGAAATGCAGGGATAGGGTAGGGGCTGTGCCTGGGTGGGATGTTCTTTGGAGGTCTGGTATGGGCTAAATGACCTCTCCATACTGCAAGGATTCTATGATTTGTTAACCTTCTCAACTTCAGGGAATCCAACTGTCATTTACTTGTAGCTGAACCACTAGAGTTCAGGTATTATTCAACAAATACCCTGTTGAAGGTAAGAAACTCATTACTGCATCTATGAAAGTTCATGAGGGCAGACCAGATCATCCTCAACAGACCAAATGGCCTCATTCTGCTCTAATTTCTTATGTTCTTTTCAATTAAAGTTCTTACTGTTATTTTTCTTTGTGACTATTTAAATAAATAATGGATCACTTTAAGTGCATTCCAAAAACTGAGAAAATTTGCTCGATTTTGACAAGAGTTCCACCTCTTTCCCTTTACCAGCTGTAAAACCCTCATGTCTGGAATTACAATGCCACAGAAAGATATTCCAGTAATGCGCTCCCTCACCGCCCCTCACTCTCCCAGTGCTGACCTCTGTTGGTCACTTTTTTGTACAGCAACGATTGTGACTTTTAAAGAGGCGGCATGTGTTTTCCTTTAATAAATGTGACAGCACGTGCTCGTTGGGTCAGGTCTGTGCCAGTCAAATGTCAATGTGTCACTCAAATGAATGTGCAGAGACCCAGACATGTCTACATGATATTCAACTGTGGACAGCATCTTAGCTCGGTTCATTCACTGATTCTGAGCAGAAACCCTGCCTCCCAAGCCCAGGGAGACTCTGTGACATATCTCAAGCCACTATATGGGGATGTCAACAGCCATCTGAGCACAGAGCTGGTAATATACTTGCAGCTTTCATATCTGTATTTATATATGGCTCTGTACTAGGTGCTGGACCAATTCAACTGCAGAGACCAGCATGCCTTGCATCTGAGTCAGAAGGCTGGGAGTAAAGCCCAGCTTCCAGAGATCCTCCAGAGCACAAAAGTGAGGCTGACTCTCCGAGGGCAGTGCGGAGGTACTGCCACCTTTTAGATGAGGCATCAAAGGGAGCATCCATCTGTTCTCTCAGGGAATGGGAAAGATCCGGCTTTCTTTCCTGAGGACAAGCAGGAGAACACTGCCCGGAGTCCTGGGCAATAATTAGTGAATGTTGCAAGCCGCTATCACATTGCTGTTTGTTGGAGCTTGCTGTGCACAAATTGGTTGCGCTGGTTCCTACATCAGTGACTCACTTCAAAACATGCTTCCTTGGTTGTAAAGTGCTTTGAGCTATTGTCAAAGGTGCTATATAAATGCATGCTCATTCTGCACTCAATAAGCCACTGGCAGGGGTTGCTTGTATGCCTTCAAAGCAGCTTGCAAGAATACCCTTGAGCAAAGAAATTAGCAATGTCACAAACAACAGTTTGATGCAAGCAAGCCTTTAAATAACCTTTACTACTACTTATCAAATAGGGCAGCATGCATTTAAATTCCTTGAAGAGGAAAAGCCAGTGAGTTACTTACATCTGTTTGTGTGTGTGTGTGTGTGTGTGTTTGCGATTTTTTAGGTCCCGCCCTCTTTCAACAACATAAAACCTTCAGTCCACAGCATGAGACAGTGAAGAGTCTGAGCAGCTCTCAGGAGCTGGACAAGTACAGGGCTTGGTGATTCTGACAGTTACCAGTGAGGGAATACTGTATTATACAGCCTGATAACTCAGACAGTCTGAAGTCCCAGTAACACCAGATCAAAACAGGTAGGTGCTTTATGTTTACTTAATTTTAAACAAGTATCTGTTAGACTAGAATTTGTAGTATCAAGTTTAACATCTGATATGCTTGAATGAACTCCAACCTTCAGGACATTGTGGTGAGTTGAAAGTCTTCTTATCCTTAAGGTGATGATAGCTTCTGGATACAGGAATTGATCATTTGTACCAGTTCTATCCAGTGCCTATGTGCACAGCAATCCTGATGGGGCACAGGGCTCTCAGTTCAAATCCCATTTCATGATGTAAGTGTTAAAAAATCAAGGCTGATTCTCCAGCATATTACTAAGATGCTGTGTCATTGGGGATGCAATTTCTTTCCTTGTGAGATGTTAAACCCAGGCCTCTTCTGTCTTCTGTGGTGGAAAGATCCCATGCCACCAATGCTGCTCTAAGCTGTGCGGCCATGCAACTCCTGGGAAACTCTACACTTGCCAATTGGTGTTCTGATGCATTGGCTTCTGTTTTCTCTGGCCGCTGCAGCCACGCATGGCCCTCAGAGCTCTGTGCAGCTGCAAGAAAATTTAGAGGGAGCATTGCATGGCACAGTTTCAAAGAAGAACAAGTGTGTTCTCCTTCCCCTGGTGTCCCAGCTGACATTTATCCCTCAATCAACATCACAAACAAGTTTATCGGGTCGTTATCGCCAGTTTGTGGGAGCTTGCTGTGTGCAAATTGGCTGTTATGGCAGCGATAGCAGTGCGCAAACTCTGCTGTTGGTATCAGATGCATTGCAAACCAGCCAACTCACTCCAACTTCACCGGCTGAGGTTACTATGAAGTGTCAATCTCTCCCCTTTGCCTGAGGCATGGTGACCCTCAGGTCAAACCACCACCAGTCGTGTCTCTCTCTCTCTGTCTAATGAGAGATAAGATCTATGGTCCTCTGGGACTATAGTGATTTACCTTACTTCACAAAGTACCTCACTGGCTGTAAAGTGCGTTGAGGCATTAGGTGGGTGTGAAAAATGCTAGATAAATGCAAATCATTCCAATGGACTATCCTGCTTGCTATGAGGGTTAGGCGATTATTTAACTGAATGCACTGCAATCATCCTCCACGTGTTATCTTTTCTCAAGTTCTCTATCTCAGAGAGGCCAATTCTCTCACCTTGCTTCCAATCTGCATTAGATCAGGTAGCCCAAAACAACAGAAGCATGCATTCATTAACCTGGGCAATTGCTTATAATTTTGCCTGTCAAAAAATCCCACACATCACTTGCTAGGCAGGAATATATTTCTTATCAGGCAGTCTCTCAGGATCGAGAATGAATTGCTTCCACCCTGGCTTGAAATACTTCGCTGAAAATAAATCAAGGAAAAAGCTTTGTTGCCAAGCACTACCACTTGCACTGTACTGTCCCTTTACGGATGCTTCTCTATAGGACTTGTTAGGTAACAATACAGGCAGCTATGGATGGGGTTTGAGGGTAGTAAGGGCAGGGACTACCCTCTGGAGTTTAGAGTAAGAGGCAACTTGATTGAAAATGTAAAAAATCCTAGTGGGGTCTTGACAGGGTGGATGTGGACAGGGTGTTTCTTCCTGTGGGAGAATCTAAATCCAGGGGTTTCAATATAAGGGTTGATCTTTTAAAACAGAGATGAGGAGAATTTTATTTTCTCACAGAGGGTCATGCATCTTTTGAATCCTCTGCTTCAAAATATGGTGGAAGCAGATTCTTTCAACCTTTTTAAGGCAGAGGTGGTATAGACAAGGGAGTGCAAGATTATTGGGGGTAGGCAGAACTACAGAGAATTCAGATCACCAATGATTTTATTGACTGCCAGAGCAGGCTCGAGGGACTGTATGGCCTACTTCTGCTCCTAATTTGTATATTAGTATATGCCCCGAATTTAATTTCCAGTCAGGTCTGAATTACCTCAGCTGGAGCTGGAGTCGGGGTAGGAGTAGAATTTGCCTCAATGCCAAGTGTGTGAGGGAGGGGGAACAGCAGCTACGGTCCAACTCCAGGTCAGTGACCGGAGCTGCACTGCGAATGTGCGTCAGTGCTGCTCTAACGGTGTTCAGCTCTGGCGTTACCCCACTGACACCGAGGAGAACACATGCACTAGAACGGTTAGTCTGGCGTATCACGGGCTGGTTTAGTCGGTGGCAATCTGGCTATTCAACTACAAAGCATCTTGCACACAAGCCCAATCTGGCTATAGGTTACTGAGCCACCGGGTGGTGGTGGTGGAGGAAGTAGGTATGGATGCAGTGCGCGGTTGTGGAATACCTCGCTGTCGAGCTGAAGCATGAATGGGCACGCACGTAGCCATTACTCACCGGTTTGCAATCAAAAACGGTAACTACGAGCTCAGTTTTTAACCCGTCCCTAGCCCAGGGGCACTGAAGACAGTGGCAGCACTGGCTGAGAGAGTCTGCACAGCCGATGTTTCTGAAGCCAAGAATATTCTGCTTTGTGCAAACTGAGTTATCTATATGAAGCTTAATGAATCACCAATGGCTGTCTCATGAGCTGGCGCGTGCTTAAAGCCGGACCTCATCGGTTTGTAGATGTTGGGGCTGCTGGATAAAAGAAATATTTAAATAATTCAGTCATCAGCCAACTCGGGATTCAGCACCCAAGTCTACGACTGTAAGCTCTTATTGAGGATGTTACTCCAGCTGTTTAACTGTCCAATAATTCGCAGAACTCTGCAATCACCAAAAAATTTCACAGTTCTTGTCATTCATTTCCCAACAAAGGCACTCCATCCCTCCCACATGATTTTAATTCCCATTTCAACTAACTCTTGTTAATGGTGTCTGCAATAATTTGAGTACCGATGTGTCACTTTTAACATCCCAGGGATGCATCAGAGGCACGGTTATGAAACAACACTTGACATTGAGTCACGTAGGGAGATGTTGGGGCGAGTAACCTAAGGTTTGGTCAAAGAAATTGGTTTTCAGGAGCAACTTAAAGGAGCGGAGAGAGGAGGCTTGGAGGAGGGATGCCTGTATGCAGGGCTAGTAGTCCAAATGCAAACAATGCACACCATGGCTGGTGAGATGGTACTGTACCGGTATTGTCACTGGCCGAGTAATCTAGGGGCCCAGACTCGTATCATGGGATCAAATCCCACATGGCTTGTGGGAATTTAAACTAAATTAATATTGAGTCATCAGCGATAACTATTATCAATTGTTGTTTTAAAATAAAATTGGTTCACTATGTCCTTTAGGGAAGGAAATCTGTTGTCTTGCCTACATATGACTCCAGACCAACAACAATGTGGTCGACTCCTAACAGCACTCTGAAACGGCCCTAGCACATCATTCAGTTCAGGGGCAATTCGTGACGGCAACAAATGTCAACTTTGCCAGCAATGCCCACATCTCAGGCAAGAATAAAGGAAAGAAAATTATATCTAGAATGTGGAGGAAAAGGCTAGAATTGGAGGGATGCAGAGATCTCCAAGGGCTGGAGGCATGACAAGGGAAGGAGTGACGCCATGGAAGGATTCATAAAGTAGGATGAGTGGAGCTGTTGCTGGAAGGGTTTGGGTAATGGGGCATCAGAATTTTGGATCACGTTGGAAGGTGGAGGTGGACGGCAGAGGGTTGAAATAATCAAATCTAGATGTTAAAAAAAAATCAGCAGAAGGATTAGTTAACCTGGTTGGGGCTCTGCCAAAACTGATTCTGTCCTCAACTAACATGCACACACATCCAAGTTATCCAGCAGGATTTCTGGATCGGAACTGAACTCTGTTCATGATCCATGATATGTTAAGGTGTCAGTTCGTTTTGGAATTACCCAGAAGCTTGGGCTGCCTATAGTTCCGTATGGAAACACTTCCACCAATCAGAGTCAACTTGCCAACCAGTCAGCATTCTCTGCTCCTGTAGTATAAATTGTTGTGACAGTCTTAAAATTTGGCATTCTTGCATAAGTCCTCATGATGAGTATAAGATGAAAAGCTTTCACGTCTCTCCATTCATCAAGGTTAAATGTTGTTAGTAAAGACACAAATTGGGGGTCTACTGGCCCAATTAGGATGGGGATATTCATCTGAGGGATTTTCCTGCTCCTCATCATTGTCCAATGGCCCGCCTACTGGAGAGTCTCTTACCAGGCAGAAATGGGATTGGAACTGGCTGTAATAGGCCTGCCTCCCATGGCTGAATAGCCCAGTTATCCATTGCTATCTGTGGGCTCACATTCAGTCAATGGGTTACTTGGACTATTACAACTAGTCCTTGAACTATATCAAGGAATCAGGAGACAGTAAAATATTTAGCTTTCACCAACTGTGAATGAAAGTTAGAAAGTAGTAACTTGGGTGATTGTTAAAGCTGATCAATTTGAAGCAGCCACTCCTCTCACAATACCAATAAATATTAAGATATCTGTATTTCAAAATAGTTTCCAGGTAGCTCAAGATTCAGGCCCCTCACAGCCATCATTGATGATTGATTCTTCCTGCAATGTTCTATTAGTCTTGAGCTTGCTGCAGGCATAAATCAGTGAGGAAGAGGTGACAAGTTTGAAGCCGATATATTAGCTATACACAATGACCTGAGCTCATTCAGTTTTTGTTACATCCCAACTGTACCAAGGTCTTTATTGGTGAGACCACTCTGACAGTGGTCATGGAAGCTTTTCTATCCTGTTCTAAATCAGGACAGTTTAGACTCTGTATCTAACCTCATGCTGTATCTGCCCCGGGAGCATTTAATGGGGACAGTGTAGAGGTAGGTCTACTTTGTATCTGACCTCATGTTGTACTTATCCTGGGAGTATTTGATGGGTACATTGTAGAGGGAACTTTGTTTTCACTTTTAACAGAGTAGATGGATCTTTACTGTGCAACTAAATCATTGCTTCCATGTCTTGAAAGTGTTTGATTGGTACACAAGAGAGGGAGCTTTACTTTCAGATCACAAAAGTAGATGAAACTTTACTTTCAATTTAAAAGAGTAAAGCCCCATTTCTGAAGAAAGGTCCCGATCCGAAAAATCAACTTCCCTGCTCCTCTGATGCTGCCTGGCCTGCTGTGTTCCTCCAACTCCACACTGTGTTATCTCTGACTCCAGCATCTGCAGTTCTTGCGATCTCTAAGTTAGCTTTACTGTGTATTTAGCCCCATGCTGTACCTGTCCTGACAGTTTTTGATGCGGACAGTTTACCAGGAGCATTAGTTTCCATTTAAAAGAGTAGAGAGAGCTTTACCTTGCATCTAATCCTGTGCTGTACCTGTTTTGGGAGTGTTTGATGGGGACGGTGTATCAGGAGCTTTATTTTCCATTTAAAAGGGTAGAGAGAGTATTACTCTGCACCTAAGCGGTGCTGTTCCTGTCCTGGAGTGTTTGATAGGGACAGTATACAGACAGTTTTACTCTGTACCTAACCTGTAACCTCAGAAAACAGCGTCGAACTGTGTGTGCATAAACCAAAGAAAGCTGGAAAGGTTTCAGCCTCGTGAAATGAAATCTGATACTACAATGACAGCAACGATTCATCAGAAATGGATAAACAACCCGACAAAGTTCAAGTAGGACGTTAATGCTGACCTCTAATTCCTCTGGAGACTATTAGATGTAAATAAAAATTTTTATCCGACCATGATTCTCTGGATCACAGTGGCAAACAATGAAATTAATTCTGATTATTTACAATTAGTCCATCTTATTACTTTTTCTTAATGGGAATTCCCTGCGTTAGTTAGAACACATGTCAAAGTTTGCAAAGTTTCACAGGGTGGTTTCATATTTAGAGACTTTGAGAGTTCCTTTTCCCAACCCATCCCCACCCTCGATTATTCATAATACTACAATTACCTTTCTTAACCATTCTCAGCTGAAAGTAGACATCTCTTCTGGGGAAAGCCTGTTTTCAGTGAGCTAGCAGAGTATGGAAACTGAATTACAGGCTTCTTGAACTCACTGCTGCTTGAAAAAGTGATGGCAGCAGAGTGAGAAGTAAATTTTGGAAGGAAATTGAACACTTGAAAAGGCAATAAAACACAGGGCCAGGAAAAGTGAGATTAATCAGAGAACTTTTTCCAAACAATACAGCACAGGTACCATACAGGAATGGACTCTGTTATAAAATCCTATGATTTTAAAACAAGTCATGGTTAGATTTAGAGTAAAGCTCCCAGGGCAGGTATAGTATGGGGGTTAGATACAGAGTAAAACCTCCTCTACACTTTCCTCATCAAATACTTCCAGGAAAGGTATAGTACAGAGGGTTAGATACAGCATAAAGCTTCCTTTACTCTTTTAAACTGAAAGTAAAACTTGCTGTACTTTTTTCAAACTGAAAGTTACCTCTATGCTTTTAAACTGAAATCAAAACTCCCTCTACAGTTTTAAACTGAAAGTAAAGCACCTCTACACTGTCTACAACAAATATTCCCAGGACAATATGGGGTTAGGTATAGTGTAAATCTTCCTCTACTCTTGTAAATGAAAAGTGAAGCCTTCTTTAGTCTAATCTGAAAGTAGGACTCTCTCTGTACTGTTACCATCATGCTCCCAGGATAGATGCAGCACAGGGTTGCAGACAGAGGAAAGCTCCTTCTACTCTTTTAAACCAGAAGTAAATTGAAAATAAAGCTCTTTTGAATCTTTTAAACTCAAAGTTCCCTTGGCACGGTCCCCGTCAAAAACTCCCGGAAGTTCAACTGAATCTGCATTTTAATTTTGAGAATCTTAAACAGCACTGGGTTAAACACAGCATAACGCTCCATCTATACCGCCCCCATCAAACACTTCCAAGACAGATACAGCATAGTGTTAGATATGGAATAAAGCTCTCTCTACACTGTCCTCATCAAATATTTTCAAAATAGGTACAGCATAGGGTCAGATACAGAATAAAGCTCTCTATACACTGTTCCCATCAAATACTCCCAGGACAGGGACAGCACATGGTTAAGTATGGAATAAAGCTTCCTCTACTCTGTATCCGTCAATGTGTGTTAACTCCAGCCTCCACTCTCCTCGTATGATGGGTTAAACATTTCCAATATCTATGCCGGTTGCCTGCCAGATCCTTGAAAATTTAGTAGCAAAATACGTGCTGTGTGCGCTCAGTTGCCAGACAAGTACTATTGATACTGGAGATGAATACTTTGCACATGCAGCAATCACTGAGCTTAAAACACGTTGTGAATGTTCACTGCATTGGGAATCCATATTCCATGTCAGGCAGCACAAGCAGTCATTCTAGTTTTGAATAACAGTCATACTGGACTTGAAATGTTAACTCTGTTTTGCTCTCCACAATTGCTGCCAGACCTGCTGAGTTTCTCCAGCACTTTTGTTTCAGGCTGTCATTCTAGATAGTGTTAAGTCGGCCTTTTCAGAAAAGGAATGATAATCCTCTAGAGCAGGTGAAGCTTGAACCTGGCATTCCTGACCTACAGGTAGAGACCTACAGGTGCACTACACCAGGAGAACCCTAGAAGGTCTTTTTATACTGTTCAGTGGCTTCCTCCAATGGTTACAGTGTAGCATTGTGGTTCCAAGAACATCTTTGCTTGTGCATGGTTTAGAGGTATTAAGGCAGAATGGGTATAGTCCATCATCTGCATGTCTATCAGTCGCTTGCATTATCTACTTCAATTTGTGTTGCTTGTTTCTCCCTGGCTATTGCCTATTTTCATCTGCCACTTATCTAACCTCCTTCAAATGAGATTTAAACTAAGATCCCCTTATACACTCTCAGGTGGAACATATATGATTCCATGGGTATTATTTCATGGTAGAGCTGGGGTATTAACCACTAGAGTCTTGGTTAAAGAAAAGTATCTCTCAGTCAATGTCTCATAATCCTGTGGATGTTGATGGGATCTGCTATTCCCAAGCCTAGCTGTTGTGTTTCCTGAATGATAATACTTTAAAAGTACTTCATTGGCTGTGAAGCATTTTAGGAAGACAAATGGCCATGAAAGACACAATGAAAGTGCAGGTCATTCATGACTTTTACCTGTCGATTATCTACATCACTGTCTCCCTCTCTCAGTTGTGCTGACAGCTCTTCTTTGCCATCTGGTGTTCATTGCCTGAAAGTACTTGTGCGATGTCAAGAGAGTATCGTAGCTGCTCAGTTGAAGTAGAGTTGATACTCATTTTCTTGCTTATGACCAGCAAATGCCCTTTTTTATGGAAGGGTTTGAGTGAAGATGGATGCTGGAGAGCCGTCAGTGTGAGCAGGACAGAAGAAAAAACATCGAATGAGCAGTTACAGAGCAGCCTTGGAGACTTTCTAAAGTGCTTCACTTTTTGAAGTACTGTCACTGTTGCAGGGATCAAAGGTTGAGAGGAGAAGGCAGGAGAGTGGGGTCGAGAAACATATCAGCCATGTTCGAATGGTGGAGCAAGCTCAATGGGCTGAATGACCTAACTGTGCTTCTATACCTTATGATAATGTAGCCAACTGGAGCACAGCAAGATCCCACAAACAGCAACATGATACCAAACCAATCATGTGTTTTTTTGTGATTTTTAAAAAACATGTGATGTGGGCATTGCCATTGTTTATTCACCATCTCTAACTTCCCTGGAGAAAATCAGCTACTTTTTAAAAACTGCTGCGGTCCTTGGGTTTTGCAGGGATTCCCACTGTGAGGGAGGGAGCGCCAGGATCTTGACTCCAGCGACACTGAAGGAAGATCAATACATGTCCAAGTCAGGTGTTCGGATAGGAGGGGAACATGTAGGTGGTGGTGTTCCCATGCATCTGTGGCCCTTGTTCTTCTAAGTGGTAGAGGCAGTGGATTTTGGAAGGGTGATGTTGATTGAGGGATAATATTTGCTAAAGCTGTGGGGTGTACTCCCACAGATCCTCTTCAAAATTAGGTCAGCAGAATTTTTATGTTAATATGAGAGGGAAGTTAGGGCCTCAGTTTAACAGCTCACCTGAACAATGCACCCCCACCAGTGTAGCACTCACTTAGTCCTACGTTGGTCATGTTAGCCTGCATTATGTACTCAAGATGGAGTGGGTGAGGAGGTGAAACGGAAGGCAAAATGAATTGCAGTCAATCCCCAACACTCCGTTTAAATTAAAACTTTACGATTTTATGATTTGCCGTGATGTTTTAGTCCGTTGCACAATGGGTGTTGCCATGGACACAGTACTGACATTGTATTACCCAAGCTGGCAGTCTCATCATAGTTTAACTGAGCTGTGTTCTAGAGTTGGGGGAGAGGGTTACTTGAAACCTTTCAAACAAGAGTCAGTAACTTGTCTAAGTGGTCACAAGCTGCTATAATGTAACCCTGAGCCTTGGAGGCTCTCAAGTCAGCAGCGGAAAGCTTCCCTCTCTTAGCAAAGTGTTGGGGATGGAGGTGACAGTGTGGTGTTGGTCCCTTAACTATTGGCTACAATAGTTAACAATGTGGTTAACAATGATCATGATTTATATTTATAGAGCACCTTTCGCATAATGAAATGTCCGAAGGTGCTTCACAGGAGGGTAAAATGAATCATGAGCCATATAAGGAGGTATTAGGTCAGATGACCAAAAGCTTAGTCAAAGATGAGCTTTCAGAGCCTCTTTAAAAGGGGAATAAGAACTACAGAGGCAGGGATGAGCAGCGAGGGAATTTGACAGCGTGAAGCCTCAACAACTCAAAGCTTACAGTGGAATGATTGTACACAGGAACAGGAGTAGGTCATTCAGCTTGCTCTGTCATTTAGTACAATCATGGTTGATTGAACACTTGAATGTCTTTTCCCCACCCACCCCTATAACCCTGTATACCACCGGTAATGATGAGAAATCTGTCAATCTCTAACTTAAACAGGCTCCAAGACTCAACTTCCACAACCTGCTGTGGTAGAGAATTCCAAAGGTTTGCGACATGCTGAGTAAAAACACTTTCTCCTCATCTCAGTAAGTGGCACCCCCTTATGTTTAAATTGTGTCCCATGGTTCTAGATTTTCCAACCAGGGGAAACATCTATCCTGTCTGTCACTTTGAGCATTTTGGAGGTTTCAGTGAAAGCCCCTTGCTTTCTTTGAAATACCCAAATACAAGCCCAGTCTGTCCAATCTCTCTTCCAAGGACAGTCCCACCCTCCCACGAATAAATCTGGTGAACTCTCATTGTGATTCCTCTTTGATAATAATATCCTTCCCGAGATAAGGAGACCCAAACTGCTCACAGCACTCCAAGCTTTGATACAACTGAAGCAGTTGGGGGTGCTCACAATCAAGGTCGATATTCAAGGAGAGCAGATATCACAGAGGGATGCAGGAAGAAGGAAAGTTACAAAGATGGGGAAAGCTGAGGGGGATAGTGGTGGTTAGGCCAAGCAAGGGCTTGAACACAAGTTTGAGAATTTTAAAAACTAGGTTTTGCTTTACTGGAATCCAGTGTCATCTAGTGAGCACAGGGTGGGAGATAGGGGAAGCAGGATTTGTTGCAGACTCAAAGACTGGCAGCAGAGATTTAGAGAGGATAGAATATGGGAGACCTTCCAGGAGGATTATCAAGGCTGAATGTAACAACACCACGAAAGAGGATTTAAACAGCAGAAGAGTGAAACTGGGATCAGGGCAGGCGGAGTTTCACAGGTAAAACAAAAGGTTTTAGTGGCAGTGCAAATGTGAGGATGTAGAAATATAGAAAATAGGAGCAGGAGTGGACCATTTGGCCCTTCAAGCCTGCTCCGTCTCTCAACATGATCATGGCTGATCATCCAACTCAGTCCCCTGCTCCTTGACCAGAAGACAAAAGCTCATCTTGAAGTCAGCAAGATTATGAACAGACTGATTTCATCTGTTACCAATCGGCTGCTAGGGAACAGGAACCAAGCAGTGACTCAACGTTTGATTAATTTTGCAACCTGTGTGGATTTTCAGATTGGGAGACCATGACAGTGGTGTTTGTGCTCGTCGCAATGTTATACTTCCACATGGGCGTCCTCGTTGAATCACAGGAGCTGGCCAGAACCAAAAGGTAACAGATCGCCACACTTTCTATTCCTTGCTGTTGTACTTCCAAACTACTACAACTGGCACTTATTTGCCCTTTAACACAATTAAAAACATAGAACGGCACAGCACAGGAACTGTATCAGTCAAAAATTTAACACTGGGGCCTGGATATCAGGACCAGGTGAGTTTGATTAGTAAGGGAGGCTTTATGGAGTGAATTAAAGGAGAAGAGAGTTAACCTCACAATGCGAGATTTACCAGGAATCATTCATTTATACAGCCCAACATACATCAGGTTAATTTAAGAACTGTCAGCTTGTACAAATCTCTACGAAAGTGATGTAGCGCGTTGAGTCATATTGACTTAAAATGACTCCTGGTTAAGCATTGTCTTAATCTTAAAATTCTTCTCCTTGTTTTCAAATCCATCCATAACCTCACCCCCTCCCCAGCCCATCTCTAATCTCCTCCAGACCCACAACCCTCTGAGGTATCTTCACTTCCTCTAATTCCGGTGTCTTGTGTAAACCTGATATTAATTGTCCAGCATTGGTGGCAATACTTCCATGTGCAGAGGAATGAAACTCTGGAAGTTCCTCCCTATGTCTCAGCCTCTACGTCCTCCTTTAAGATCCTCCATAAACCCTGCCTCTCGGACCAAGCTTTTGGTGATGAGGCCAAACCTGTCCTTGTATGTCTCATTGTCAAATTTTGCTCCTGCAAGTGTTTCATCACATTAAAGACGCCATATCAATATAGGTTTTTTACTGAGTCTATTAGGGGTTTCTAATTTAACCTGCTCCTGTGTTTCTTTGTCCCTCCCCAGGAACCCAGCTCCCTCACCTGCTTTCCAGTTATTTCTTCAAAAGCTGCAAAATTCCAACGTGAAGCTTTTGGAGGCACGGGTAAAGAGTGTCCCGCAATCCCAAATCACCTCCGACTCTGCTACAGGTTTCCTGGATTCTAAATCGGAGAACAGCGAGGGAAGCATCAATGACAGGTATTTTGTAGTTCTTTAATATTCATTTGGCGGATGTGGGGATTGCAGGCCGTGCCAAAATTTGTTAGCCATCCCTATGCCCCCTTTGAGAAAGCAGTGGTGAGCCACCTTCTTGAACCACTTGAATCTGTGCTGTACAGGCAAGCCCTCATTGCTGTCAGGGAAGGAGATTAGAATTTCGACCCAGCTAGATTGAAGGAACAGCAATATATTTCCAAGTCAGGATGGTGTATGGCTTTAAAGGGACATTGTCAGTGCTGTATTCCCATGTATCTGCTGCCCTTTCTTTCTCTGAGGTAGAGGCTGTGGACTTAGAACATGCTGTTTTTAATGTGCCAGGGGAGCTACCCTGTAGAGCTCCCTTCTTAGTTTTGTGAGTATAAGTGTGGTGTTCAACTGGGGAAGGGAGAAGACCCTACCTGATTCCCTGATGGGCCCACACTCCTACCCCACTTTGGTCACTGGTTACCCTGCCTAGACAATTGGCACTAAATCAGAATATTAACAGGTGTGAGGCCATCACAGTCAAACAGCCTGCTGTTTACGGAGTGTGGGTCCCTACATATGAAATAATTCACAAACTAAAGGACTGTGTTGCAAGCCTTGCCTGTTTCTTTTAAATTTCCTGGCGGCATAGGAAGAAATATAATTTGCTGTTGCTTTCTCCATGACAATGCTTTGGCCAATCATAGTTCAACTGCCAATGAATTGGCATCTTTTACTCGTCAAGTGTAAGTTGTGATTATTTGACATTTGGCATTCTTGCATTTATCCTGATGAGCAAATGATCAAGCATTTAGGCAACACATCTCTCTTTTCAACAATATCAGGGAAACAATCTTGAGGAGTGTCAGAGGCTGAGGGGTGACCTTATAGAAATTATAAAATCATGGGGGGCATTGACAGAGTGAATATCCAAAGACGTTTCCCCAGGTTAGGGGAGTCCAAAACTAGAGGGCATAGGTTTAAGGTGAGAGGGGGAAGTATTTAAAAGGGACCAAAGTGGCAACTTTTTCATGCAGAGGGTGGCGCATGTATGAAATGAGCCGCCAGAGGAGGTGGGGAAGGCTGGTGCAATTACAACATTTAAAAGGCTTCTGGAATGGGTACATGAATAGGAAGGATTTAGAAGGATATGGGCCAAATGCTGGCAAATGGGACTAGATTAATTTAGGATATCTGGTTGGCACAGGTGAGTTGGACTGAAGGAGCTGTTTCTGTGCTGTACATTTCTATAACTCTATGGCTATGGGGGGGATCAGTGGAAAAGGACAGGCATAACAGGTTGCATTTATGTAGCACATTTCATGGAGTAAAATATCCTAAAGTATTTTACAAGGTTGATTACAGTTAATAGTTTGACAGCTTTCATAAGATATTAGGAGCAAAGGTTTTATCGGAACGGGATGTCTTAGGAAGAATCTTAAAAGAAGAAAGAGAGACAGGACGGATTGCAGAGCTTAGCTTAGTAAATTGGGAAGCTCTTTCAAAAGGATCAGCACAAGCACAATGGGATGAATGGCCTCTTGTCCAATTGGAATTCATGATTGGTAATTAACAGACTGCTTTTTGTTTTGGTTTGGTTTGAATTCCAGCACAGTGCCAAAAGGTAGAGTTAAACGTGGCCCTGACAACAAATACAAGCCCTCCCGCTGCTTCCTGGGCATCTGCAACACTCTAAACCTGGCCTATAGACTCTACCAGCTGGGACCTAAAGGGAAGGAGCCAAGTCCCCCAAAAAGTACGGATGACCCCAATGGCTACGGCAAACGTCGGCGGAGGAGCCTAATCTCCCTTTTTGGCAGGTGCAGGAAGCTCCAAATGCACAGATTGGCAGAAAATAAGTAAGGGGAGAAATCCTGCATGATCTCCTTCACCTCCGGCTCTCATCCAACTTGCACCACACAACCTAGACACGCACAGTCCACATCTACTGCCTCTTAAAGGAGTGGAGGGTGTGTGGGGGAAGGAACCAGGCATAAAGTAAAAATCAATAATATCTGCTGGGGAAGGAATCTGCCATCTTCACCTGGTCTAGCTTTTAGTGACTCAAGCCTACAGCAATGTGATTGCCTTTTAGTTGTCCTCTAGAATTTAGGGATGGGGTTGGGGGCGAAAGAGACAAAAATAGAAATTGCTGGAAAAACTCAGTAGGTCTGGCTGCATGTGGAGAGACATCAGAGTTAACATTTTGGGTTGAGTGACCCTTCCTCAGATCCCTCCCAGTTCTGAGGAAGAGTCATTCAAACCCAAACATTAACTCTGATTTTTCTCCACAGATGCTGCCAGACCTGCTCAGCTTTTCCAGTAATTTCTACTTTTGTCTCTGATTTACAGCATCCGCTGTTCTTTATAGGGAAAAAAAACTGCCAGCCTAGTTCAGTGATGTCCACATCCTGTGAATGAATTTTAAAAAATAAATATGCTTTCTTTTGGCTAAATGTAACATCAGATATACCAGCCTCTCTCCTCACTAGAAAGAAAATAAAGGCTGGGAAGAAGAAATAAACTATATTCACCCCCAACCCCAAAAACTGAAAAGAGATTGTAGACTTTAAGAGAAAAGCTTATCAGGGTCCGATTTTCTAACTTTGTTTTAAAGTGTGTAGGTAGGCCTGTTAGGTGGCCACTAACATAGCACCCCACCGTTGAGCAACTTGACTTGTTGCCCGCCTGATGTCTCAGGTTGCCAGAAGCCGCCAGCCATTCAGCTTCCTGTCCTAAGGACTACCAGTCGAGGCCTACTCCTTGGGGGACTGTTAGTTATCTTCTTATTGTGGAGATCGGAGTTTGGGGTCATGGTCAAGGCCAGGGGATATCAGACACCCAACCCTTGTCCATCCCAAAGGAAAAACCGATTTCAGAAATAGTCATGTTTTGAAATGAACACGTTGATCTAATTTGAAGTGCAAACAGCGAGTCAGACTAGTGCGTATCGTTTGCCAATTCTGATTGGATTTTCCTTCTGGAGGTTTCCAATTGACCCTCTACTGGGGAAATTGGAGGTCCCTCCTTTCTCACCCCACATCTAGTCACGAAACAAGACACCTTTCCCGCCCACAACCAAGGCAGGTGATAGAGCAGGTGGTAGATATTTCTCATCAACCTGTTCAAACATGTTGTGACACACCTCTAGAGCAAATCGGACTTGACCGTCAGAGGTAGAAACTCCGCCACTGCACTCCAAAACCTTAAATCCAGGAGGTGATAAGTTGAGGCCCTCAAGTGTCCATTAATTGACCGTTGGACCTTCTCACCCAAAACTTAATGAGTGGGATGGTGAGAATGGGGTATTTTTACATGGCCAACTGGCCCAATTATATCCTTACTGTCTGGTTTCAAGGAAGGGAAAATTGCACCTTTTGAAGCAAATAATCAAGCAACTTTCCCATTCTCTGTGATTTGCTCCACTCCTATATATATTTCTGAACTATTTATTTGCTACAAATTCACAGACTGATCATAAAATGCCTGGTTTGTAGAAAGTGTCAGTTCCTCTATCATCAGTGCTAGAATTCAGCGAGGATCATTAGCCTTAAAGATGCCTGTTCCTCAAAAAAAAAGCTTTTGCCAAAAAAATGTTGTGTGGAACCATACCTTTAAGGGCCTATCCTGCAGTGGGAGTGAGGGGAAGGGGTCACTGGAATCCACAGCATTGTGCCACCTCATCAGTGCACATTGTCAAGTAGCACTGGAAAGCCAGTGGGCCCACCCACCAAATACCCCAATCCAACGTCTCAACCAACAAGAGCAGTGCCCCTTCTAATTGACTCACCACTGTTGATGGGCCAAGTTTTCCCCACTGAGGGGCAGGAATGTGTGTGGCTGATGCCGAGAGATAGATGGGGTCTCCTGTTGACTACCTCTAGCCTCACAGATCAAAGGTATAAGTCGCACCCTCTAACAGGGACCAGCAGACTTTGTGAGCTGCGCAGTCAGTGTGGTCATAGGAATGCATCACTCTCGTTATGGGCACGGAAAAGTTGTTGCATCAAGTGTGGTCGATTTTATTTGGTTACTGGTTTGCAGATCTCAAGTTTTAGCATTGCTTAGTTGCTTGAGTCTGCCACACAAAGCTCCTCACTTTCCCCATCCCTGCGAAATAAACACCCTTTAATTAGAAATTCAGTTTCTCAAGCAAGTGTGACACATTACTGCTGGTAATGAGAATAGCAGGAGATGAAAGGTACCCCAAATTGTCTCCTGGTACCTCCTCACTAGACACAGACAGCAGTCGTGGAACTTTCACCAGCAGACACTTTCCCCAAGAGCTGTGCAGAGTGAATACTTCAAACTACTGGGAAGGGAAAAAACAAATTTGTGTTATGTATATGCAATATTTATATGTATGTATATGTACATATGCATATATCATACAGGATGTTTATAGAGTTATTGTTGAACTTAATTTCAAGCGTTTTAAGTCAATACAGTTCAAATATTTAGGATCCAGCAGCACTGATATAATTCATGAAATTGCTCTACAATAACCAGAAAACATGTTCAGTGAGTTGGATTGGAAAACTATTAGGATTGGAATGTGGCATCTTCTCAAAGGATGCCTATTTCCACCTCCTGGATACCACCCCTGTCTCAACTCATCCGCTGCTGAAACCCTCACCTCATTCAGGCCTTCGTGACCTCTCACCTTTACCATTCCAATGCGCTCCTGGCAGGTCTCTCAAATTCTACCCTCTAAAAACCTGAGGTTGTTCGGAAGTCTGCAGCCTGTGTCATAACTCATGGCAAGTCTTGTTTCCCAAAGGCCTTCTGATTTGCTTAGGCTCCTGATCAAGCATTTTTAAAGTGTTCACCCTTCTTCTCAAATTCCTCCCTATTTCTGTGATTTCCTGCAGCTGCACACCCCTCTCAGATCACTGCAGTCCTCCAGTTCTCGAATCTTGAGCGCTGAGGTGGATTTTAATTGCTTTCAGTCACCAGGGTGCTAACTATTGAAATTTCCTGCCTAAATCTCTCTATCTCACTTTACTGCTTAAAAGCTGCTTCTCTTTTGGTCACCCGACCTAATATCGCCTGTTACAAAGCACAGTCATATCAGACTTAAAATGTTAATTCTGTTTCTCTCTCCAAAGATACTGCCAGATCTGCTGAGTTTCTCCAGCACTTTGTTTTTATTTCCAACATTGCTATATGTGGATTGGTGTCACACTTTGTTTTGTAATGCTCTTGTGAAGTGCCTTGGGGCATTCTAGGATGTTAGAGGTGTTATCTAAATATAAGTTGAGTTGTTGATGTACCACCAAAGGTAATGGTTACATTGAAGCCTAGAAATTAGAACTGTATCGTGACAAAACTTCATGAATAATGATTTTATATATTGTTTACAATTTGCTTCCATCATGTGTACATCCAAAGTTAATCAATTTTAAAAGATGTCTGTGTGTGTGTGTGTGTGTGTCTTTTAATACAGGCACATATACACATGCACCGTGTAATTGTTTTAACATTGGAGCTCACTGCAGACTGTTTTGATTTAAGTGTTGGCCCCTCCCCCAGAGACTGGGTTTAGTGGCTGCATCTGTGATTCTGTGAAGACTTTAATTTTCACCTCCCGTCCCCACTATTTACTTTTCCAAATAAATTATAGGGGAAAGCACCCACCGGGGGCTTCACTCAAGAAATTTTCACTTACTTTGAAGCGGTGCTCAAAAGTTCTTTGATTCTAGTCGGTAGGTCTAGGTGGGGTTGGCTGGGGTTAGGGTGGATGGAATTTATAGAAACTGCGAGACTCCCTCAAACATTCTGGAGGAAAAAGAGAAAATTCACTTTCATTATTGATGGCATTTCCAAACAATGCACTAAACTCTATCACTTGAGTAATACTTGAAACGAATTGTAAATTAACAATTAACTTAAGTAGCAGTTGCATTTTGAGTGCAATGGATGTGCATAGTATAAGGTTCTTGTGTATAGTGTACTGTACATTTAAACACCTTTTCAAATGTTGATATTTTAAAAATTAAAACAATATTTATGTCACAACTTGCTTGTGTTATTTATATATTGGTCATTTAAACTGCTGACTGTAGTTGAAAGAAAAAGATTTTGGGGAGGATCTTTAATTTAGGGAGTTAATTAAAAACACAGAAAAATGGGATTAGAGAACTATGATGCCAAGTTTGACACTGACTTAACAGACTCCTCCTCAAAGTGGTGTCCTCAAAACCTGACTGAAAAATGCAATATTCACAGCAATATATATTGCATTTGTAGTGAGGCGCCTCAGAGTGGAACATGGTGAATAGAGAAAAGTTTCTCTTTTGCAATCCTTGTCATCCTGCTGCCACATCCCCATAGTGGCTATCAGATCATTGTTATTTTCTAAATAACAATGTCTACAGTGTGGAAAGAGGCCATTCAGCCAATTGAGTGTGCATCAATAGTATCCCACCCAGACCCAACCCCGACCCTATCCCCACATTTACCAGTGCTAATCCACCTAGTCCACACATCCCCGGACACGACAGGATAATTTAGCGTGGTTAGTCTACCTAACCTGCATATCTTTGGACTGTGGGAGGAAACTGGAGCACCTTTATGGAAACCCAGGCAGACAGGGGAGGAATGTGCAAACTCCACACAGACAGTCACCTAAGGATGGAATCAAAACCAGGTCCCTGGCACTGTGAGGCAATGTGCTAACCAGTAAGCCACCATGCCACCCTATTTACTTTAATGTACACAATAAATTTGTATAATTTGTTATGAGTGCTCCACAGCTTGAACTACAGGACCTTTTGACGTTTTGTCTTCTTAACAAAAAGAGATACTTGCCTTACGTAACAAGAGCCAGTTTATTGCAATGATAACAGCAAGTGCAAGTTACATTGACTAGTTAGGTACAAGTCCTATCAAACACCAGGCACGTTATATCTGACCGCATCAGGATTACGTACAAGATTGCCTGATGTTCCACCCAAAGAGCATCAGACTGGGTGGTGCTTGATGCATCTTCAACATTAGCTTTTTCAGAACCAAATACCTTATATGATAGGGAGAACCCTTGACATGCATCAGCAGTAATGTCACCAAGCAGCCAAGTGAAGTATTCATGAACTGCAAACTGGTTCTCATCTTTAATGTGGTGGCTTGTTCTGAAGTCTTTTACAGGAATGATTATCAAACATAATTTGACGCTGAGTCAAATGAGGTAGTATTAGGGCTTGGTCAGGGAGGAAGATTTTAAGGAGTGACTAAAAGTACACAGAAGGGTGAAATAGCACAGAGGTTTAGGGAAGGAATTCCTGACTTTAGGGACCAGTTCCTCAAAGCATGGAGGGATTGAGATTGCGATTTAGCTCTTTCATTACTGGGGTGTGTGGTAAGGCTAACATTTGTTTAGTATTGCTGATTGCCCTTGAACTCACTGCCTTACTAGGTCATTTCAAAGAGCAACTCAGAGCTAGCTAGATTGCTAAGTTTGAATTCACATTTAGTCAAAATCAAATAAGGGTAGGAGATTTCCTTGACAAAGGACATCAGTGAACAGGTGGGACGATAGTTATCTAAGACTACATTTATGTTTATTCTCTAAATTTAAATTTCACCAACTGACATGGTGGGGTTTGAACTCCAGTCTCTGGAATGTTAGCTTCCAGACCACTAGTCCAATAACATTACCACTATGCTACCATCTGCCACTGACACTGGGTGATGGTCAAGTTGAAATCAATATAAGCTGTGATGTTGCAAAGCTTTGAATGAGCTGAAGTTTATGGAAGGTGGAAAGTTGGAGGCCAGAAGAGCATTGCAACAATCAATTTTCCCATTTTGAACCTTCCAGTATATTCATTTTTCAAGTCTCATTAACACAATGATCCCTTGAAGGTGCTGAGAACCACTGCTCTCTGGGACTCTAAAAGTCCCCATGGTTAGAATTCACTGATCATCTTGTTCCTTATGAAGATCTTTTTGGGTTCCATTCCTGGACTGACTGTCGGGAATTGATAATTCACATGAGGGGCAGCAAGACAGAAGCTAATTGAATTGCAATCTCAGGCCAAAGCACACATACATCCGATGA
Source organism: Ginglymostoma cirratum (assembly GCA_024137785.1). NCBI lineage: Eukaryota > Metazoa > Chordata > Chondrichthyes > Orectolobiformes > Ginglymostomatidae > Ginglymostoma > Ginglymostoma cirratum. The sequence continues at coordinate 11,581,750 of JAHRHZ010000008.1, read as the reverse complement.
ATAACATTTTTATTTTGTAAAAAATATCAAGGCATTGACAGGATCAGAACTCCAGTCCAGTGTTTACAATCATACACAAAGCAGAAACAGATTGAAAATACCCCTGAAAGACATAGTGTATGGGGAAATCAGAATGTGAGACTGAGCGTGAAAGAGAGAAAAAAACTAATGAGCAGGGAAGCGAGATAAAGGGGGAGCATCATAGATTTGAGACAGAAATGGGGAATATTAGAGATAGGCAGATAATCAAGGTTTAGAGCAACAAAGGAAAGAGAGATATGGAGAGAGTCAGAGCAATACAATGAAAAAGAGAGATATGGAGAGAGTCAGAGCAATACAATGAAAAAGAGAGATATGGAGAGAGTCAGAGCAATACAATGAAAAAG
>JAHRHZ010000008.1:11473252-11581354 GCA_024137785.1 Ginglymostoma cirratum | reverse complement strand
ATGAAAAAGAGAGATATGGAGAGAGTCAGAGCAATACAATGAAAAAGTCAGACACGGTGAGGAAACACCAAGACTGTGAAAAACAGAAGGATTTAGGGAGATAGAAAAGAGTATCAAGAAATAATGAGAGAAACAGGTCGATAATTAGAGGGGGACAGAAAAAAAAAATCAGAAAATATTGTTATGAATCAGATAGACAGTGAGAGAGAGGAACAGAAAAATGCTTGGGCGTGGCCATTCATCCAGTTGGGGTGGCCAAGGTTAGAATCTTCTCCTTGTAGGTAGGTGAGGAGTTTATTCACTCATGGAATGTGGGCATCAAAGGCATACCATTTGATCCATTTAGCCCTAAGATTTATATCCAACTCCTCGAAAATACGCTTTCTGGAGCAGACAATTCCACTGGCTTAACATTGCTGGAAAAGAAATTTCTCCTAATCTCAGTCCTAAATGGCCTACCCCATATCCTTTGACTGGTTCTGGACTACCTGGAAACATCATTGCTGTGTTTACCATTTAGTCCTGCTAGAATTTTATAGGTTAACTTTTGAGTAATGTTAATTGCTCATCTTTGCAGCAAGCATGAAGCTACGTAATTATTGAAGGATTATTACAATTACATGAGAAGTAAATGTCTTACATCATCATGGTGCATTACTGAAACAAAATTGAATGGGTGGGAGTCTTGCCCGTGTTGTTTTTGCTTCACATGTATTTTGCTACAGGCATCCACCTGGAAATCTGGCACCTTCTCCCTCTGGCTTATGACATCCTAATGTTTCTGTAACACTCCCATGCAATTGGATCTCAGTAAACCCCTGCCCCTGGGTAACTCTCTCCTCTCCCCCTGTGATTCAGTGATCCCCTGGGTCACTCTCGACAGCAGCCCCCCCCCCAACCCCCAGGGCGCAGTGATCCCCTGGGTCACTCTCTCACCCGCCCCTGTATCTCAGTGATCCCCTGGGTCACTCTCCCCCTGCCCCTATGTCTCAGTGATCCCCTGGGTCACTCTCCCCCTGCCCCTATGTCTCAGTGATTCCCTAGATCACTCCCCCCTCCCCCTGTGTCTCAGTGATTCCCTGGGTCACTCTCTCACCCGACCCTCTGTCTCAGTGATCCCATGGGTTACTCCCCCCCTCCCCTGCATCTCAGTGTTCTCCTGGGTCACTCTCTCGCCCTGCCCCGTGTCTCCGTGATCCCCTGGGTCACTCTCTCCCCCTGCCCCTGTGTCTCAGTGTTCTCCTGGGTCACTCTCTCGCCCTGCCCCGTGTCTCAGTGATCCCCTGGGTCACTCTGCCTCCATCTCAGTTATCTTTAGGACAGTTCTTCCCTTCTCCCGGGTCTCAGTGATCCCCTAGGGACACCTCTTCTGTGTCTGAGTGATCACCTGGGGACATCACTCTCCCTACCCCTGTGTCTCAGTGATGCCGCGCACCCCCCCCCCCGGGACACTTCTTCCCCCGTGTCTCAGTGACCTCCCCTCCCCTCCCAAAGGGACACTTATTCCCTCTTGTCTGAAATGATCACCTGGTTCGCTCGAACCCTGTCGTCCACGGCAACGACATTCAACCTCAAAGCGACCGCCCCCTGACGTCTAAAGATCGGTGGCCGCTGAGTCACGTGGCCCCACCTGCTGCGTCACCGACACGGGCCGACCCGATGACGTCAGGTGCGGTCAGCTGACGGTTTGGCGCGAGAAGCCGCGGAGGCGGCTGGAAGACGGGAGCCGCCGTACTCGGCCCGGAACGTCAAGGTAACGTGAGACGGAGAGGAAAGGTTGACAGTGAAGAGGAGGGACCATTGAGGGCCCAAGATGAGGGGTTTGCTGTCTAGTGTATGGTAAAGGGAGGGTCTGCTGTTTGGGCGGGGTGGGGGGTAAGGCGGAATGAAGAGGGGTCATTGAGTGGGAGAGGCAGGGCAGGGTCTGGAGAAAGAGGTTGCAGTCAGATGTCAGGAGTGCAAATGAGCTGGTGTCTGGGGAGGGAGCGTGGTGAGATGGGCAGTCAGTCAGTAAGGGACTGCAGTCTGGGATGGGAGGAGTATGGTGAGGAAGGGGCTGTGGTTTGCAGAGGGGTGTATGATGTGGAGAGACAGGACTGAGGGAGGGGGATGCAGTCTGGATAGGGGGTTATGGTGAGGATGAGAGATAGGAGTAAGGAGGTGACTGCAGACTGGAGTGTGGGGGCAGGACTGAGGAGGGAGCTGCAGCTTGTGGATGGGGCTGCATTCGGGGGAAAGGCAGGTGTGAGAAGAGGGGATGTTGAGGGGTGGGGCAGGAATGAAGGCTGCTGTTTTAGATGTTATGGCAATGGTGGGGGATGAGTGAGGTGGGGTGGTAGACTTAGAGAGGCTGGAGGAGGAGAGGGCTGTAGTTTTGAAGAAGATTTCAGGAAGGATTGGGTGTGATGGTGCTATGATATGACGGACCATTGTCATGGGTAGAGGGGTCGAATCCTTGGTGAATTGGATATGGTGAGGATGAGGGGCAGGAATGAGAACGGATCTGGTGTTGGAGCCATAGTGATGGGGAGGGGCTAGGAATGAACAGGGGGCTGCAAATTGAGGCTTGTTACTCTTGGTGTTGTATCAAATGTTAAGTTTTTTTTAGGGTATGCGTTGCAGTCCAATTTAGCTGACTCTTGGACCAAGGTTGAGAGAAAGTACAGACCAAAATTTTGTATTAGTCATACAGCATGGAAGCAGACCCTTCGATTCAACTCGTCCATGCCAATCAAGTTTCCCAAACTAAACAAATCTCACCTTCTTGCATTTGGCCCATATCACACTAAACCTTTTCTGTTCATGTCTGTCCAAATGTCTCATGTGTTGTAACTGTACCTGCATCTACCAATTCCTCAAAAGTTCATTCCATGTACAAACCTATATAGGAATTATTTCTAAGTAATTAGACTGTAGATAATAGCTAAACATAGAACTATACAGCAAATGAATGGGCCCTTTGGCCCATGATGTTGTGCCAAACGTGATGCCAAATTAAACTAATCCCTTCTGCCTGCCCTTGGTCCATATCTCCATTCTTTGCATATTCATGTGCTTATCTAAAAGTCTCAAATGCCCCTATCTTATCTGCCTCCACCTCCACTCTTGGCAATGCATTCCAGACTCCTACCACTCTCTTCTTAAAAAAAAAAAAGCCTTCCCCTCGTGTATTTTGAACGCCCCACCCCGTTTTAGACATTTCAGCTCTGAGAAAAAGATTCTGACTGTCAACCCTAACTATTCATCTAATTTTACAGGCTTCTATCAAGTCTCCCCTCGGCCTCCACCACTCCAGAGAGAGAGTTTTTCTCGCCTCTCCTTATGGTTAATACTGTCTAATCCAGGTGACATCCTGGTAAACCTCTTCCACACCCCCTCCAAAGCCACCACATCCTCCTTGTAATGTGCTAACCAGCATTGAATGCAGTACTTGGCATGGCCTAACCAAAGTCTTATAGAGGTGCAACATGACATCCTGATTCCTGTACTCAGTTCCCTGACCAATAAAAGCAAGCATGCCATATGCCTTCTCTACCACCTTATCTGCTTATGTGGCCACGTTCTGGGAGCTGTGGACTTGAGCCCCAAGGTTCCTCTGTACATTAATGCTGTTCACAGTCCTGCCATTAACTCTATACTTTTCCTTAACGTTTGATCTCCCAAAGCTCAGCGCCTCCCTCCATCAGCCATTTCTCTGCTGATTTACATCCTGCTGTATCCTTGACAACTTTCTACACTGTCCACACCTCCACTGATCTTTGTATTGTCTGCAAACTTACTAACTCACCCATCCACATTTTCATCTAAGTCTTTTATATATATCACTAACAGAAGAGGTTCCAGTATGGATCCTTGTGGAACACCACTAGTCATGGACCTTCAACCTGAAAAACAATCTCCCATCACTAACAGCCTATCTTCTTTGGCCAAGCTGATTCTGAATCCACGCAGCCAAGTCACCGTGGATCCCATGCACGGGATCGTAATCTTCTGGATGAGCCTACTGTGAGGGACCTTGTTGAAAACCTTACTAAAATCCACAAAGACAACTAAAATCCACTGTTGTACCCTCATTGATCACCTTTGTCACCTCAAAAAATTCAATGAAGTTAGTAAGACATGACCTGCCCTGCACAAAGCTATGCTGACTGTCCCTAATTAGCCTATGTTTTTCCAAATGCACGTAAATCCTACCCCTAAAACTTCTCTCCAATAGCTTCCCAACCACCAATGGGAGACTCACTGATCTATAGTTTCCTGGATTATTCCTATTTCCCTTCTTGAACAGAGTAACAACATTAGCTGCTCATCAGTGCTCCAGGACCCCTCCAGTGGCTAAAGAGGATACAAAGATATTAGTCACGGCCCCAGTAACCTCTTCTCTTAAAGCCTGGGGTACATATCATTGGGCCCTGGGGACTTATCCACCTTAATGCTCTTCAAGAGATGCAATACCACTTCTTTGTTGATCTCAAAATGCTGTAGCATATTGGCATGCTCCACACAAATCTCACTATCCTCAATATCTTTCTCCTGGGCGAGTACTGATGCAAAATACTCATTTAGGATCTCACTCAATACTCTGCCTCCGAGCACTAGTTCCCTGCTTTATCCTTAAGTAGTCCTACCTTTTCCCTAGTTATCCTCTTGTTTTTACTGTATGAATAGAATGCCTTAGGATTCCCTTTAACCCTTGTCCTGTCCTATCTGATTTTAGCTTCCTAAATCTTTCTTATGCTGCTTTTTTTTTCATTTTGACTAAATTTGAAGCCTCCCTCATTATCCATAGGTGCCATACCTTGCCATCCTTGTCTTTCCTCCTCACTGGAACATGCTGGTCCTGAACTCTCATCAGCAGGTCTTTAAACAATTCCCACATGTCAAATGTGGACTTGCCTGATAACAGCTCCTCCCGATTAACACTCCCTAGCCCCTGCCTAATTCAGATGTAATTTTAGTACCATGCCACAAGGTCCTGACTTTCCTTATTAATAGCTATCTTAAAACTTAAAAGTGTGATCACTGTTTCCAAAGTGCTGTCCCATTGAAACGTCAGTCACCTGGCCAGGCTGATTAGCCTGTACAAGGTCCAGTATGGCCTCTCCTTCAGTTGGATTATCCACATACTGTTTCAAAAAACCTCCTTGGATGCACTTAACAAATTGTGCCTGTCTAAGCCCCTTGCTGTAAGGGAGTCCCAGTCAGTATTGGGGAAGTTAAAGTCACCCACTATGACAACTCTGTTTTTGTTGCACTTTTACATATTCTGCCTATATATTTGTTCCTCAATGTCTTGGTGGCTGTTGGGGCTCCTATAGTATAATCCCATCAAAGTGATTGCACCCATCTTGTTTTTGAGCTCTACCCTTATTGCCTCAATGGATGAGTCCTCCAGTATGTCTTCTGAGCGCAGATTCTCCCTGTTTAGTAATGCAACTCCTCCGCCTCTCATCTACCTCTATCTTGTCTAAAACAACAGAACCCTGGAACATTGAGCAGCCAGTCCTGTTCCCCTGTCAAGTCTCTTTAATGGCCGCAACATCATAGTCCCATGTACTGATCCAGGCTCTAAGATAATCTGCTTTACCTAAAATATTCCTTGCATTGAAGTAAATACACTTAAGCCCATTAGTATCATCGTGTTCATGTACTGTCTCTGCCTGTCCTTTTTTTAAATGATTTACTGATCTTATTATGTACCTTTGCCTAAATCCCTCCTCTTGCTGACCTACTGTTCTGGTCCCCAGACCCCTGCCACTCTAGTTTAAACCTTCCTGAGCAGCACCAGTGAACACCTTTCCCAGTGAGGATATTGGTTCCCTTTCGGTTTAGGTGCAGCCTGTCCCTTTTGTACAGATCACCCCTGCCCCAGAAGAAATCCTAGTTATTCAAACATCGTTAAACTATTAGCATATTACACTGACAAAAATTCCCATCCCCTTAAAACTCTTCCCCCTTGATTACACAACCACAAACAAATACAGAAAATACATTTTTGATGGAGGTAAAAACTAACTGGAAAGCCAGTTCAGTGCCCACATCTTCGTAATTCCAATGCTGAGATGATCATTCTTTGGCTTGCCAGGTGTTTACTTGTCTTTCTTCTGGAATCTTCAACTAGTTTGTAAATAGTATGGTATGACTGATTCACTTGAAAAATGGCTGAGTTATCAATTGAAAGGTCACAGCTCTCAGCACCTGCTGCGGGAAAAGTAACTGGTTTTCTTCTGACTAACTGAGTTTTACTACAGAGGACAGGCAGCTACTGCTGGGGAGAACAAATGCAGTCTTGAATGTCTTCCTGTCTGTGTCTCTAACTTGTTCTCCATTTCAAGCTGTTCAGTTAGCTGAGAACCAATTGGCTTAATTTGCTTCTCAGCTCTTGATTGTGTGTACATTGCAGGAACCCATAGCCACAAAAACAGTGCACAATAGGTTTCAAATTTGTTGCTGTGAAATTGTGCAGCCATTCTGGCAAATGCCTTTTTATTTAAATGTTCTATTTTCTTGTGGTCTGCAGTTTTAAAGACCAGTAGAGTTTCTCTGTAGGCTGGGCTGAAGTGGGAAGGGGAGAAGAGGAGAAGGAAGGGTGTGGGGAAAAGGGCCAAAGAATGGAAGAGGAGTCAGAGAGGAGCAGTTGGGGGTTAGTGAGTGGGGTGAGGCCAGCGAATGAGAAGAGGGGCTGCACTTGGGAGACTGTAGGTGGTAAAATGAGCTGGGAAGAGTTTGAGGAGCTGATGTGTAGATTGAGGAAAAGAGCAAGAGGAGGGAGCAGGTAGAGGAGTGAGAAGTGCGGAATGTGCAAAAGTGGATGAAGAACAAAGGAGGTAAAGTGGGTGGGGAGTCTGAAGGAGATCTGTTTTCATGCTGTATAACTCTATGGGTCAGAGAGAGGTGGAAGATGGCTGTCCAGAAGAGGGAGGAGTTAGAGAAAGTGAATGGGAGGGACCACAGAGAGAAATATGCCTGACTGCTTGGAGGAGCCTGAGATTATAGAGCCAGGTAGAGAAAGATGAGGGTCCATAGTTGAGTGCACCTTTCTAACAACAGCTTGGGTCTTTTTCTTGTGGGTAAGAGATGGGAGATGCCTCCGTGACAGGCAAGGCTCTCTGAGTGGAGAACCTCAGGACTGATGCATCAGTGAAGTAAATCTTTGTGTGAAGGCACTATGGGGAGGGAATGATCTGCATGAGAATCTGGGCCAACCTGGTTAAGAGTTGGGATAGGGGGCTACATTGATGCGTGGGGTACAGTGATAGGGAGGCCCAATTAGTGATGAGGTCAAAGGCTGTTGTCTCTTCGTGAGGAGGAGGAGAAGCCATTGAGAGGGTCTCCATGAGTGACACAAGAGTCCTGAGCAAGGGTTAGGCTCAGGAAGGGTGAAGATTCTCAGTGAGGAAATGAACCTTGGTGACATTTTGGGTCAGAGAGAGGCAGGGCCGGAGAAAAAGGAGGGACTTCAAAAGGAAGTGCCTTAGTCAGAGGAAGGGATTGAGGAAAATGCTCTGAGTAAGTTGTGCAGTGAGGATGGGAAGTAGCAAGGTTGCTGAGTGTTACAAAGTCACAGTGAGTGTACCTTTGAGTGATATGGGGTTAATGATTAATCATAGTGTGAATGTTCAAAGCCTAAAGAAGGGGAATGGGGTGGTGAGAAAGGGTTATGTGAAGTCTTTCCACAGTCCAAGGGAAGGTTTTGTAGGGAGGTTGATAAAATCCTCGGGAAGGAGCCAGGAATCAATACATCATCTTGGAGATGGGTTATGAATAGAGAGAGAAGGGCCATGGAGAATATTAGTCACAAATAAGAGGATGATTTTCAACAAGGGATCAAGAGGAGTTGGGTAATCAATTCGGAGGGAGAGCCCTCTGACTTGTTTAATGGATTGATATAGCAACGTATGATCAGGATCCTGAGGAAAAGCTATAAAATTATTATTTGCTCATTGACTGAGAGCTTGACAAGGTAAAGAGCTGAGTTACAATGGACAGGTCATGGGCAAAGCTGTGAGGAAAGGGCTGGGTCATAGACTGAGAGAAGTGATGGGGGATGCATGTCACTGAGGAGAGTTGAGCATTGGGTCACAGAGGAGTGACAGAGGATATGAGTCACAGACTGAGAGAGGGGTGACTGGGGAGACGTGTCACAAACTGAAGGATAGGAGGCGATGCCGTCAATGAGGGAGGTGGAGATTATGAATTTGGAGTAACAGGCGTATAAATGCCTCGTGTGGAAGAGAACCAGAAAGCCTACAGGTGGGTTTCATGAATTTGTAGATATTCAAAAGTAACATGGAACTTGCTGCCATAAGCAAGTGAGTAGTGTCAGTTCATTTCAGGAAGCCAGGCAATACAAGAGGGAGAAAGGTACAGAAAGATGTGTTGATGGGATAAGGTGAAGAAGTGTGAAGGGTGACTTGAGCATATTAATTGACATGTGGTTTGTTTGTTGAAGTTATTTTGTATATATCTGTCCCCTTTGAGAAAGCAACAGTTTGAGAAAATCAGTGTTATCATGAGGTTTTTAATGATGGTGGATGTGTAATTTTTATAAATTGCCTGCTTGAAATAGGAAAGGCATCAAATAATATTAGATATTTTCTTATCATCCTATTCAGAAATATTGATGCGCACGTCTGGAACGGGTGGGACCTGAACCTGGGCTTCCTGTCTCAGAGGTAGGGGCACTTTCACTACACTATGAGCCCTTTACCAACCAGTTTTATTTTGTCCTTACAAGTTTAGATTGTGTCCTCAATGAATATTTTTATGTGCGGTTGATAACTGGTGATACTAGTCTGGTTTTCTTTTTTTTTTGGTGCAGAATGCCAGCTTTGGACAAGCTCAAATGGAAACTAGGTATTTGCATCCATCAACTCAGCTGACAAGTTCAAGCTGCAGGTGTAGTTTTGGATGGAAAAATTAAATCTGGAACAATTAAAATGAGCATCAAACCCAGAGGACAAAAATCTGAAAGACTTTGATAAGCTTCAGAAAGCATTTTAAATCTATTATCAGACTTTCAATGGTGTATAGAGCAGGGTGGTTATTTAGAAGAGAGGCAAAAAAAAGATAATGGGAAACCTAGAAATGTGACAGGCCAGTTCAGCACTTGCTTCCCTGGCTGATAAAGTAGATAGAGCTGCTGCTGCTTTAGATACAGATAAGCAAGATGGCTTTCCTTTTGGCTTCACCATACCTTCCCTGTGGTCTAGTTTGGTAGGTTTTGTGTCAACTGATGGGCGATTAGCACAGGTGGTAGCTTCTCTTGGCAGAGAAAACTTGGTAGGCAAACATTGTTGTGGTTGTCGACATGCTTCTGAGCTGATGGGTTTGGTTGCAAACGTTTCATTACCCTACTAGGTAACATCGTCATTGCAGCTCTGGTGAAGTGTCAGTGTTCTGTCCTGCTTGTTATTTAAATGTCTCAGTTTGTTGGGGTGTTTGGTACCACTTCCGGTTCTGTTTCTCAGTGGTTTGTACACAAGGTCTGATTCAATGTGTGTGATGGAGTTCCAGTTAGAATACCAGGCCTCCAGGAATTCCCTGGTGTGCCTCTGTTTGGCTTGTGTGATTATGGATGTGTTGTCCCAGTCGCATTCATGTCCCTCATCAGTATGTTGTGAGACAAGTGTGAATTGGTCATGCCACTTGGTTAGTTGGTGTTTGTGTATCCGTATTGTCAGTTTTCTTCTGGTTTGGCCTGTGTAGTGTTTCTCACAGTCCTTGCTTGGTATTTTGTATAGTACACTGATTTTGCTGGTTTTGGGTATGGGATCCTTTACGTTCTTCAGTCGCTGTCGTAGGGTGGTTGTTGGTTTGTGAGCTACCCTGATACCTAGAGGTCCGAGTAGTCTTGCAGTCATTACTGAAATGTCCTTGATGTACGGTATGGTGATTAATGAGTCTAGTCATGTTGTGTCTTCCTTGTGGTCTGTCTTGAATGTGACGTGGATTGTGCTTTTTGGGTTTCCGTTCCTTTTGAAGACTCCATATAGGTGCTCCTGTTCTGCTTTGCATGGTTCCGGGTTGCTGCAATGTGTTATGGCTCTTTTACATAGCGTTCTGATGCAGCTGCGTTTGTGGGTGTTGGGCTGGTTGCTAGTGTAATTGACTATCTGTTTCGTATGTGTGGTCTTTCTATATACGCTAGTCCGGAGTACTCGTTTTTGTGTTCTACCATTATGTCCCCGAAGGATAGTAGGTTGTTCTCTTCTTTTGAGAATTTTATCCTGGTGAGGATGTTGTTTAAGTGTCATTGGTTTCCATCTAGTTTTGTGTGTTAGATAATCATGAAGGTGTCATCTACATATCAGACCCAAAGTTTGGCTTGTATAGTTGGGAGCGCTGTCCGTTCTAACCTTTGCATTACTGCTTCTGCCATCAGTCCTGATATTGGGGATCCCACTGGTGTTCCGTTGATTCGTTTGTATATGTTGTCATTGAAGGTGAAGTGGGTTGTGAGGCACAGATTTAGTAGTTTCATGGTGGTCTCCTTATTGATGTTGTGGTGTCCTGGGATGCCTGCCTACTTGATTCGTCCAGTCGTGTGGCAATTGTCTCTTTGGCTAGGTTTGATGTTTATGGGCGTAAATGGTGCTGTTACATTGAAGGATATCATCATCTCGTCTAAGTTGTCAACTAAGTACTTCAATTTCTGTTGTAGTTCTTTGGCAGGTCTATATGTTGGTGTGCCTGGTATAGTGAGATGTGGATCTGAGGGGGACCACCTCCCCTGTTTGTGTACTTTGGGGAGTCCATAGAAGCAGGGTGTGTTGGATCCCTCTGGCTTCATTTTTTTGGTAGTCTGCCTTGCTGATGTCTCCTGAGTTGTGTAATTTTTTCAAGGGCGTTGTAATGCAGTTCCCTAACTAGTGTCAGGTCTATCGCCATCTGTTGCTAGGTGTCAGTATCCGCTAGTAGTGCGTTAGCTTTCTCAATGTGTTGGACTGTTTTGAGGATTACTGTCATGTCCTTTGTCCGCTGGTAAGATTACAATGTTCCTGTCTTTCTTGAGTCTTTCCAGGGCTTTCCTCTCCTGCGTTGAATGTATTCCACTTACCTTTTTTGCTCAGTGTTGCTTTTATTTTGACTATTGTTTGTCTAATGGCCTGTTGTACTTTTTCTGAGTCGTTTCTCTTTAGTGTCGATTTGAGTGCAGCAAGGAAGTCAGTTTTTTTTGGCATTTCTGTGGTTATAATTCAGTCTGCGTACTAGGATGGTCTTCTCTGTCTGTAAGTGGTCGGTCCGAGATGTTTTTAATCCATGAATCTGTGTTGTCCATGTCGTTGATGTGGGTGATTTTGGACAGTTTTTCTTGTAGGGCTATTCTTTTCTTTATTCTGGTCTTCAGTTGTTGTATGCTGAAGGCTTGTTTCAGTGTGGATGTCCGTTCCTACTCAGTCGCGTTGGAGTACAGAGTCTTTGGCGTACAATTTCCCGCTTGTATTTCTGAAGGTGGTTGTGGGTGTCGTTGACCATAACTCTTACTATTCTGTGGCCGTTCTGTTAAGCTATCCTCCATGCCAGTGGATTGTTAAGTGGTTTATATTTTAAGTTTTGTGGTGGTACCTGCTTTCCGAGGCATTTTCTTGCAGGAAGTATAGTTGTTCGTGGGTTGCGCTCAGCCGAATGGCATTTGTTTCCCATCTGCGGGCCAGTTTGAGGCTATTGCATCCATAGGTCTTTAATGTTTTAGAAGATTTGTAGCTCAGGTCGTGGATGAGATTGTAGACATGCTTGCTGAGCCAGTGGGTTTGGTTGCAAATATTTTGTCACCCTGTTAGGTAACATCGTCAGTGTTACAATGCTGCATTAGCTACATTTGTGAATGACTGACTCACTAATACTCATTATAAACGGAGTTTGCATCTGGGAAGCCAACTGTCATTGTCATCTAAGTGTACCACGGCCCATAGAAATAGTCGTTACAGCTACTTAGACAGGTTCCCATTGAGTTGCCAGTAGTAATCTTGATGTAAGTAGGAAGGAGTAAATTGAGTAAACCAATGAAAAATGGTTGTAAGGTAGCTATTGTTAGTCTTGTACAAATAACGGCGGAACAACCACCCATCATTCCTTTTCCTTACGATGTTATGGTCTAAAACCATTTGGTGCTCCTCAGGATGCTTAACATTTTCTGGGAGAAGTCAGTTTCATGTGAACTCAAGAAATCCCAAGGTCCCTCTCCTTTCCTTCCCATTCAACATGAATGTGAACTGAATATTTCCCACTTGAGACAGGCAGTGCTTCCATTCATGATTACTCACTGCAGAATGAGCTTAGACATAATCCTGTCCTGTGGAGTTCAGACTTCCATTGATTGTTTTTTTCCCCCCTTTTCAGCTGCTGCAGTCAGGTGAGATGACTGTTGCTAATGCAGCAGTTTGGGGAGAAGCTCGAATATAATGCAGCTAGCTTTCCAGATTTGCAGTAAATTACATCCTTTGAGATGACCTGTGGTTGTGCAAGATGCTTTATGAATAGCTCTGTCTGTCTATTAACAGTAATGATTAAAGTGAGCTGTTTTTCTCCTATCTGAAAGGTAATTTCTTATAAGTCCATAGTGCTTTGAAATCCAGAATTACTTCATAGCCTGGATACCTCAAACAGCTGTCTTGTTTTCTTGATTTACAATGCTTCTGTTTGCTTCATTCATCTATTTTTGGATCAGTGTTTTAATTTTAATAAATGTAATCAATTGATGCACTGCCAACCATGCTGATCTTAATATCAATACCAGTGAAATCAACTCCTAAATGTAGCATATTGTATTGGCTGGAAAATTATCTAGTTACAGGACTGTACCAGTTAATAACTCTATCAAGGAGAAAAGGACTTTAAAAGACTAAATGGAGAGAATGGCAAAGACTTTTTAATCACCAGACCCAGATGGTAGGTTGCGGTAGTTACATAGACAAAACTCAGTAAAGTGATCAAGGGTTCTGGGGAAACAGCAGATAAGTGGGCGTGGGTATAATCGAATCAGCCATGATCTCATTGATTTGCAGGGCAGACCTGATCTGCCAAATGGTCTACTTGTGCTCCTACCACATTGTTGTTTGCTGAATTTTTAGTTTATTAGGTCAGACCTAGCTAGAATAAAGTTGATTTGTAGTCTGCTGGCATTGAAATTTGGCATATGGTCAATAATGGAGTATGATATGACTTGGAGGATGAGAAAAGTAAGACAGATAGCTGAGAGATGAAGACATTTTTTCATTAACCTGTCTGCCCATACACTGACACATATTCAAGGCAGATAGGACTTGGACCTGAACTGGAACCTTCAGGCCAGTAGACGTAACACTGCATTATGAATTTTTGGCATAAAGGTGTTGCACTTTATGCATCTCAAAAGCTCAGTATCTGTACCTTTTTAAGCAATATTTTTTCTCAACTTTTGCTCTCACCTTCATAGATTTTTGTATGTGAAACTGTTTGCTGTACTTTAAAATTATTACTTAGTGTATATTGTCTCCTTATTCAAAATACATCATTCCACAGTTCTCTGCATCACCTTCTGCCTTGTTTTATGCATTTCAACAATCTTTCTAAGCCCTCTTGAATTTTTCTAAAAGAAATTAACTTGTGTTATGCTGTTGGCTAGGTCGACATTTACTTCCCATTCCCAATCACTCTGATGAAGGTGGTGGTGAGCTGCCCTTTGGTACTGCTATAGTCCATGTACTGTTGTTACATCCATTGTGCTGGTAGGCAGGACAGCCAGGATATTGACCCAGTAATGGTAAGGGACAGTGGTATAGTTCTGGATCAGGATTCGTGTGATTTTTGAGGGGGATTTGCAGATAATGGTGGTCCTGTGCATTAGCTGCTCTTGTCTTTCTAGGTAGTGGAGGCTTGAGTTTTGGAAAATGCTTTCTAAGAAGCCTTGGATTATTGCAGTGCATCTTGTAGATGGTACACACTGCTGCCGCTGTGCATCAGTGTTGCAGTGAGTGAAGTTGAAGGTGTTAGCCTGCTTGATTGACACCCCATCTGTTTTGTCCTGGATTTTTTTGATCTTGTCGATTGTTATTGGAACTGCACTCTTCCAGGCAAATGGAGAGCTTTCCAACACAGTTCTGACTTGTTTGTCGCAGACAGGCTTTGAGTCAGAAGGTGAGTTATTGCAGAATTCCTGGCCTCAGACAAGCTGTTACAGCCACAGTGTTTATACACTAGTTCAGGTCAGCTTCTGGTCAGTTGTAACCCCTGCAATATAGATACTAGAGTATTCAGTGATGGTATAACAAGTGAATGTCAAGGGATGATAGTTACTCTCTCTTGCTGGAGAGACTAATTTGATATCTGAGGAATTGCTGATAGTGCTGAGTATTGAGCAATCGTAATGAGCATTCACACCTCTGTTCTTATAGAAGGAAGGGTATTGATGCAGCAAATGAAGATGTCTGGGCCTAGGACACTATCTTGAGGAATTCCTGCAGTGATATCCTGTAGGTGCAATGATTGAACCTAGCAACCACAATCATTTTCCTCTGTGCTAGGTATGATTCAGTGGAGAGTTTTCCTCTGATTCCCATTGATTCCAGTTTTGTAGAGGCTTCTTGATGCCACATGCGTGTGCTGATCCACGAGATTACAGATTGTGGTTAAATACAGTTCTGCTTCTGATAGGTACAGTGCCTCATGAATGACCAGTTTTAAGTAGCTAGTTATGTTTGAAACCTATCCCGCACAGCGTGGTGATCGTACTAAACACCACAATAGAGGATATCCTAGTGTGCTATTATCCTCTTAATTACATTTCCAAATTTTGAGCCATGAAACCTAGGTAATTATGGTATATCAAAAACAGTAGTGGTCCCAGCATCAACACTGTTGGGTACCCCTGCTCAATCTCCATTCTGAAAAACAAACCTTCACCACAATCTTAAGACTTCAAATTGGCTATTGAGTTTATTATTGGACACATTGGATGCCTTTTACAGTGTTGATATTATCAGTATCCTGCTGTAGTGTAAATACAATGATTTATGTGGTCAAATCCCACTCCACAGATGCGAGCACGAGAAACTCAGCACAAACTTCTCAAAATACTTTGTGTTTTCCTCAGTGTTCTCTGCTTTAATGCAAGAATCACAGCAGCCGGTCTGTGTATTTCATATTCCCAAAAAATAACGGTGAAATAAATGAAATGAATCATCTGTTTTGTTGACATTAGCAAATATCTATACTGCAACTACTGTTCCGAGGGGAATTCTCAAACTTTTCTCTGTATAGTGATACGAGATATAAAAGAGATTCCTGGAAAGAATCAGCAGGTCCGGCAGCATCTGTGGAGCAAAAGCAGAGTTAATGCTGTTCTGAAGAAGGGTCACTGGACCCAAAACGTAAACTCTGCTTTCTCATCACAAATGGTGCCAGACCTGCTGAGTTGTTCCAGCAATTTCTGTTTTGCTTTTTGACTTCTAGCAACTACAGTTCTTTCAGTATTTTTGTTTAGTGATATAAGATCCTTTGCATCCATTGAGAAGTGCTTTGTTTAAGGAATCATTTGAAAAATGGCATTTCTGACTGAACTTCAGTACTTTATTCAAGTGTCAGATTAGGTTATTTAAATCATTCTGACTTAGCTGGAGAGTTAACATGAGTCAAGGCTGAAAGCGTTCATGGTATTTTGTTGTCTCATGTTTAAACATTAAATTCAATTTCACAATTTGACATGGTGGAATTTGAACTTGTTATTGATCTTTGTGTTGCTAGCCCCGTACCCCAGGCCTGCAGTGTCGACTGGAGAAGGTACGAGGGTTGTGAGCATCTGTGGTGGGCGGGTTTGGTATGTTGTGAATTGGTTGACTTGTTAAGCTTGCTAAAGTGAATGTTTGCAATGCCTGAAAGGTGATTCCAATGGTTTGGCAGAAAGTTTTTTTAAATTCATTCATGGGACAAAGGCATCCCTGGCCAGGCCAGCACTTAGAGCCCATCCTAATTGTCCAGAAGACAGTTGAGAGTCAATGACATTGGTGTGGTTCTGGAGTCACATGTAGGCCAAACCAAGTAAGGATGGCAGTAGTGAACCAGGTGGTTTTTTTCCTGATAATCAACAATGGATTCATGGTCATCATTAGACTCTGAACTCCAGATTTTTAGTGAATTCAAAATCCACCACCTGCTGTGGTGAGATTTGAACCCAGATCCCCAGAACATTCCATGGGTCTCTAGATTAACAGAGCAGTGATATAACTACCAGGCCTTTGCCTCCCTTTGTCTGCTGTCTGTTTTTTGTACCACAACTAGATCAAGCAAAGAGAAAGGCATTAATAACCAAGGAGTGCAAAATATTATACCCAATAAGAGCCATTTATCTTGAATAGTATTGTTGAGCCTTAGTTCCACAGAAACTTAATATTGATATTGAGTCAAGACTAGGTGCTGCACTGACAGCTATGAGATACTTTCACGTTATTCACGTAAGTGCTGTGAGCCGTTTCCCTCAATGATGTTGGAAGGTGCTTTTGGATGAGATATTAAACTAAATCTCATTCTGTACCTGCTAGGATGCATATAAAATAGTCCATGGCACTTTCAAAGAAGAGTGGGGAGTTATTCCTTGTGCCAATACTTATCTTGATTAAATTACAAAAGCAGATTATCTGATCATATAACTTTGCAGTTTTAGGGGTGTGCAGTACAAAATTAACTGCTGCTTTTCCTACTCTACAACACTTAATGAAGTACTACTTTAAGTAGTTTTTTCACATTTAATTTGGGCATGGGAAAAGTAGTGGGATGTTAATCACACCTTGGGATGAGTTCAAACAGACCCAATTTTGGCTGTTCCAAGCACCTTCACGTGTAGTGTGGGAGCCACGAATTGGAGTAGACATTAATTCTCTTTAAAGGTGGGTTAGTTTTATGTAAATTTGTAACCTGAAGGTCTTGAAAATCTCCTACTCTTTAAACTTGAGGGGAAAAAAGGCTTAAAGTGTTAATGAGTGTTTAAAATGTCTGCTGGACTATGTTAAGTGACAGGCTGTCTGGTGCAATTTAGAAATAATATGTTAATGTCTGTTTTAGCCGTTCCAGTAGAGTTTCCTTGTTAATTTCACGAGCCTTTATTATGTCATTATAGATGTTTGCTTAAATTTGGGAAAAAAAAACTTTTTTCAGCTGGGGTTTGAGTTCACAGTTTGATCGACAATTTACAGGTTGTTAAAGGATTATCTTTTTGCAGGGTCTGAATCAAAGTTTATTTTTCTAAGAAATTGAACACTGGAGTTGTAAAGCTTTGAGTAAATTACATGAATGGGAATTTTTTTAAACACAATTAAGGGCTGGATTATATTTTCAGAAGTTTATTCTCTATTTCCACAGGGCTTTTGAACTACTCATCTTGCCAGGGAAAATGCAGTCCTTAGTCTTTCACCTAGGGCTCTGACAAATAAATGCAACACCACCACCAGAATGCATTTGTAAAAGTTCAAATGAAATGGACAGGAAAGGCCAACAGACACACCAGGCCATGGTACAACTGGATATCTTGTTCCTCACTCCCCCTTACCAACCAGCAGCTGTGACATCTGGCAAAGTCAAAAACCCTCCGTTAGTTTGAGGGAAAGGATCTTTAAAATGTCATTCTGATTCTTAAGCAATCAAATTTAGATTGAAGAGATCATGGTGACCGTGAAGTGAATTTCACAATACTTATTGTTTGTACATTGTGATTTTAGCCACAGCACTTGCTCATTCTTCTCCCTTCAAATCCATATCTGTTATATGAGTTGGTCCAAAGGTTGAATACTGTCAGCAAAAAGAAAACTGTTTACTTAACATATATGCATGTATCTTGCTCCTTTCTAGTCTAATTCATATACACACAGTTTAATCCCTTTGTTAAAGACCGGCAACATCCATGCTTTTCTCAGGCAAAACACACCCAACTCTGACTGTAATAATTTAAGATTTACAGGCTAGATATCAACGTAACTGCTTTTCCTTGTGAAAGCTTCTAAAATCACCCTCATGAGGGAACTAAAAACAATATTGCAGATGAGGCTTTGCGAGGTTTGTTCAAGAACGATGTGGTGCTCGATGTATTGGATCATCCTACCATTCAAATATACTAGATGCTTTTCTATTGACTTGTTTTTTAAATAGAATCCCTATAGCGTGGAAACAGGCCATTCAGCCCAACAAGTCCACACCGATTCTCCAAAGAGCATCCCACCCAGACTCACCCTCCCCACCCTATTCCTGTAACCTTGCACTTCCCATGGCTAATTCACTTAACCTACACATCCCTGGACATCATGGGCAATTTAGCATGGCCAATCAACCTAGTTCGCAAAACTTTGGATTGTGGGAGGAAACCAGAGCACCTGGAGGAAAGCCACACGAGCGTGAGAATGTGCAAATTCCACACAGGTAGTTGCCCAAGACTGGAATTGAACCTGGGTCCCTGGTGCTGTCAGGCAGCAGTGGTAACCACTGAGCCACCATGTCTTGCACCTTGGAAAAAAGAATACAGGCATGGACTATTAAGCCAAAGTACAAAGGGATCTGGGAGTGCTAGTACAGGATTCTCTAAACGTTAACTTGCAGGTTGAGTCTGTGATTAAGAAAGCGAACGGAATGTTGTCATTTATCTCAAGAGGGTTGGAATATAAAAGCAGCGATGTCCTTCTGAGACTTTATAAAGCTCTTGTTAGGCCCCATTTAGAACACGGTGTCCAATTTTGGGCCCCACACCTCAGGAAGGGCATACTGGCACTGGAGCGTGTCCAGCGGAGATTCTCACGGATGATCCCTGGAATGGTAGGCCTAACATATGATGAACAGCTGAGGATCCTGGGATTGTATTCATTAGAATTTAGAAGGTTGAGGGGAGATCTAATAGAAACTTACAAGATAATGCATGGCTTAGAAAGGGTGGACGCTGGGAAGTTGTTTCCGTTAGGTGGGGAGACTAGGGCACGTGGGCACAGCCTTAGAATTAGAGGGGGTCAATTTAGAACGGAAATGAGGAGACATTTCTTCAGCCAGAGAGTGGTGGGCCTGTGGAATTCATTGCCACGGAGCACAGTGGAGGCCAGGACGTTGAATGTCTTCAAGGCAGAGATTGATGATTCCTTGCGAGATCAAGAATTTAAGGGCTACGGGGAGAGTGCGGGTAAGTGGAGTTGAAATGCCCATCAGCCATGATTAAATGCGGAGTGGACTCGATGGGCTGAATGGCCTTACTTCCACTCCTATGTCTTATGGTCTTATGTCGTCCTTGAGAAGATTAAGAGATTAATATCAGTTTTGCATTTGAATACTTCCCTACGCAACAGTTTTGAGTTTGGAATCCCTACTGCAGAATGCACATTTGGCATTAGCCCTATTCACAAGCATAAACAATATTTATTCCTTCAAATGTCAGCTTTCCCCCAGTCAAATCTGTTTGCATTCATCCATAGTCATGATATGTGCATAAACGTTTCCATCATCGATGAATTATTGAGACCCCAGTCCAGGTCACTAGTAAATGTGGTTAAGACCAATGATTCAGAGATAAAATGCTGCAGTTCCTGATGCAGAAATACAACCATTAACAACAACTTTGAATTTACGAGCATGCAATCAATTTCTTGTTTAATACCAGACCTACTTGCCACAGGACCCACGTTTCATAAAAGACAGTTGCCGCACGCTTCGTATATGGAAGAAAGAACTGAATGATGGAAAATAAATTGTTTTAGGAAGATGTAAAGACCGTGTTTTAGAAACCAAGGATTGCTGGAGGATTACTGCAGTTTTTAAAAACAAGTAACCCGAAATGCATAGTAAGTGCTGTTTATACAGCTGTTGGTTCAAGTAGATTTTTTGCAGATGAGCTGCAGCCAAAGGTTGTGAAGATTCAGCCTGCAACAGGTAGCTGATTTGTTGGTGGGCTAGTGATGAGTTGCTGATAACAAATGTCTTCTGCCTGCCAATATTATGGTTGTTTCCAAGATAGCTGAACAGCTTGGTAATGTGATCAAGATGGTGTGAAGTCAACAGATTTCCACAGGCTGAGAAGCTGTCTCTGTTCCCAACAGTACAAATTACTTCTAAGCCTGAAGAAAACCAGTTATCCTTCCTTCAGAAGTTGCTGTAAGCTGTGACTTAATAAGTCAGAGACCAGTCACCCTATGCCTCCCGCAAACGATTGAAAGCATCCAGAGAAGGAAGATCAAGAAGCAGCATTCTGATCAGTGTTAAGACCATTACTTTTTATGCTTTTTAAACCTGCAGACTGAAATGAGAAAGAACTGTTTTGAAAACCAGGGATTTACAAGGATTGCTGCATGTTCTGAAAGTAAATAACTTGTGAACCTTGTTTGTGTAAGTGTGGGTTCCGGCAACATGCAAACAGATCAGTTATCAATCAGAACGGTTCTCTTGGCAGCAACTTGTCAGGTGGCTGAACAGCTTGGACTGTGAACAGGATAAAGAGAAGCTAGTCAAACTAGAAGAGAAGCTAACAGGTCTGCAACAGCTAGCGAAAACACGCAGTTCTCTGCTTAAACCTGAAGAAACTGGCTTATCTTTCCTTCAGATGGTGCAAGTGACTTTGAATTGGATAAATCTGAGCCCCCTTAAGAACCTTTTTGCTTCTTGTCTGTTGTAAAACAGTGGAAAGATTTGGAGGATGAATCTTCATATCAGCAAAAACCAACCACCAGATTTTGTGAACAAAGACTATGGAACTGTTTTTCTACAATTTTCCCTTTGCCCATTTTTTCCCCCTCTATCTATGTACGTACCTGTGTGTGTAGAAATTTACAAGAGATCTAATGTTTAATATTGTAGAATCTACTTAATTGTTTACCGATAGTTAGAACCAAATTATCTGTAATGAAGTGTTTCTTATTAAGTAAGTGAAGTGTTTCTTTTATCTGTTTGGGTCTGAAAATCTAGTAATTTGGGAGTTGTGTATTTCATTTAAAGCTTTAACTTTTGTGATGACTCCAGGTATCGTGATGTTTCATTTCCAGTAAGCTACCCAATGAGTTATCAGCACAGGAGTCATCTTGGCAAGTCCTGTGTACAGAGACTACTGAACTGCTTTCCCATTTTTTAAATTTCCCTCTGCCTATTACCCTAGTGAGTTTTTTCTATCCATATGTCTGTTGAGTTATTTATAAGGGGCTTAGAGTTTTAATAAGTTATATGACAATTGTTCACAATTGTCTGCCTATACCCAGTGTCTATTTAGTTGTTATAAACAGCAGTGCTTAAATACAGAAACCTGGACCGTGCTTTGTCAATCTGAATCTAAAAGACAGGTAAATTGGCAAATTGAATACTTTCAAAAATCTTTTTACTTTTTGTGACAACTGCTACTCCCTCTAATTTTTTTTTGGTGCAGGGACTTAAGACGTATGCGTGGCAGTGACTTTTGAAAGTGAAAGTCAAACGTGTTGACACTTTGTTCACACCATTTGGTATGTGTAGAACCTCTGAACAGCTGTGGAGATTAGCGGGAACGCTGGTGATGACCCCAGGAATAGTGGGGCTTGATTTCTGGCATGCTACCCCAGTCAGGCATGACAGAAGGGAATTCAGTTTTGATCTGAAATGAGGAAGCCTGGAAATAGTTATGACAAATCATCTAAGCTGTAAAGCCGGAGGGGCTAGGTTTGCACAAGGCTGGAGAGGAACTTAAAATCAAAAAGCTGCACTAATTTATAAGTGTAGAAAGTGAGTTAAAGTTTGCAGGGCGGGAGGTGAGACTTTGTAGAATAGTTCAATTGAATGTCAAGTTGCTGAAGGTACGGTTAATAACTTAAAATTGGAGGAGAAGTGGGGTTTCAAGTTGGTAATATTACAGAAGGGAGACTTGGTTTACCTGACCTGTAGGAAATCAGGATTTGAGTCTAAGTTCTTGAGTTGAGCACAATGCTGAGTTTGTGTACCATCTGGCTCAGTCCGACTTCGATGAAGGAGTTGGGAACTAGGATGACCGTGTTTTGTGGGATAGGAATGGATGGCTTCGGTTTTTCTACGTTATGGCTTATCTGCAACTCTAATCAGCCTGAGAAGGTGCATGTGTTTACGAAGTTGGAAGTGGTTGTGAGAAGTGTTAGAAACGGCTAGTGACAATGCACTCCTGAATAATGTTTTCCATGTGCGAGTTAATGGAGGAAATGAACGACTGTCAAATGAGGTTCCCATAAGTGGACAGCCAGTTTCCTTTATGTAGGGTGAGACATAACTAGTTTCCCCTCTTCAGAAATTTAATTTCTTTCCCTTTTTTTCTCTAATCTGTGTTTTTAACATTTTTTTAAAACAGTGGTCCTGTTTGTGCCTTTCAGTAAGTTCATATCCAGCTGATTTTTTTCACTTCGTACTCCTCATCTACAGCAACTAAAATAAATACTTTTTTGTTCATTGACACAGGCTCCAGGAACAGGTAATTAATACATTACAGCAGGCTACTTATAATTTATGAAAAGAATCTGCATGAAGTTATAAGAATGGCACAAAATTCCTAAATAAACTATGGTGCTAACCATTTCTGTTCCCTTTTGCTGCAGATGAGTTGCTGATTAGTTACAGCTAAACTGTGTTTTTGGAAATGAAAATAGAAAATCCACTCCAAAAGGTTCAAATGAAAACTAAACTGCCTTGGTGTGCAGTTGGTTGTAACTGTGGAATGCACCATTTTCATGCTTGCAAGACTACTAGTATTTCTTGTTCCTTCCTATCACCCCACCACCCCCCACAAATTCCTGAAGTTGACATTTGATTAAGAATGCCTGATTTCACAACGAGACTAAGTTTGGGTGGAATTAGTAAATGTTTAAATAAAACAAACCAAGTCAGTGGAGGTGCTTACTGCATAATTATAAATGCAGTTTCTGGAATCATTATTCCTGTCAATGATTTCTGCCACCCTTCAGGAGAAATGGACATATGAAGAACTAATTATAATTTAGAGTCTAGGTTCAGTTCATTCAGCCCATCTGGTCCATGCTGGAATTTATGCTGTGGAAGAACTTCCTCTCTCACTACTCATTTCACTATATCAACATTTTTCCTATTCCTTTCTCCCTCATGTTTTTCTCTGTAATTAACCCAATGAGACATGCTATGACATATTTCTAGAGCAGGTAGGACTTGAATCCAGGCCTTTTGGCCCAAAGGTAGGGACATTATCACTGCAGGATAAGTGCTGTCTCAGAGTTGGTAAATTGCTCACTCACTGCAGGCTTTAAACAGTTCCTCCATTGATACTAAAACCTGAATCCAGAATCTTGGACCATTCAGCCTCATGCTTATTACATTTTCTAACAACCTGTTCAGAGATGATATGACACACCTCTGGAGCAGATGGCTTTTGAACCAGGGCTTCTGGCTCAGAGGTAGGGATACTACTACTGCACCAAAAGAGCTCTTGTGCTTGTAGTTCTACTTCAGACGCGTCGATGTGACTACAATTGAAACAGCAATGCTTAAATTAGGTGAACTCAATGTGTATAGCAGCTGTTCTCTGCACATGCCTTAAAAGGATAGCATGTCACTTAGTATTTCTGTTCCAGGTTTCTTTTCAGTAATTCCTCCTGCATAATACTCCTGTTTTGGCGATCAGTGAGGACAATGTAGACCTTTGTCTGTGTACCTGGTGGCATTCAACAGTTGAACTCTAAATCAGTCACTTGGATCAATATACTGGCGGACAACTGACAACTGTGAAATGATATTCCTTGATGAAAAGAGAGCAGGCTATTGGGTCAAAAGGCATAGGGTGAGCCATTGTCACATTGTTGTGTTGGCGATCTGCCCATGTTAGAAAATTACATCTGTAATTGGATGTAATTGTGGATTTGAATCCTTTGCCTACTGATTGGTGACGTGTATCTTTGAAGCCATTTGCTCATCAAATTCAATTTTTATTTGTTCACCCATAGTATGTTATAGCAAAGAGGGTTTTCAGTACTTTTTGTTTGTTGTAGGAGGGCAGGTAGTTTTGAAGTAAGTTCTATAGTGGTAAGGCCATATAATGCTAAAATGTAAGGTCAAGGAAATATATCCAGCTTTTAGCGACCCTGATATCAATTTATAATTTCTTTTTGTTGATGATCGACATACTACACACTGGATTATATGATCTACAAGAGAGACGGCAACAACTCACCCAAGGTTCCTTCAAAAGAACCTTCCAAAACTGCAGCCTCTACTAGAAGGACAAACAGATGCACGAGAACATCACCTGCATTTCCCTCCATATCTCACACACCATCCTGACTTGGAACAATGTTGCAATTCCTTCGCTTTCACTGGGTTTAAAGTCCTGGAAATCCCTTCTAACAGCACTGTGAGTGTATATACATTGAATGGACTGTAGCATTTCAAGATGGCTGCATGCTATCACTTGAAAGGAAATTAGAAATGGGTAAAAACACTGGTCTTGACAGCAATGCCCACATTCCAAACACTAGTAAATCAAACTTAGAAGGATTTTCAGCCACTGAAACCATTTTCAGTTCTGAGTGGACCTATCCCTGAAGGTTTTATTGCAGGCAGCTAAGATGTGCTCCCAATTGGTCGTCTGACGTGTTCAGCTTCCTGGCACACTATCTTCCTGTGTCAGTTGGATAGTAAATGCCCTCTTCAGATTCAAACCAAAAAGATGATTCTTGATTGCCTATAAAAATACCACTTTATTATCTCAAACTTTTTCTCTCATGTTCCTCACAGCAGTATCTGACAGATTGAACTTTACTTTCTGGAGATTCCCGAAACAATCCTGCAGGGTGGGAAAGCCTATAGGCAAATAAGTTACTTTGGTGACTTGTTCATTATTATTCCTCTGAGAAAAAAGAAAAGGAATTAAAAAGATTAACACATATTGCACATCGCTCCTTTTGTTAAATGCAGTACCTAGTAAGTGATATAGATCTCAGAAATTCCAGCTTTGACCGTTGATAGAATCATGGAAACTTAGAGCGCAAAAGCACCTGCAGCCCAACCTGTGTGTGCTGATACTGTGAAGGAGCAGTCAGTTTAGTTCCATCTCACTGCTTTTGTCTGTAAATTTTAAAATTCCTTACCCTCAAATACTTGTCTAAATGCTTTAAAATATTGACAGAATCATCTTCCACCTTTTAGGTAAAGTTCTGCTTGGTAGCTCAATACACTTCTTGATCTTTTCACAATCACTTAAAATCTTTGACTTCTGCTCAATGACTCATATAATGGAGTACTTAAGGAATCACTTTTCTCCTTTCTATGAAAACCTCTCATCATGAAAACTTGAGTTAGACCGCCTCTTAACCATGTCTGCTTGCCAAAGAATAGGCTGAAGCTTTCAAACCTCCCCTCGAACTGATGATGTTTATCCTGGAAAAATTCCTCTGTACCCCTTCTAAGGCTCTACAGCTTTCTGAAATGTGGCAATATGAAAGTTCGTCTATAATTTTCTAGTTGAGGCGTAACCAGTGATATGTACAGTTTATGTAAGTGTAGAATGGTTACAACACACGAGGGACACCATTTGTCTCATCGTGTGCGCTGGTTCTCTGAAGATGTAGATTACCTAGTGCTGCTACTCTGCCTTGTCCCTGCAACTCTGAACTATTTTCTTTTCAGATAGTTGTTCAATTCCCTTTTGAATGCCTCATTTGACTCCCCTATACTTTCAGGTAGTGCGTTCCAGATCCTAGTCACATGCTATGTTTTGTTTTATTCATTTGTGGGATGTGAGCGTTGCTGGCTGGCCAACATTTATTAACTGTCTCTAGTTGCCCTTGGTGGTGAGCTGCCTTCATGAAGCACTGCAGTCCACCTGCTGTAGGTTGCCCTGCAATGCCATTAGGAAGAGAATTCCAGGATTTTGACCCCATGAAAGGTTTTCTTCCTGTTCCCATTGCTTCTTTTGCCATTGACATTAATACTGTTCCTTCTGGTTCTTAATCCTTGTACCAGGTCCTACTACTATATCCAGACCCTTCATAATTTAAATAACTGTATCAAATCTGCTCCCATTCTTCTCCAAGGAGAACAGTCCTAACTTTTCAAACCTTTCTACGTTCCTCAACTGTGAAACTCGTCTTGTTCATACTTTCCATGCCCTTACTAATTCCTTTACATCTCTCTCAAAAGTGTGGCAAGTACAATTGGACTTGACTCCAGTTGAAGCCAAACCATTATTTTATTGAAGTTCATCTTTTTTAAAAGTAGAATCCCTACAGTGCGGAAACAGGCCATTCAGCCCACCAAGTCCATACCAATCCTCTGAAAAGCATACCCTATCCCTGTAACCCTACATTTCCCGTGGCTAACCCACCAAGCCTGCATATCCCTGGACAGTGTGGGCAGTTTTAGCATGGTCAGTCCACCTAACCTGTACATCTTTGCATTGAGCGGAAACCAGAGCACCTGAAGGAAATGCATACAGACACAGGGAAAACATGTAAACTCCTCACACGGTCACCCAAGGCTGGAATCTTGGGTCCTGGGTCCCTGGCACTGTGACGCAGCAATGCTAACCACTGAGTCACCGTGCTGCCCTTGCTTCCTTGCTTATGTACCGTTAGAACCCAGAATGCTGTGTGATTTATTAATCGTGTTCTTAACCATTCCTGGCACCTGCTTTGATTTGTGGACAAACACATACAGGTCTCTCTGTTCCTGCACCTCTTTAGCATTTTACTCTTTTTGTTTTATTTTACTTTCTATCTCCAATTTCTTCCTGGCAAAATAACTTTTTCACACTTCCCTGCATTCAAATATTAGCTAACTCTTAACTGCGTGTTCTGCCACTTATGTCCTTTTAAATAAAAACCAAAAGAACTGCAGATGTTGTCAATCAGGAACAAAAACAGAAGTTGCTGGTAAAGCTCAGCAGGTCTGGCAGCATCTGTGAAGAGAAATCAGAGTTAACATTTCAAGTCTGAGTTCTGACGAAGAGTCACCAGACCCGAAATGTTAACTCTGATTCTCTTCACAGATGCTACCAGACCTGCTGAGCTTTTCCAGCAACTTCTGTTTTTACGTCCTTTTTAAAGTTCTATGCTACCTTCCTCGTGATTCAGCAGTTTCAGCGTGATTTCTGCTTTTAATATCCATTTTTCTGTTTATTAACGCAAGTAACCCATGTGCTTTTTTTAAACCACCACCTCCTCTTGTCCTGTTACCTTTATGGATTTGTTGATATACTCGCTGAAATCACCACTATTTTTTATAGTAAGCTGGACTGACCAGAACTGGGAGTACTGTTACTGCTAACTAATGCCAGTCGGTGTTGCCACTTCTGCTTGGAAGGAGTGTGCACAAATGTTAGATGAGGATCGGATTGAATTCAGCTGTGGTGCTCTTGTTGGTCAAATTGTCCACCGACACTATCCAGGCTGAGACAAAGGTACAGCAAATCAGTTCATTGTCAGTGCAACTCTTGGCAAGATTGTACGCCTTCAGTTGAAAATACAGAAAATAAACTGGCTGATTGTACTGAGAAATCTGATGACTGATTATACTTTAGGTTTTATCATTACTCTGAAGATTTCTGAGGTATTTCAAGTCACCTTTTTCCTTTGTTTAAAATCAGTAGTTTAGCTTTAATTGTTTTCATGTTAAGTGGCTTCATGTTGCCATTAACAAAATAATGCACTTGTTATTTTGAGATGAATTCATTTGTATTGCTAATAGACCAACTTTTCAAAGTGTGACTTTTTGACAACAAGTGCAGTTTTTGGCCAGTACTGTATTACATTCTTCCTAACTTATTACTGGCACAAAATGTTGGAAAATATAGTTGTAATAAAGGATGGACTTTTGAAATTTTTTTCCCCTATTATTACCTAGTATTTTTTCCTTTCAAGGTGCTAAAATACTTGACCGTATTTCCAGCATTTTCCGATTTGTTTCCAGATTCCAGTTTTTTTCTCACTCTCCCATTTCTGATTTGTGCAAGTCTGCCCTATGTGCGGACTGCTAATGATGCAAGGTGATTCAAATAGACTTAAACTATGAAGGAAAAAAAATTAATTTACCATGAATTTAAGTGCACGTCTTGCCACACCTTCCTACCATCTCTCCTGTCTTTCTTGATGCTCAAGTTGCACTTGAAGTCAGTATCTTCACTGCTTAAAGTCAACTTGCTAAGCTTGTTGGTTCAGAACTGGGTGTATTAACTGTTTATAATTTAACTGGTTGTTTACTGTGGTGTTTCACATTTATTGAAGGCAGCAACAGATACTGGGTAAAAGAAATTCATGTACTTATGGAGATTGATTACTCTAAAGCTACAGAGTAGGAAACTGGAAGGCAAAATTAATGAAAAGGGTTTTACTTCGTGTTAGCTTATTTGAAAGCATTTCATGGGATTGTTTGTCACAGTGTGACATACCCCCATTAGTGCTAAAATGTGAACGCATGGATCATATTGCATGTTCATTGCAGGAGCCATTGACCTCATTGCTTGGAATCGTTGTTTGGCGTTTTCAACTATTTAACAATCTGCAGGAGAGTACACTGGACAGAGTGTGAACGAGAGACCTGTGGCCTTAAGAAATCCTGTTTCTGGACTGTGCAAACTAGCTAAGAGGGACCTTACTAAGAATTTGACTCTTACAAACCCAACTCTAGATCATTTAGAAACACTTTGTCCCCTTTAGACCCCTCCTTTTGTCCTGAAGATGTTGATGCTTCAAAAGCTTCCTCAAGTGGCTGTTGTGCATGTGTGATCTGCAGCTGAGGTTGCATTTAGGGTGTTCAGTTTTGGGACATGCACTTAAAACCCCAGTTCTCACCTAATGCATGCAACATCAAGGTAGATCACTGTGTAATGGGTCACTGAGGAATGAAAGGATTTAAGTTTGTAGTAACCCACTCCTTCTCTGCTCATTCTGCTGCTGCTGACCTCAGTCATCCCACTAATGGGGACCTGCCGATGGCAAGCTGCAATTAGATTGGAAATTGTCATCACCCAGTGTCTGGTGCCTTGGGAGTAGATTTTCTATTGAGTTACAGGAGTAAGGTGGTCCATAAATGTCTTGATGCTGTAAGTAAAGAAGAAGCAGAATAATTTAGTTATTAGTTCTTGGTCCTAGTAACTCTGGGAATAAACCAATGCATTGGCTAGTGTGGCATTGAGTCAACCAACATGTCAGAGGACTACGCGGCTATCGTTGTGAAATAGTTGTAGATCATTAGCCACATAGTGGAGGCTAGAATTTGTTTGTAGCAACTTGAGAGTCTTTGATTTTTTCCTCGGCTAGGTCTTGCACAATTATGCCACTGTGCATTCTT
This sequence comes from Ginglymostoma cirratum, assembly GCA_024137785.1. Taxonomy (NCBI): domain Eukaryota; kingdom Metazoa; phylum Chordata; class Chondrichthyes; order Orectolobiformes; family Ginglymostomatidae; genus Ginglymostoma; species Ginglymostoma cirratum. The sequence continues at coordinate 11,552,119 of JAHRHZ010000008.1, read as the reverse complement.
TTACCACCTGGCTTTTTAAGTTGAGAAAGCTCAGTGAACTGCAAAGGTATATTGTGGAAAGATTGAATAGCGTAAAAGAGAATATGAAGTAAATCAGGAGTTAGTTTATCAATGCCAGTCGGCAGCAGTCTGATTTAGAGTGAAATGTTAATGCTCTTTTATTTTTGGGTTCAAACAAATAATTCAAACTAACACTGCATAGTCCTGCTGGTAATGTGCTACATTGTCAGTGAAACGTTTCTTTGATATGATGCTAAAAATACCACATCTGTCTGTTTCCATGTTATGTGGACATTAAGGATCCCTTTGGAATGATTTTTTTTAAAACAAGCAGCTCTCCTGGGATCCAGGCTTCCTGAAGTAGTGCCACCAAGCAATGTGGATCTGTTTTTCATTTCATTGCCATTGTACATAACATTCCTTATTAGTCTGTTATTATTGCACGTAAAAGTTTTTGGTGTACAGAACTTTACTGAACAAAATGTACAAAATAGAATAAATGTTTTGTGTCTTGGGACTATGATATTGGTTGTGTTGGCCTTGCATTTTAATTTGCGATTTATTTTAATTTTACTAGATATATTTGGCTGATCAATTATGTGCAGTCCCTTGTATGTTTTCTTGCAAGTTCTAAATGTTATACGGCCAGTGCACAGCTATGTTCTGTTAATATCTGCATTTCATGTTTGTGGTTAATTTTAAAAACTTGCAGACTCGCCTATTAAGCCTTTTTCCTGGCTATAACCTCTCACCTAGTTTTCTCAGTCATGTGCCTTGTCAGCATAGTGCACCTCCCTCCTCATGCTACATTGACTCTGCCCTTTGGCAAGGAACTTGGTGTGTTCACGCCAGAGTTACAAGACGACTACAAATTTTTGGTATACTGTAACATTTAACTTTGGTCTGCACCGTGCATTTGGTTGACACTCAAAACACCAGCTGAAGTTCACAGGGTACAATATATTCTGCATTTGTAAGGTTGTCTTTTCGTCACTAAAAAGCATCCTTAGTTTAATGGCATGATTTGCATTCAAGAGCTATAATTAGACGATGATTTGAAGTTCTCGTTGCTGCTAATTGTGTTATGTTTTACAGTATGTGTAGAAAATTGAGATGATATAATCTTGCTGTTGATAAATGACAAGACAGTGACTCTAAACTGATCAAAAAAACTAATTTGTTCACTGATCTTCCTGATTGTCTATTATTAACTAATATTTGAGGATGTTAAACTTGGCTTTCTTTAAAAAGAAACGGTTTATCCAGTTTTTACACTTACCTTCCAGAGGAATCTGTTGTTTAATGGCATTGAGAGATTCTATGGGCACTGTTTTCTTTCTGATTGGGCCTGCTGTTTGTTGTCAGTTGAGGTAAAAGACATAGTAAGCCCTTGGTTCTCTCATTGTATTCATATTTGAACACTTTCTAGCAAAACTCAATGGAGGGTTCTCATCGGCACAGAAGCTAGTCTGAATATCACGTGGGTTCTTGTAATAGTTAGGTTTTTAGTTGTTTTTGGTGTATTTTCCATTAACTCTTTGAGCTGAACTGATAGATTTCTATTCTGCATATATCCAGTGTAATCTTGTTAAATTTGTACAGCTGATTATATTCGGCGGCAGCACCCCACCCACTGCTATTTTAAAAGGATCATCAATAATGTGTTGCTGTTGATTCTTATTTTCCGGTGGTCACCACAACTCTACAAGTGGTTGGTGCTCTCTATAGCTGTTTCAAGTTGCAAAATTGTGAAAGGAGTGATGGAGCAGGTGCTTGACTGTTTTTGGTGATTTCTCACTTTCTGCGCAAACCAATTTCTTCCTGACGCAGATCCTCTTAGTTGGCTTTCCCATACATCTTTGCAGTCATTTGTAATCAAAGTCAGCTAATTGATGGAAGAATTCAACCTAGAGCACCTAACTCTAGTAAGCATTCCTGCAAAGCATTTGTGTCCTTCCTTAAAGGAAGTGATGAATACTGTGTGCGATACTCTGGCGACAGTCTCGCCAGTGCTGTAAGTAACCAACCCATAAATTCCCAAATCAATTCGTCCTGTGATAAATGATGATCTGTTAGCTTTCCTAATTTCAGTTTATGCACAGGTTGTACTAACCTTTTGCAATTTATGCACCTGAATACTCATCACTCTGCATGTCTTAGCTTTACAGAGTCTCACCATTTAGATGAGATACTACTTTTTATTTTTCTTGCCAAAATGGATGAGTTTTAATATTCCCACATTGTGTTATAAGGGTAGAACATCTTTGCTCACTTAACCTATCTGTATCATTTTGTAGCCTCCCTATGTCTTTTCACAACTTTATGTTCCTACCTATCCTTGCGTTGTCAGCGCATTTGGCAACCATACTGTCCACCTAAGTCATCTATATGAATTGTAAATAGTTGAGGTCTCATCTCTGACCCCCTTGGTATACCATTCACAATATTTTAACCAAACTCTCATGCTTAGTCTCTGCTTCCTCTCAGCTAGCCAATCTGCTATCAATGCCAGTTTGTTGTCCTTTATGCAATAAGCTTTTATTTTCTACAATAACCTGTGACATGGCGGTTTATCAGATGCCTTCTCTAAATCCAAGTACAGTATATCCACTGGTTTCCCCTTTATCTGAAGCACATGGGGCGGCACAGTGGTTAGCACTGCTGCCTCACAGCGCCAGGGACCTGGGTTCGATTCCACCCTTGGGCAACTGTCTGTGTGGAGTTTGCACATTCTCCCCGTGTCTGCGTGGGTTTCCTCCAGGTGCTCCGGTTTCCTCCCACAGTCCAAAGATGTGCAGGTTAGGTTTGGCCATGCTAAATTGCCCGTAGTGTTCAGGGATGTTTAGATTAGGTGTGTTATAGGGGGATGGGTCTAGGTGGGATGCTCTGAGGTTCGGTGTGGACTTGTTGGGCCAAAGGGCCTGTTTCCACACTGTAGGGATTCTATCTTCTATCTCCGTAGAACACATGTTACTTCCACAAAGAGCTCCAAAAGATATGTCAAATATGATTTCTCTTTCACACAACTACGTGGGCTCTGCCTGAATACGTAGTCATAAAGTTGTACAGCATGGAAACAGACACCTCAGTTCACCTTTTCCTGCTGACCAGATACCCTAAATTGATCTAGTCCCACTTGCCAGCATTTGCCCCATATCCCGCTTAAACCCTTCCTTTCATGTACCCATCCAGGTGCCTTTTAAATGTTGTAATCGTACCAGGCACCATCACTTCCTCTGGCAGCATATTCCATACATGACCACTTCTGTGTGAAAATGTTGTCCCTTGGGTCTCTTTTAAATCTTTCCCCTCTCTCTTTTAACTATGCCCTCTAGTTTTAGATTCCCCTACCCTGGAAAAAGACCTTGCCTATTCACCCTATTCCTGCTCCTCATGATTTTATAATCTCTAAGGTCACCGCTCAGCCTCTGATGCTCTAGGGCAAAATAGCCCCACCCTACTCAGTGTCTCCCTTTTAGCTTAAACCCTCCAACCCTGGCAACATCCTTGTAAATCTTTTCTACACCCTTTCTAATTTAACAACCTTTTTGCTACAGAGCGGAGACCAGAATTGAATGCAGTATCCCAAAAGTGGCTTAACGAGTGTCCTGTACAGCCTCAACCTGACATCCCAACTGCTATACTCAATGCACTGACCAATGAAGGCAAGCGTACCAAATGCTGTCTTCTCTACCCTGTCTACTGGCAGCTCCATCTTCAAGGAACTGTGAACCTGCATCCCAAAATCTTTGTTCAGCAACACTCCCCAGGACCTTACCATTAAGTGTATATGTCCTCCCTTACCAAAGTGCAACACCTCATGTTTATTTAAATTAAACTCCATCTGCAGGTCTTCGACCAATCTGATCAAGGTCCCATTGTATTCTGATGTAACCTTCTTCACTGCCCACTACATCATAAATTTTGGTGTCCTCTGCAAACTTACTAACCATTCCTCCTATATTTACATCCAAATCATTTATATTGATGACAAAAAGCAGTGGACCCAGCACCAATCCTTGCAGCATACTTGGTCACATGGCCTCCAGTCTGAAAAACAACCCACCACCACCCCTCTCCAAATGACTAGCTCTCCCTGGATTCCATGTGATCCCACCTTGCTAACCAGTCTACTATGCGGAATCTTGCCGAACGCCTTGCGGCCATGTGGACAACATCCACCACTCCGCCTTCATCAAACTTCTTTGACACTTCAAAAATCTCAGTTGAGTTGCATTTATCTAGCATGTGCCCTTCTATGATATATTTAAGAATATCTCCTAACATTTATCATGTGATGAATATTAAACAATCTGGCCTCTGCTTTCTGTCTACCTCCCTTTTTGAATAAAGGGATTACATTGGCTACTTTTCAATATGGTAGGTCTGGGACCTATCAAGGGACCTTTGGAAATTAAAACCAATGAATCAATTGTCTCATTAGCTACCTTTAGGAGCCCGTAATGAAGTCCATAAGGATACAGGCACTTAGCAAGGTGCTGTAACGTTTTATCAAAAACCATTTATTTAGTGATTGCAATTTTACTGAGTTCCTACCTTCCTTCCATTTCTCGATCTATTGCTGGAGCAGGGATATTACTTGTATTCTCTATAGTGAAGGCTGTTGTAAAATATTTGTTCAATACAATTGGCATTCCTAAAATATTGCAGTCTTCTAAATGTCAACATTGCAATAGTGGGTTCATTATCACTACCGCTCCCATTTTTGAATGCTACACAATTTGGCCCTTCGCTGCTGTGGTGTTGTCACACGATCATTTTTATAAGGGAAAGACAGTTATAATGTCGTAGATTTGTATTAAAAGGAGATAAACCATAGTGAGAAAAGAGAGGGCATCGTGTGGTTCAAACCTTTATCACCTCCCTCCTTTGAAAGCTTAGGCACTCACTAAGCCAGAAACAATAAAGCAGTTTAAAGGTAGCAAGCGTTCTGCTTTAGTGTTGCAGAACTTTCTGTTAATGAATACAGTCGATTGTTGTGAAGAATGCTTTAGTTTACTTGTGGTAAACACTTTCAAACCTACAGCTGTCCATCAATGTTTTGGAAAGTCCTGAAGGCACAGAAGTTGGACTTTAAATGCAAAGTTTATTGCTGTTATTTTTCAACAATTTTAATTGAAAAAACTAGGCACTATTCAAAGTTGCCACTTTGGAGCATTTTCAGATGACGATATTGAGCAGGATAACCAAAATAAGAATGTAAATAACGGGGGAGGAGAGTAGGCCACTTGACCCGCCCAAGCTTGGTTAACTATACAGTAAGGTTATAGAGCTAATTTCATTGTGGTCTTAGTTTTCGTGCCTGCCACAATTACCCCGGACTCAGAATAACGTAGGATGGAAACCAGCAATGAATTCCTCACATGAGTAACAATTTAGAAAAACATAATTTTTCAATAAGACAAGTTGTAACTTTCAATGTATTTTCTAATTTAAGGCTAAACGATCGAAATTGGAATGAATAGAAAGATTGCATTTACATATTGTTGTTCACTTTCCCAGGATGCTGCAAAGTACTTTATATTTCGAAGTGTAGTTCCTAATGATCTGCAGGCAGCCAACTAGTAAAATCAATGAATCTGGTTTTGTGATTCACTGTGAACTGTTAGCTCAAATGTTACGGGGAGAAGTCAGGAGAACGGGGTGAAGCAACAAATCAACCATGATCAAATGGCAGAGCAGACTGCCATTTGATGGGCTGAATGGCCTAATTCTGCTGCTGTGTATCATGACCTTATGGTCAGGACATCATCTCCAAGTAGTAATGAAAGTGTGTGCATCCAGATTTTGCTTTTAATTATTCATCCAAAGAATAGAAAGAAGAATTTATATTTACATAGAAGCCTTTCACAGTTTCAGAGTGTGAGTACTTTCACAATTGGTTTTTGCAATATAATGATGTTGCTGTGTAGAAAATGTGTTTGCCCAGCAAGTGCCTCGCAATCAAATTCTGTTTGAAAACACAGAAATCCATCACAATATTAATTGAGGGATAAACGTTGTGATAGCTGCCTTGTACTTCCATGTTATTTTTATATAAACTTAGTTCAGTTATGAGGATGGAGTCATTTGTGTTTTACTTGTGCGTATATAAAGAAATACTTGTAACAGTGGTGGTGTTTTTCAGTTAGGAGGAATCTACTCGTTATGTTTTACTCAGTCGAGTATTTATTTACAAGTAAAGGTTGACTCCCAAATCATTCTTCATCTGGCTGTCTGGAATTTAACATTTAACATAGAGCCATGGGATCTTTTACATCCACCTGAGAGGCCAGATGCACGATCAGTTTGAAAAAATAGTAAAGCTCACAGTGCAGAGAATCATAGAACCCCTACAGTGTGGAAACAGGCCCTTCGGCGCAAACAAGTCCACACCGACTCTCCAGAGCATCCCACCCAGACCCATTCCCCCATCACCCACCTAATCTACACATCCCTGAGCACTACGGGCAATTTAGCATGGCCAATCCACCTAGCCTGCACATCTTTAGACTGTGGAAGGAACCCGGAGCACCCGGAGGAAATCCACGCAGACATAGGGAGAATATGCAAACTCCACACACAGTCGCCCGACGGTGGAATCGAACCTGGGTCTCTGGCACTGTGATGCAGCTGTGCTAACCACAGAGCTCCCTGACACCTCCCCTGAGGTGGCCACCTGGGACTTGAATGCTTGATTTTGGAGAGTATGATTTGAACCTGTGAACCCAGAATTGCATGGAGGTGTTTTTCTGGACTTTGCACTCAAATTCATTGTGTGGCTTGAACTGATCCAGAGGTGAGATTTGTGCTATTGATCCCGACTGACATGTTTAGATTAATAAGGAAAACATTTTTTATATGTTGAAGGGAAGGAGATCAGAGGATCATTCCCTTTCATAAAGGTAGATATCTAGACTGATACAGGATGGAGAAATTCCACTGTGTTTTAAATAACACATTTAACTCATTTTACAGTAACTGGCCTGGCCCTGTTAAACCATTGGCTTATAAAATAGGTGCACTTCACTTGTGGCTTTTGTTGAAATCAAGCCAAGAACAAGGAGTGCCTTTCCAAAATAGAGACTGATCAATATTTTGAGTCATAGGGAACAGTGGTTTATAGTTTGAGAGCAAAAGCGGTTTGCTAGCATTCTGAAGCAAACTTGGGCAGTAGGTCACATGACTGACAAAATCTTGAACATATCCTGAAAGAATAGAACTAATAGTCATATTATTGAACGCATATAGCACAGAAAGAGGCCATTTGTCTCGTCGTGTTTCTGTTGGCCCTCTGAAGGACCCAATCACCAGTGCCACTCCCCTCCCTTCCATCCATAGCCCTGTGTGTGCTTTCATTTCAAATTGGAATGCAATGCCCTCTTCACTGTCTTGATTGAACCTTTACCATGCTGTCAGGTAGTACGTTCCAGATTTTAACCACTTGCTATGTGATGACACACTGTGTCCCCATTTATTCTTTCAGTTAGCACAAATCTGTCCCCTCCGGTTCTTGATCCTTCCAGCAATGCGAATATTTTCTCCCCGTCTTTTGTGTTCAGACCCTTGTGATACTAGATATCTTTACCTAGTCTCCTTTTAAACCTTCTTGTTGCCAAGGAAAACAGCCCTGTCATATTATTGTACCTAGCTTATTACTGGCGATTCTTTTCTTAATTTACTTGTTGAAGGTGGGCTTAGCTGGCTGGTCAGCGTTCATTTACTGTTCCTGGTTGCCCCGAGAAGCTGCCTCTTGAACCTCTGCGGTCTGTATGCTGTTAGGGAGGGAATTTCAGGATATTGAACCAATGGTTTTGAGCCAGTGATGGGCATTTACCAAGATAGAAGCATTGATTAACTAGCCTTGAGAACCTGGTCTCTGTTTATCTTGAAAGTAAATAGACAACTTAAAACGCAATTATTTAAACCTAGCATTGAGTACTTTTTCTGGGATTTTGAGTATACCCCACCTGTCCAGCATGAGCTCAGAGGTTGCTGCCATTATCGGAGTTTAAATACCTTGCATGTTACCACCTTCCCAGTAAAAGAACAGAGAACCTCCTTTCGTCTGTAACAACCAAGTCGTTCATCATTCTGGCAGATGTCATAGCAGGTTACATGGCCCCCTTTGTCTTCCCTTAGGAGAGTTATTGATGGGGAAAGTCTTTAATTTATAAATCTGTACCTTTTTTTTAAATTTCCTGTTCAGCAAAATAAGTTTGGAGGGTAGCTAGAATAGCAGTTGTATGGTACCATCATCTGTTAACAAGAACTACTTGCTGGGCCATACGTTGTTCAGTTTGTAGTGCAGAATTCTTCAAGGTCAGTTTAGCAAAGCCAGCTTTCAGATCCCTACCACTCAACTGGAGATAAGATTGTAATGCAGCTGATTAAATATGCTTCTGACTTCGTGATGAAGTAAAAGTGTTTAATGATCTAATTTTACTTTACAAAGCCATGTAGGTGAAAGGGTATACCGGATTCAATTCCTGGCCTGGTCTTGGTTGAGACATCCAGGGCAGGGAGGATGGAGTGATTTACCTTGTTTGCAAGAAGCTGCTGTAGGGGAAGAAGTTGCTTGTCTCATTAACATCCATGTGCAGTTGGCACTTGAAATCTTACAGAGAACATAAAATACTAACATGAAAGGCACAGCAAATTGCAAGATGGTGGCAGAGTAACACTCCAGTTGGAGCTTTTCTGCTTGCCTGTTCCTTTTCCTTTTTCTTTTTTTTCCCCCATCTTTGCAACAGTTTTCTTCTCTCCTCCTCCTCCTCCTCCTCCTCCTCCGCCTCCCCCCCCCCCCCCCCCCGCCAAACTTCTTAAACTACCCTTTTTGGAGAATGGAGGCCACATGAAGGGAGATGAGTCGCGGCTGGAGCCCAGGCAGGAACAGCGCGCATGGGCCAAGTGTCAGCACAGCACGCTGGCTGAGTCATGGAGCAGTAGTAGAGCTTGTGGGCCGAGTCCGGAGCGGGCTGCAGTGTGAGTCGTGCTGAAGCCTGGAACAGCAGTGGAGTGAGCGGGGGCTGAGTCCTAGAGCGGTAGCAGAGCGAGCCCTGGATGGAGGCCACTGTGTGGGGGCAGCATGGCCTCGTGTTCTGAAGCCCGATGGGCATGGACTCATGTTGGAAAAGAACTCGAAGGGCTATAACTTGAGAACTTCATAGACACTTTTTATTCTCATTCTGGACTTTAAAACTCTGTTTTCCTATGCTAATCTGTTTTTTAACTATTTCAATTCTGTGACAACACTTGAAATATCTTTACCTAGGTACCATGTAGTTAAGATGGTGCCAAGAGGCAACATTACAAACTTGTCACTGCACTCATTTGAGTGCACATGATAAAGGCTATTCATCCATTCAAAGTTACAGACGGTAACGGAATAACTGGGGGGTGGGGGGGGGGGCTGCAATTTACAGCTAATGGTCACTGCGCACATGCTATAAGCCAACGTTTCCCTAGCTACCATCAGTTCTGAGGAAGGAGTCACTGGACCTGAAATGTTAACTCTGATTTTTCTTCACAGATGCTGCCAGACCTGCTGAGTTTTTCCAGCAGCTTCTGTATTTGTTCCTGATTTACAGCAGTTGCAGTTCTTTCAGTTTTTTTAAGCTACAGTTGATGGGGTCATAAAGCTGAACTTTGTTAGACATGGAGCTTATGAGGGAAATGAGCGCAGAGAGTTTGGGGAAAGGCAGAGAAGCCTTAGGAAAGTTACCTTGAACAAGCAGGATCTGTTAGATTGTGGAGACGAGAAAGCTCTAGTGCCTCGGTAATCCAATGAATGTTAAAGACTGACATGAGGGATCACGCCACTTTTCTGATCTTGTCCCAAGATAGGATTTCCATCTCAGAAGTTATCCCATTTCCTGTGTTACTCGTGGAAGCACTGGTGCACCCATCATATGTTACCAGGTGGCTGAGAAAAATGGGAACAGCAGTTAAGCTCTGAAATTGTAACAGCAATTTTCACATCCAAAGGCCTGCAAAGTGCTGAGTGAAAACACAAGGTGCTGTATTATGAGCTTGAGTTAAACTTCATAACAATAAGAGTGTGGGTGGGCTGGAACGTTAAATTAAAGTGGCAACCGCTTAACAGGTGTTTGTTTTCCGCCCATTGATTATGTATAATTGTTGGAAAAGAGTATTGCATCACAGCAAGTTCACAAATTTTCTTTCAATGCTTAGAGTTCAATATGGTGGATAGAGTAAATTACTAAATGGGTGGCACCTATTTGTTTTTACAGAACTAATTGTCTTCATAGCAGCAATCTGATCTTTGCAGGTACTGCAATGGAAATACAGTAATATAAATGTTACGGGAGTTCTGAAACTACACTGCTGTAAGGGCATTGGAATTTCAGGTTGTTTTCTTGCGCGATCTTCCTCTTTGATATGGTTTCACATTTTCTGAGTTCATCCCTGTGTTTATAATTTCACTTGCTCAAGCATTAATTAAGATGACAAGATTGCAACGAATAGTCTGAACCTCTTCTCCAATTCTATTTCTTCCCCCTGCCCTGCACCACAGCCAAATCTAGCCCAAGACTGCCAGAAAGTACTGCAAGTGTAATATTTGTTTACCCCTCCTAAATACCCTTTGTACCTCACAATGAAATTGCTCATTTATGCTGAATTGTTTACTGTCTCAAACAGTGAACCTTGTGTTTATTTGTGTTGAAACTTTCTGGCTGCCACAAAATGGAAACTTGTATTTTTACATCTGTCTGGATTCCATTCCCAATGCCAAAGTTGCAAAACTATAATTGAACTGACTCCAGCACCATTCACTCCCAGAAGGAAAAGTAAAAATGGCAAATGAGATATTCTGGTCAATCTCATATACTTCAAAATGGAGGATCAGTATGTTCGACACATTCACTTCCAAGCATTACTGGATTTTTACTGTTTTTTTTTTCCCGTCTGGGCTGTCGGACATCAGTCATATGTTCACTAGCATCATCTCACATACTAGCTGCTTAAAGGCGGGTTCTTGGCTCGTTGTCTTCATGTCTCTCTGACAAGTAGTCTTTTTATTTTCCTATAACTTGCTTCAGTGTTAAGCCACCCAGCTTTGAATATAGTACTTTCTTCCTCTTCCTCCTCTAACTTGAAATCTTCACTCCATACATCTCTTACTAGTTGATTTTCCAGTCTGTCTTTTCCAAATTACATACAGCATATTTCTTTGTTTTCTTTCACTCCTCTGCACCTTATTTCACTTTTTCTGTCCAATTTTCCGTTCTCCTCCAAATCCATATTTTAAAGCTATTTAACATTTATATAACATCTCGGTTGCATGATGGCTGCAGTGGTAAGCAACAAATTTAAGAATAATAACAAAGATAGCAGTGGGAGGGGGACTGTTGCTAACCAGAAAGGAAGGGGCTAAAGAAGCAACTTGTAAAGAGCTTGTTTTGGAGTGTATTTGTGGACCTTGTGGAATGACAAAGCCAATTTGCTAAATAGCTTTGAAATTCACATATTGTAGGTGATTATTTTTGTTGCTCATCTGTTTAATGTCAAACAAGCAAAAAGTTAACTTTAATGAAATGCAAGAGTTTTTGTTGCCACAAACAACTAACTGCAAAAAGAGAGGTGTGAAAAGACTGCTTTCAGTACATAAAATTCATTGTTTTCGCAGTGTAAAGAGCAGTGTGGAAATCACAACTGAAACATTAACTTTGTTTTTGCAGCATACACAGATACCGCCTGTCCTTCTGAGTGTTTCCAGCTTTTTCTGCTTGTTTTTGGATTTTCCATGCATAGTAATATTTAACTTTTTGACCTGTAGCTCAGTGTACACCTGCAATAAGGGGCGCTCTGAAATTGTTGTTTTCGTGAGGGAAAAGGGGAATATGTGGCAAAGTAAGAAGTAATTAGAACAGCAGGACATTCCTTGTTTAAAAAACACTTCTGCAGAGACTAATTAGTCTAGGTAGATTCTGTTGTCTTTCTGTGCTAATTTTGATTAAGTTCCCAGTTTGAAAAGACACCGTCAGTGATTGGGGATAAAATAAAAATATTCACCTGTGCAAAAAATGTAGGTGGAGGAGTAAGAGAGATCCAGGAAAAGGTTGTTGCAATGAACACATGTAATGGTGCCATCCTCTTTTTTTTTTTTTTTTGTTTTGCAGGTAGTAGTGTAACGGGAGAACATGGCGGAAGCTCACCAGGCCGTCGCATTTCAGTTCACGGTCACCCCAGAGGGCATTGACCTCCGACTCAGCCATAATGCATTGAAAGAGATCTACCTCTCGGGCATCAGGGCCTGGAAAAAGAAATGCATCAGGATCAAGGTGAGGGCTTCCATTCAGATTCACGTCTACCCACATATTGAATCCTTTGCTTTTTAGTAAAAATAAATTTTGGAACTAATTTGTCACCGATAGAAACTAAATGATTGGAGTTGCTCAGAAAATATTCAATACCTTGACAACATTGTTAGTGTACTGCAGGGTTATGCATTTTGCTGGCATACGAATTTAGAGCAAGAGTAGGCTATTTGGCAGCTTGAGCTTGCTGTGTCATTGATAAGATCATGGTTAATCTGATTGTGGCTTCAGTTTCACATTCCCACCTACCCAATTACTGCCTTTAATTCCTTGTTTAGTCAAGAATCTATTCACCCTGCCTTTGAAATATTCAATGACATAGCCTCCGTTACTCTCTGGGAAGAGAATTCCAATCACTTCACACCCTCTGAGATTAAAGGTTTGAAGGGCCTTTTGTCACCAGTGTGACAGCCAAAGGAATTTTCACATTTCCCTCACCCAAGTAAAAATCAAGGCCGTGTCCCTGATGTAATCGTGTAGAAGCAGCACAATTATGCAGTTCTTGTGAGGTTTTCTATATCAATGTGATTTTCAACTACTGGGTCCACTGCTTTTTGTCACTTACATAAATGATTTGGATGTGGACATAGAAGGTATGGTTAGTAAGTTTGCAGATGACATTAAAATTGGAAGTGTAGTCGACATCAAAGAAGGTTGCCTCGGAGTACAACGGGAACTTGATCAGATGGGCCAAGGAGTGACAGATGGAGTTTAATTTAAATAAATGTGAGGTGCTGCATTTTAGAAAGGCAAATCAGGGCAGGACTTATTCACTTAATGGGAAGGTCCTGGTGAGTGTTGTTGAACAAAGAGACTTTGGAGTGCAGGTTCATAGTTCCCAGAAAATAGAGTTACAAGTTGCAAGGATAGTGAATAAGGTGTTTGGTATGCTTGCCTTTATGTCAGTGCATTGAGTATGGAAGTTGGGAGGGTCATGTTGCATCTGTACAGGACATTGGTTGAGCCACTTTTTTTGGAGTATTGCATGCAATTCTGGTCTCCATATAGGAAGGATGTTGTGAAACTTGAAAGGGTTCAGAAAAGATTTACGAGGATGTTGCCAGGGTTGGAGGGTTTGAGCTATAGGAAGAGGCTGAATAGGCTGGGGCTATTTTGTATGGAGCCTCGGAGGCTGAGGGGTGATCTTATAGCAGTTTATAAAATGAGCATGGATAGGGTAAGAAGGCAAGGTCTCTTCACCAGGGTGGGGGGAGTCCAAAACTAGAGGGCATAGCTTTAAGGTAAGAGGGGTAAGATATAAAAGGGACCTAAGGGGCAACTTTTTCACACAGAAGGTGGTGCGTATATGGAATGAGCTGCCATAGGAAGTGGAGGAGGTGGGTCCAATTACAACATTTAAAAGGTGTCTGGATGAATAGAAAGGGTTTAAGGGGGATATGGGCCAAATGGGAAATCTGGTCAGCATGGATGAGTTGGACCAAAGGATCTGTTTCTGTGCTGTGTATCTCTGACTTTATGACTACTGTATTTTATTGAGAAATGTGAAAATAATTGAACATCATAGGTAATGCTGAAGAATGTTCTGAGGTATTTCTTCCTCCACTGTGTTATTAGTACATGGCCTGACATAAACACAAGTGTGGAAAGTGGCAAGCTCCCCCACACCTACATAACAGGTATTTATTTTTAACATTTAAAGCCAAGTATTAAGATTTCTTTCTCACTTTCACCTCTTTGCAGAACAATTTTGCAAGTGGTGTCTACCCTGCTAGCCCATCCAGCTGGCTTTTTGTGGTATTGACTGTACTTGGTACCATGTATACAAGAGTCGACCCCTCAATGGGAATGATAGGCAAACTTAAGGACCATCTCCCTCTAAGGTGAGTAATTATCACCGACTGATGAGACTGTAACAGGACTTGAATTTGTTCTTTGCTTGAATTGTCGACATTTGCTGACCTTTCGACTCTAGTTATCCTTGTTTATGACCTTTAAAAAAACTAAATTTCTCCACCTGTGACTCAACAATGAGATTTCTTAAGGGATGTTCAGTGAATGTTTTATATTCCCATGTTTCTAAACCTTCTTATCTGTCAAGCTCCGATATACACTGGTGAGTGCAAACCGAGATTCAAGACAGAAATAAAGAATATGAAGCATTCTTACCCCTAGTGTTTTTTTCTAAATAAATCTTGGCACTTTCCCAAAGCACCTTGGGAAAATTGACCACATTAGAGATGATAAATAAATAGATGTTATTACTACACTAGAGCACAATGCAGGAAGTAGAAAAATGGAGAACCTGTACAATTCAGATAAAATTGAAATTGGACTTTGAGAATATTACAGACTGTTATCCTGATCTCTTAATATGCTGTGAATCAGAGTGTTCATGAGAATATATTTTGCTGAAACAATATGGAAATTACTACAGATTTAATAAAAGAACAAATGAAAATGTTAAAGTTGAGCTGAACTGGGCATTTAACAGTAGTGATGTGTAGCAATTGTGATATGAGATCAGAGTAAGAATATGGCAGTAGAAACTTGGACATCTGTGTTCAAAATATTGTAAAACATCCCAAGGTATTTCATATGCACGGCTTTGTGTCAAACACCTGAGGAAGTAAGAGGACGTGAAAGAACTCAAGTTTAATTGTCATGTTGGTAGAAAAAGTGGGGGAAAGGGGTAGAAGTTTCAGGAGGAAATTCCAGAGCACAGACTCTTGGCAGCTGACTCCATTGCAGAATAAAGGAAATAAGCAATGTGCCAAAGTCTGGAATTAGAAGAGCATAGAAGTATTGGATATTTTTAGGGTTGGAAAAAGTTAGAGATTGAGACATGCTGCACTGCAGGCAGCTTGTAACAGATGAACAGGAGAGTCCGTCCTGTTCAGACTACATGCCTGACTTTGCAGAAAATGTTATAGCCTGAGAGGTGTTATGGGATGTAAGTAATAAAGAAAAGGGAACTGCAGAACGTATCAACGTCCATAACTAAATGATGGGTATTTGGTTCAGTGGTAATGTGAGGCACCTGTTCTTCATTCTTTTGTGCTATAAAAACACCTTGCCTGCATTAAATTTTATCTTCCATTGTTCTATCCACTTAAATATTTTGTCCAGCTCATCCACTTTCCCTAAGCTTTCACCTGTGATTTCAGTGCCCCCTTAGTTTGGTGTTATGTGCAAAATTGCTAACTTTGTACTGAATTTTTGAATTCAGGTCATTTATGTAAATTAGTAAAATTAACAAGCCTAACACTGAGCTCCAGGGTACCCCAGATAGTGCTTCACTTTGTGCACGGCTCCCCCCCACCCCCACCCCCTTTGTAAAATGCTGTTATAATGGGTACTTGTTTGCTATCTGACCACCATTTCTTATGCTCTCAAGGAGTTTGGTCTAAATTCCCATGGCTTTGAATTTAACTGGTGTGTTCATGTAGAGATTTATGTAAAAGCATATCGTGGCATAGGGCTGCACAGTAGCCCATGAGCCATGATGATCAGACATGAGATGCAGGCCAATCAGTTAACTGTAACAAAAAACAAAGGAGCAAAAGCATTTTCATTTTAATTTAATGCCCAAATTGGGAAAGTGGTAAGATTGGGTGTAAGGCTTGTTTTCCACCCCACCTGACATTATTTTCCATTGAAATCAGATTAGTGAACCAACAGTGTCCTGGTCACTTTTAATACCAGTTATTGGTATCCATTTATTTTTTTTTTTTAGAAACTGAATTCAAACTTGGACAGCTATGGTGAAATTTGAATCCTCTTTCTATGGATTACTCAGCCAAGTCTCTGGACTACTAGTTGAGTAACATGATTACCATTGTACCGTTTCCTAAATGTGTGACACTGGGAAAGAATTCTGATATCCTGGGCAATTTTCCTTTTTCAGCCAATCCCATAAAGAAAGATGAACCGCTCTTTGTAACTTGTGAGAAGCTGATGTGCACATGTTAGCAATTAATTTCCCCTTCAAGATACTAATAACTGCACTTCAAAACCTCTTCATTAGCACTGATTTATATTGCAATGCTCTGAAAAATTTTAAATTTCCTATTTTATAAGCAGACTTTAATGTTATTTTGTTTATCTTTTGTAGAAGATATATGTCACACCAGGGTCAAAATCTGGTGAGTGCACTGTTGTTTGCAACAGGACTATGGCTGGCACTGATTTTTGTGATGCGACAGATCCTCAAGTGCCTCCTCTCCTACCATGGCTGGATGTTTGAAGAGCATGGCAAGGTGTCCACTACTACCAAAGTCTGGTTTGTAAGTGTTGAAACATCATAAAGGTTGATGGTGTGTGTGGGCATGACTATGACTTCACAATGATATTCAACCACAATAGATTTAAGAATAAATGATTTTGATCTTCAAGCCTGTTCTGCTACTTAGTGTGGTCGTGGCTGATCTGAGACCTAACTCTAAATACCTGACTTGGTTCAAAATCCTCAAACCTTTGGGAACAAAATCTGTCAATCTCGGTTTTTACAATTAATCTAACATCAGCTGATATTTGCAAAAGAGAATTCCCAAACTTCTACTGACCTTTGTGTGTAGAAGTGTTTCCTAACTTTGCTGCTGAAAGGTCTGCTTTTAGTTTTTCGATTTAACTCCAGTTACGGAATTAGTTTTTTCTTTATCTACTATATTATTTCCCTTTAGCATCTTGAAAAATTTGATCAATCACTCCTTAACTTAGTAAATTTCTTGAAATAAATAAAAGTTTGTGTATTCTTGAAACTTAGCTCTGAGTCCAGATATCAGTCTGCGCTGTACTTCTTCCAGGACTGCTATGTCCTTACAAAGGCCTGGTGCCCGGCTCTGCTCTTTTTTCCAGGTGTAGGCACTGTTCAGCTGTCTCAGAATTTTTCCTTCGTTGTTTTCCGGTCTAGTAGATGTAAACCTTTCTGCATCTCATCTGACATTTGCCTGCCATCCATTGACATGTGCTATGAGCAGAAAATGCTTTATAGACATTGGAGTGGCTGAATTTGCTCATCCTTGCTCAGTTATGTTAATATATAGTGGCCTTGACATTGCTGTGGTTCATTCAGCCTTATTAATACAAACTCGTATTTGGAAATTTGGGTCTCCACTTTACCCAGCTGAATTCTTGCAGTAGTGGGGAAATACTGACAATTTCAAAAGACCTAAAATCTCAGACTGTAGAAAAATGTGAGTATGCAATGCAAACACAAATAGAACAATGGAGGGAACTGCTGATGCTGGAGAATCTAAGATAACAAGGTGTAGAGCTGGATGAACACAGAAGGCTGAGCAGGAAAGCTGACGTTTCGGGTCTGGACCCTTCTTCAGGAAAAAAAAATTTCATTCTGAAGAAGGGTCCAGACCTGCAACGTCAGCCTTCCTGCTCCCCTGATGCTGCTTGGCCTGCTGTGTTCATCCAGCTCTACACCTTGTTTTCTCAAATAGAACAGTAGCCTGAGCTTCCTAGGCTGGATTGCCAGGATTTGTGCGCTGCTATTGGTATCAGTTTTCCCTAATACAAGGTGTCCAATGAGTGCAAACCAGGAAAGCCCCACTCTTGATTTCCTGTTTGACCTCCATTTGTTGAGATCAGCTGGGATTGAAGTTATTTCCTGGATTAGGGAGGGACCATATCAGATTGTCATCGGGATGCTATGGGTAAGTATTGGAAGAGGACAGGATTAGGCGTAGCTGTGTGACTCGTGAGTCAGTGGCTTGCTAATACTGGTTGATCAGTCTCGTGAAAAAATCGTTCCTTGGAATTGGAATAGATCCCAGTACAAATGGATCTGCATTTCAGATGGGATCAGTCCTTTGGAAGCATATGCAAGAAAATTGGAAGGAAAGGAAGAATAAAGCAGGATTTGCATTTCTCTTTTAGACACTAGTGAAGATCTTCTCGGGACGTAAACCAATGTTATACAGTTTCCAGAACTCCCTTCCACGTCTGCCTGTTCCACCTGTAAAAGACACTTTGAGAAGGGTAAGATTAAAAACTTTTTAACAGCCAAGTAAAATATTAGATTTTACTCGATGTGTAGAAGGATCAGAGTGTTTGAAAAAACTCTGCCTAGTTAAGTGCAAAATCTAACAATTGTTTAAAAGAAATCTTTATTTTGGATCTTTGAGGATGGATGAGATTTTGTCAGTATATTTCTGAGTTTGTGGGAAGGAAGAGTTGCATAATAAGATGTAACTCAAACAAAAGCTTGGAACTGGGACAATACAAGTTAGAATTAGGACAGTTTAGATTTTTGTTTTAGATTCCCCTTGCATTTTTAATATGGTGGCTTTCCAGTCTTAGTTACATTTTATGATGCATTATACATATCTTAAAGTTGACTTATGTTTAGAGTTTCCCTTCAGCTTTGTTAGCAAAAGGTGATTGTACATTTCAGATACAAGTATTTTTATTCCAAGATAACAGTGCAGTTTACTTAAATCAGGTGTATATTGTATTGAGGTCAGTGAAATGTATAAAGTGCATTATGTGGATATAGTAACAAGATACAAGAAGAATGTGCTTAATTGTCATTAAGTAGCAGATTGTAAACTTGAAATGCACTTTGATATGTTATGTAGTGAGGAAGAGCGTACAGGATCAAAATACCTCAATATCATTGAGAATGACTTCAACATAGTGCTGAGCTGGATCACTCAAATGGCTCTTTTATTCCTGTACATAAAGAAACTAAACTAAAACAATAGACACATTCAGGAAGAGGGTAAGGATTGTTTTAAGACTGGTGAAGAGTGACCTATTCACTTAGATATCTATCTTTGGTTCTCTACCCCAAAAGTTTGTGGCTGCTCAGACTAAGACAGATTGTTGGTTTTTCAAAAAAAATCAAGGGATCTGGGAGCAGGTGGGGAGGATGATTATATTGAATAATGGAGTAGATTGGAATGGTTTCCTACTTCTCGTATTTCTTGGATTTTTACTTTTATTTTCTTAACTTGACAACTTCATCCCAAGGTCAGGTGGTTGCTTCACTCAAAATATCGTTCGTACACTGCAGTAATTTATCAGTAGATTTATAGTGCCAGTCTAGAAATATGTTCATTTTCATTCCTGTTTTCTCTTCCATCTCTTTCAAGTTTTTGGAGTCGGTGAGGCCTTTGATGAACGATGAGGACTTCCGACGGACAAAGGCCTTGGCAAAAGACTTTGAACGGAACTTGGCACCTCGGCTGCAGTGGTACCTTAAACTGAAGTCTTGGTGGGCTACCAACTATGTGAGTTCAGTATTATATTTAAACGGTGCCTTCTGGAATGGCTGTCTAAATATTAATTTCATTCACCAGATCGATTAAAATCTAATAGGGCTGTTTTGACTAAATTACTAAAGATGTTGATAGGCCACAAGTCTTTGCATTTGGGGTCGTGCAGGCTTTTATTTTTCTAATTAATAGAAGATGCTGAATATCCTGGGTTTGCTGTCCATAATATTGGGAAAGTTTGGGGGAAATTTAGTAGATATGTACAAAATCGTAAACGATTTTGAAAGAAAAAAGAGAAATTGGACCCACTGTAAGGAGATGATAGAGTACTGTAAATGTATTTGACAAAAGGACCAGAGATCACACGATCTTGAAATGCACTGCCTGCAAAGGTGGTTGGAAACCTATTCAGTTCAATTTGACAGTTTACACTGGATAAATAGACATGAAGGGAAAGAAAACGAACTTCTCAGGTCATGGGGAAAGAGTGCAGTGGTAGGATCTTCTTAGGCAGCTCTTTCAAATATAAGAAATAGAAACAGAAGTAGACCATATGGCAGGTTGAAACAGCTCCACCTGTCAGTATGGTCATGTCTAGTTTTGGCCTTCACCTCCACTTTATGTACCATTCCCCTATTCCTGTATTCCCTGAGAAGCCAAAATTCTGTCTATAGCAGTCTTGAATGTATTCATTGGTGTTCCAAAATCCACTGGGTAAGGAATCCCAAAAATTCACAACATTTTAAAATGTGATTTTTCTCAATCCTTTGTCATTGACTCCTAATCTTGAAACTGCCTCCTTATTCTAGATTTCCCGGTCAGAAGGTTATGTTTTAGAATCTGCCTTGTTGAGCTGCTTCGTGATTTTGAATGTTTCAGTGATATCACTTCTTATTCTTCTAAACTCCAGATAACATAGACCCAATTTAGTTAGCTTATTATGATACCGCTCATCTCAGAGCCTAACCTGGTTGCTTGGCACTATGACTGCCTTCAGTGCAAGTATAGAGGAATTGGCGTAGGCCATTTGGACCTCATGTCCACTTTCCTGCCTTACACACCCTCCTGCCCTGTAATTATTGATTGCCCCTTTGGTCAAGAACCTTTCACAGCCTTAAATATACACAAGGACTGTATCCCTACAGCTCTCTGTGACAGAGAGTTCTAAGGGCTGTCAACACTCAAGGAATTTCTCCTCATCGCAGTCTTAAATTGGTGCCCTTTATTCAGAGACTTATGCCCTCTGATCCTGGACTTCTAATGGGAAACATCGTCTCACCGTTCACCCTGTCAAGCTCTTTGAGAATCCTATATGTTTCAATGAGATCACCTCATTCTTCTAAACTCCAGTGAGTAGAGTTGCACCTTATTTAGCCTTTGCTTACAAGACAGTCGTTCCATACTGGATCATCCTTCTGAACCTCTCAAAATTTGAATATCAAAATATGTACACGTATTGCAGGAGGTAGCAGATGCTGGAGTTGGAGTCAACACAGTGTGGAGCTGGAGGAACTCAGCAAGTCAGGCAGCATCAGTGAAGTCCTGATGAAGGGTTGTGACCCAAAATGTTGACTCTTCTGCTCTTCTGCTGCCTGACCTGCTGTGTTCCTCCAACTCCACACTGTGTTGACATGTAATGCAGGTATGGGCTCTCCAAAACCTGGAGCCTGTACAATTTTAGGAAGAGTCAATTAGCTCAGTTGGTTGGACAGCTGGTTTGTGGTACAGAGTGATGCAGTGTGTTCAGTTCCTACACCAGTTGTGGTTATCATGATGTTCCTACCTTCTCAACTTTGCCCCTTGCCTGAGGCTTGGTGACCCTTGGGTTAAACGTGAGACCAGTCGGTAGGAGCCCTGTGCTTCTATGATGGTTTTGTCTTTGCCCCCTCAATGTTAGTAAGTTTTTAAGAATTCTTTTATTCCAATTCCCTTGCAATAAAGGCTAACATGCTATTTGCTTTTCTAATTGCTTGCTGTATGTGCATATCAACTTATCGTGTTCTTTGTGTGTACACTAAAGTCTCTCTGAACATCCACATTTAAACGTTTCCTGCTTTTTAAAAGATATTCTGTTTCTGCTGTTAATACCTGAGTGAATAACCTGACATTTCTATTCCAGTTTATGCTTTATCTGCCACCTTTATTGTCCACTTATTTAACCTGTTTATATCTCTGCACCTGTTTCTTTCCTAATAGCTCCTTTTCCACCTGGCTTTGAATTTACCAGAAAATTGAAATATCTTAGTGTCTATACATCTAAATTATTATAGATTGTAAATAGCTGAGGCCCTGAGGACTTGTTGCACTAGCCTAGTCTTAAGCTTCCAACTTGAAAATGTCCCGTTGCCTTATTCCTGTTCGTTAACTAATCCATGCTAAAATACCACGACCAATTTCATGAACCTTTGACTTGAGTATTAACCTTTTGTGTAGTTCCTTATTGAATGCCTTTTGGAAATCTTGGATAATTTACTCTTGTGCTTTTTTTTACCCTTTTTTAAAAATTAACATTGTGGTCCCCTTTCCTAGGTTTTCAAAACAGTCGAATTCTTAGATTTACCAACATTAGTGACTTTTAAAGGGCGTCTTGACAAATACATGAATAGGATGTGAATAGAAGGATACAGTTCCCGGAAGGGTCGGGGGTTTTAGTTGTGATGGACAGCATGTCGGTGCAGGCTTGGAGGGCCGAAGGGCCTGTTCCTGTGCTGTAATTTTCTTTGTTCTTGTTCTTGATTACAAGGCACTTTTTCTTTAACCTCAGTAAGCCACAGATGGATCGTTCTCAGAATTTCTGGATGGAATGTATTTTGTTGAACATTTGAATTCTTAAAAAATGTTCGATACTATTTAATTATCGCCACACTAACTTCAACTCAGTCCATTTCTGTCGAGTTAGCTTTACTTCACTGAAATTAATATGGTCTCCTATTCCATCAACTTTTACATTTTGGATTTTTAAATCTCTCTTCACCCAGTCTCTCCATCCTCTCTGTTAATTTAAGGTCATTTTCCACTTCTCTGGCCATATTAACTAGTGTTCTTATGTCTATATGGTCTCCTCCCTGTCACTTTTTTGTCACTACTGATAGCAATCCCCTGCAAAGACGCTTTGCCTTTTCTCTTTGAGCTAAATGGTAGAGGACAGGGCTCCCATGTAGAGATATCTGCAGAATTAAAGTCCTTTCTACAAACCTAGTCATGTGACTTGCCAGGACATTAGTCCCAGTCTTGTTCAAGTGAAAACCATCAATGATACAGTTCCTGCTTTCCAAGGAATGATGCAAGTGCCCCACAAATCAAAAGCTGTTTCATCCACACCAATCTTTAAGCCACACATTCAACACTTTAACCTTATTTATCTTGTGCCAATTTGTTTCTATCCTGTAGTAATCCAGGAATTATTTCCTTGGTTGTTCTGCTTTTTAATGTACCCTCAGTTACTTATACACCCTCAACAGTATCTTTCTTAGCCCCATCTATGTTGGTGGTACCCACATGCATCGCAGCAAATGGATCCTCTTCTCCCGGTCCCAATTTCTTCTCCAGCCTGGAGGTGAGGGCCCTAACCTTGGCATTAGGCATACAACACAGTATTTGGGACTCATCTGCAAAAGCCTGAATCCATGTCCTCATTATACTGCCACATATATAATGTTATAATTGTCATAATTATAATTTTTTGGACTATTTCTTCAAATTATGGAAAATGAATGTGACCTGTTCTGACATCTGCCTGAGTGACGGGTGATTTGGTTGTTAGAGCTGAAGGGGTCTTGATTGTTCTTCTACAAATAGGTTAAGGTGTTTATACTCTCAGATAATGCCAACACTGGATAGGCTGATAGAGTACTTTTTTGGACACTATGTAGGGTTTAAGTAGTTATGTCTTAAACCGTTCATTTACTCCGAAGATCAAGAGAGCTGGGGTCTTGGGGATTGCTAATCAATGTTTCTACCTTGATACAATGCTCATCGTTGGATCACAATCTTGGGTCAAAATCCTGGTTCCCTCCCTAACGTCATTATGGGTCTTACCTACAGCATATGGGTTGCATCGGTTCAAGAAGGCAGCTCATCACCTTCTCAAGAGCAACAAGGGGTGGTCAATGATTACTGGCCTGACTAGCAATGCCCACATCTGAGTGAATGTTTTTTTGGAAAATGTGATAGATGTTGCCAACGGATGGACCTTGAGAGGGGGAGGGGTCTACAATATCCCTGAAAACTCTTAGACAAACTTTGTCTACCAGTTCTGAAAAAGCGTCACTGGACCCGAAATGTTAATAGATTTCTTCTCATAGATACTGCCAGACCTGCTGAGGTTTTCCAGCAATTTCTGTTTTTGTTAGTCCAAGATCTGGAACATAAAGAGCCCATACAGGCAACGCAATACTGCGGTTCACCGCACTGGACTGTGGATGGGAATTCATATTGAAAAGTCTAAATTTGTACAGAGTTAGGTGATTTGCTAGTTTGCGCAGGAAGAAGAATTTCTATAGAAAAAATTCTGTCTGCTTGAGTTCCCAGGATCAGAAAGAAAGGGAACAAAGTAAATCCTCAGGATCTGAGAATCACTTGGAACTGGTTCACAAGGAGTTGACTGTCTTCTGAAAGGACAATATAGAGTACATTTGTGAAATTTTTTTCAGTTGTGCTGAACAAAGTTAATGCTGTATTTTGTGGTTTCAAATATATATTGCCTACAAAGATATTGTTTAGTCAATAATATGCTTAGTTTTTTTTGCTACAGTAAAGGTCTTGAAATGTAAAATCTTGTCATCCTTTTAAGTATTATTTGGAAGCTTGAATTTCATAACATTATAACACCTTACCTTTCCTTTTGCTTTTCTCTCCATTAACTACGAGACACTACTCTCCCCAGCCCCCAACCCCACCAATTCCTCCCATTCTGACTGGCTCCACCATAGTGTCATGATCAAATTGCTGATCCCCTGCAGTCTTGCCACACAGGCTGTAAGAACCTCCGAGCTATTGGACAATTGCAATGACGGACGCTCGTCCATTGCTACCTTGTGGACCCTTATACTTGCCTCACTGTCACTCTCAGGCTCCTGTTCCTGACCACAGATTAGGTCAGAAGTATCTGGCCTAAGGAGTGAGAGTAGTTTCTGCTTTTAACAAAAAAAAGTAACCGGGTAACTTCCCCCACCCTGATGCAATGTCGTCTGAATCTGATAAATTTCATTAACTCAGAACTGATGTTCTCTGAACTGCAGCCTTTTCTGCAGATGTGGTTGCTCTGATTCACTGGAGTTCATCAATTTCCACATGCTATGGTTGGAATACATCACTTGTTCTGAAATATGTGTTTTATTTAACGAATTAGATTTCAAACTTAAAGTTACTTAACCTTTTTTAATTTGCTCGTGGGGCTTGAGTGTCATTGGCTGAGTCAGCATTTAAAGCCTGTCCCTAGTTGTTCTTGAGAAGGTGGTGATCAGCTACCTTCTTGAATTGCTGTAGACCATGTGCTGAAGGTAGACACGCAGTGCCCTTAGGGAGGGAATGCTAAGACTTTAACCCAGTGACAGTGAAGGAGTGGTGGTATATTTTCAAGTCAGGATGGTGAGTGGCTTGGAGGGGAACTTTCAGGTGGTTTTCTCATTTATCTGCTGCCCTTGTTCTTCAAGATCGAAGCAGTTGTGGTTTTGGAAGGTGCTGTCGAAGGACCTTTGAATTTCTGCGCTCACCCAAACAAGTGGGGAATATTTCATCACATTCCTAACTTGGGCCTTGTAGGTGGTGGACAGGCTTTGGGGAGTCAGGAAGTGAGCTACTTGCCACTGTGTTCATAGCTTCTGACTTGATCTTGTCACTGTATTTATATGTTACGCTTCTGGTCACTGGCAACCCTAGGATGTTGATATTGGATGATTCAGTGATAGTAATATCATTGAATGTTAAAGGGATGGTGGTTAGATTGTCTAGGACACTACTCTAAGGCACTCATCCAGAGATGTCCTGGAGCTGACTGACCTCCAACAACCACAACTATTTTCCTATGTGCCAGGTATGACTCCAAACGGTGGAACGTTTGGCCCGGATCCCATTCATTCAAGTTTTCCTAGGGCTCCTGTATGCCACACTTGGTCACATGCAGCCTTGGTGTCACTGGTTGTCACTGTCACCTCTGGAATTCAGTGCTTTTGTCCATGTTTGAATCAAGGCTGTCCTGTTGCTGACACCTTCCATCGCTTCAGCGATGATTGAGAGGAGACTGATGGGGCAGTAATTGGCTGTGTTGGATTTGTCTTGGCTGTTTGTGTGCAGGAGATACCAGGGCAGTTTTCTACACTGTAGGGCAGATGCCAGTGTTGTGGCTGTACAGGAAGAGCTTGGCTAAGGAAGCAACAAGTTTTGGAGCACAAGTCTTTAAAACTATTGTGGAATGTTGTCAGGGCCTATTGCCTTTGCAGTGTCCACTGCGTCCACCCGTTTCTTGATATCACATAGAATGAATCGAATTTACTGAAGAATTGCATCTGTGATGCTGGGGACCACTGGCAGAGTCAGAGATGGATCATCCAGTTGACATTTCTGATGAAGATTGCTTGTGAATGCTTCATATCTTTTGCACTGAGGTGTTGGGCTCTTCCACCATTGAGGACGGGGGTATTTTTTGAGCTGACTCCTCCAGTGATTAGTTTAATTGTCCACCAACATTCTTCTAGATGTGACAGGACTGCAAAGCTTAGATCTGATTCATTGGTTGTGGAATCACTTAGCTCTGTCTATTACTTGCTGCTTTTGCTGTTTGGCATGCAAGTCATCCTGTTTGGTAGCTTTGCCAGGTTGACATCTCGTTTTTAGGTAGATCAGGTGCTGCCCTTGGCATGTCGTCCTCCACTCTGAACCAGGGTTGATCCCCTGGCTTGACAGTAAGAGTTGATAGGGGGGATATGTCAGGCCATTAGGTTGCAGATTGTGTTCGAGTACAATTCATCTGCCGTTGATGGCTTTCAGTGTCTTGTGGATGCCTAATGCGAGTTGCTAGATCTGTTCAAAGTCTGTTAGCATGATGACAGTGCCACACAACACACTAGAGGATACCCTCTAATGTGAAGGGGGAGTGACTTTGTGGTGGTCACTCCTACCAGTACCATCAGGGATAGATACATCTGTAGCTGGCAGATTGGTGAGAATGAGGTCTAAAATGTTTTTACTTCACTACCTGCTGTAGAACCAGTCTGGCAGCAATTTCCTTTAAGACCCTATCAGCTCCATCGGTAGTACTGTTGCCAGTCATTGTTCATAGTGGACATTGAAATACCCCATCCACAGCACATTATGCTCCCTTGCCACCCTCAGTACTTCAAACCAGTATTCCTCAAAGTGGAACATGGAGGAATACTGGTTCATCAACCCAGGAAAGACAGTACATAATAATTAGCAGGAGATTTTCTCACCTATGTTTAACCTGAACCTCCTTGACTTCATGGTATTCTAGACTCAGTGTTGAGGAATCCTTGGGCAGCCCCCTCCTGACTGTATACCATTGTGCTGCACCACCTCTGCTCGATCAGTTCTGTTAGTGGGACAGAACATATCCAGGGTTGGTGATGGTGGTGTCTGTGACATAGTCACACTGTCTGTAAGGTATGGTTCAGTGAATGTCAAGCTGTTGCTTGACTAGTCTGAGACAAAACCCTCCCAATTCTGGCAGTAGATATTGGTAAAGAGGACTTTTCAGTGTTGACAGGACAGGGCTGTTTTTGCTGTTGTCCTTTTTAGTGCCTAGGTCGATGTCAGGTTGTCATCCGGTTTCATTTCCTTGTTGAGAGTTTGTCTCGATTAATACAATTGAATGGCTTGCTAG
Source organism: Ginglymostoma cirratum (assembly GCA_024137785.1). Taxonomy (NCBI): domain Eukaryota; kingdom Metazoa; phylum Chordata; class Chondrichthyes; order Orectolobiformes; family Ginglymostomatidae; genus Ginglymostoma; species Ginglymostoma cirratum. The sequence continues at coordinate 11,524,751 of JAHRHZ010000008.1, read as the reverse complement.
GCTACTTTAGAGGGCAGTTAACATCAGTCACATTGCTTTAGGACTGGAATTGCATCTAGCCAGAGTAGTGAGAGTGGCAGATTTTCTTCTCTGAAGGACATTTATGAGCCAGATAGGTTTTTCCAACAATCGACAATGATTTCATGGTCATCAGTCGATTATTAGTTCCAGATTTTTTTAAAATTCAAATTACACTGTTTACTATAGCAAGCGTCAAACCAGAACATTACCAGAATTTCTTGGTTAATAATCCAGTGATAACATAACTATAGATGGGGGAGACAATGGCTTAGTGGGGTTAAGTGGTTTAACTAGTTAAGCCTTACATTTAATGCAGTATGTTATCTCCTCAGTACCAATTCATTATTTATCCCATTTAGGATAAAATCTTAAAAATCAACCAATCTTCTACCACTTACCTATTCAGTGCCTCAAAATCCAACTACTGGAGGCTGAAATAAAGGTTTAAAAACAGCACCTCCTACCACTTCTGCACCAAAATCTTACCTGCACCAAATTTCCAAGTTAACATTCATTCCTCATTGCCTTCCTGTCTGCTTTATCACTGATTCTGATTGATCAGGATCAGTGCTCATAAGATTAAGCCATTTTGTTAAGTCACTTATTCAGCTGCAGGAGCTACACCAACCACCAGGATTGTTGTGGTGGTTTTAACTTCCTGTAAATTGACCGGAACACTCGTTAGGGGCTTGGATGGGACAGCATTTGTAAGGACCGTTCAGGAGGGATTCTTGACACAATATGTAGGCATTGTAACCAGGGAAGGGGTTATACTGCACCTGGTTTTGGGAAATGAGCCCGGCCAAGCGAGTTAAGTTTCAGCGGGAGAGCATTTCAGGAGTAGTGACCATAATACTGAGAGTTTTAAGATACTCCTGGATGGGGATAACAGCAATCCTTGGGTGAAGGTGTTAAATTAGGGGAAGGCGAACTACAATAATATTAGACAGGAACTGGAGAATTTTGATTGGAGGCGGCTGTTTGAGGGTAAATTTACATCGGATATTTGGGAGTATTTCAAACAGCAGCTGATAAGAGTTCGGGTGTGGCATGTTCTTGCAGGACTGAAGGATACTATGGCAAGTTACATGAACTTTGGATGACCAGGGATGTTATGACCTTGGTCAGGATGATGCAAACTGATGTAGCCCTTGAAATATATAAGGAAAGTAGGAAAAAACTTAAACAAGAAATTAAAGAGCTAAAAGGGGTCATGAAAAGTCGTTAGCAAATGGGATTAAGGAGAATCCCAAGGCTTTTTACACATATATAAAAAGCAAGGGGGTAGCCAGGGAAAGGGTTGGCCCAAGGACAAAAGAGGGAATCTATGTTTGGAGCTAGAAGAGGTAGGGGAGGTCCTAAATGAATACTTTGTGTCAGTATTCACCAAAGAGAAGGAATTGGTGGAGGATGATCTGAGGGAAGGGAGTGTCGAGTTTTTAATCCAAGTTGCTATTAAAAAGGAAGAGGTGCCCATCTTAAAAAGTATTAAGGTAGTTAAGTCCCTGGGTCCAATTGGGATCTACCCCAGAATATTGAGACAGGCAAGAGAACAAATTGCTAGAGCAATTGACAGATATTTTTTGTATCCTGTTTGGGTCACTGATGAGGTCCCAGAGGACTGGAGAATAGCCTACATTGTCCCATTATGCAAGAAGTGTAGCAGGAATAATCCTGGAAATTACAAACCTGAGAGTCTTGCATCAGTGGTAGAGAAATTATTGGAAAAGATTCTCTGGGACAAGGTCTATACACATTTAGAAGTGAATGGATTTACTAGCAATAGACAGCATGGTTTTGTGCAGGGGAGTTCGTGTCTCACTAACTTGATTGAGTTTTTTGAGGTGGTGACAAAGATGTTTGAGGGAAAACTGGTTGATGTCAACGTGGATTTCAGTAAAGCCTCTGACAAGGTCCCCCATTGGCAGAGTAGTACAAAAGGTGAAGTCACATGATATTATGGGTGAGCTGGCAAGATGGATACAGAACTGGCTTAGCAGGAGACAGAGGGTAGTGTCGGAAGGATGCTTTTTGGAATGGAGGGTTATGACTAGCAGGGTTCCAAAAATTTCGGTGCTGGGACCTCTGCTGTTCATGGTCTACATAAATGATTTGGAGGAAAACGTAGCTGGTCTAATTAGTAGGTTTGCAAACGATACAAAGATTAGTGGATTTGTGTGGATAGTGAGGAGGTTTGTCAGAGGATACAGAAGGGTGTACATCAGTTGGAGGTGTGCAGATGAAATTTAATCCAGACAAATGAGGTGACACGTTTTGGAAGGTTAAGTACAGGTGTAAATTATGCAGCGAATGGCAGAACCCTATGCAGAGGGATCTGCCGTTCTGTGCAGGTCCACACATCAATTGAAGGTGGCGGTGCAGGTAGATAAGGTAATAAAAAAAAAAAGGCTTATGGCGTGCTCCCCTTCATTGGAAGGGGCATTGAGTACAAGGGGAGACTAAGTTATACTGCAGAACTTTAGTTAGGCCGCACTTGGAATATTGCGTACACTTCTGGTTGCCCCATTACCAGAAGGATGTGGATGCCATGAAGAGGGTACAGAAAAGGTTTACTAGGATGTTACCTGGTATTTGGGATTTTAGTTATGAAGGTATGGATAGACTGGGTTTGTTTTCACTGGAACACAGGAGGTTGCGGGACGACCTAATGGAAGTATATAAGATTGAATGGCACGGATAGAGTGGAAAGTATGAGGCTTTTTCCCAGGGCGGAGAGGTCAATTACTAGGGGACTTAGGTTCAAGGTGCGATGGGGGTGGGAAGTTTAAAAGAGATGCACGAGGCATGTTTTTCACACAAAGGGTGGTGAGTGTCTGGAACACATTGCCAGAGGTGGTGGTGGATGCAGACACAATAGCAGCATTCAAGAAGCACTTGGACGAATACATGAATAGAAAGGGAATAGAGGAATACAGATCCTGTAGGTGAAAGCAGTTTTAGTATGGAAGAGTAAAATGTGGCGCCGCAGGGCCTGTTTCAGTGCTGTTTTGTTCTGTGTTCACTGTGGCTGAAAAATTAATTTTGATATTTTGAGCAATAGGTGCAGAAGTTGGCTTTGCTCTTTGAACTTGTAAATTCTTACTTTAATTGATTGACTTGTTCACCTAACAAACTCTGAGGGGTGGAAAGATGCAGTGAGTGCAAAAGAGTTTTAATTAAGGTTATGTTACTACCATACCATTCCAGGTGAGCGATTGGTGGGAACAGTACGTCTACCTACAAGGTCGAGAGCCAATCATGGTTAACAGCAACTATTATGCCATGGTAAGGATTTTGTGCGTATGTGGGTTAATTACAAGTAGGTTTAAACCTAAGGGGTCAAGGTTCAAATTTGTGGAATTCTGATGATGAGAAACAAGGAAGTAAATGAATTGGGGATTGTTACTTAACATGTGGACCATTCACCAGATGGTTAATGTTCTTAATGCTGAGTGATGAGGATATTTTTCCTTCCCTTTTCTGTTCTCCATTTCTGCCCCCCACAAACCCAAACCTCTCACTAATTCTTAGGGTACAAGTAACTATTGACAAAATGACTATTTTTCATGTCAGCAGCCTGATCTTGGGAATATTAACGGTCCTTTTACCTGGGGGAGGGAGGATACAACCGGTTAGTGATCAGCAATGATACCTCAGCTAGTTTACTTGTTTTCGTGATTAAGTCTTTTGAGTATAGGAGTTGAGAAGTCATGTTGAGGTTGCACAGGACATTGGTAAGGCCTCTTCTGGAGTCCTGTGTCCCGTTCTAGTCACCCAGTTATAAGAAGGACATTATTAAGCCGGAGAGGAATCAGAAGAGAATTACCAGCGTTTTGCCAGGTATGGTAAGTTTTTGAGTTATAGAGTAAGGCTGGATAGGCTAGGACTTTTTTCACTGGAGCGTAGGAGGTTGCAGGGTGGCCTTTATCAAAGTTTATAAAATCATGAGGATAGATGGGATTAATGGTAGTTGTCTTTTTCCTTGGATGGGGGATTTCACGACTGGGGGCACATTTTTAAGGTGAGAGGAGAGAGATTTTAAAAAGACATGGATAAATTTTTTTACCCAGAGAATGGTTCACGTGTGGATTGAACTTTCTGAGGAAGTGGTGGATGTGGGCACAATTCCAACATTCGAAAGACAGTTGGATAATTACACGAATAGGCAAGGTTTGAAGGTAAATGGGCCAGGAGCAGGCACATGGGATTCGTTTAGTTTGAGATTATGTTCAGCATGGACTGATTTGACCGAAGGGTCTGTTTCCATGCTACATTCATCTGTAAGATGGCTCTAGCTACCACACCTGCAACCAGCTTACTCAACAGAAACTGTAGATTGAACCTGGGACTTTAGGGGTTTTTCTGGCTCATCTTGGTCTCTAAGCCATGGGGCAGATTTGGTAAGGTGGTATTTGGAATTGTTTAACATGTTCTCTTCAACTGGGAATAATTGTTTCCTCTCATTCAGGATTTCTTGTATGTGACTCCGACAGCAAGTCAAGCTGCGCGTGCTGGTAATCTGGCCCATGCTTTACTCCTTTACAGACGACGACTCACTTATGAGGAAATTCCACCGGTAAGCAGTTAACCTCTGTGGTGAAATTCATTAATGATGTATGCATAAACTGTGGTATTATTGCAATGGCTGACTAGATCTTTTAAAGAACAGACCTTAGTAGTCTGAGCTGGAGATAACAGACAGTTTTGTTGTCTGTGATGCAGGGTGGCTCAGTCTTTGAGATTTTTTTCTTTCATTCCTGTTCCTTGTAAGGAGGAAATGCCTTCCTGAAAGCTCCTGCTTTTAGCTCCTAGTCTGGTGGAGAGCTGGTAACAGTCATAGTCTGTCCTAGGTAACCCAACTAATGGTGAATGGGCAAACTATTATGTTTGCAATTGTCACCTTGCGAGTCTGGATGCTGGATGGCTGGGCAATCTCTGGTCATCTCTACACACAAAAAGATCTCGGCTGTTGTCATGTAAGTTTCCAGTAATGCCAATCATCCTTGCTGTGGTGAATTTTTTTCCCCACATGTGAAATAAAACTGTTTATATGCTGTTTGACCACGAAGGGCATTGCAGACAAGAGCAACACTGTCCCCACCTGATATTTACATGTACTCAATTAGGTCCTTCTCAGTCTTTATGGCTTAGTTCAACAACCCAGATTTATCAGGAAATGCTAATTTCAGAATTTGATGTCAATGCAATCAGATACTGTGCAGTGAATAAACTGTTGTCCTATATTTTTGCCTACATTGCACATCAGAGGACTGGATCAGCTCTTGCTGTGGTAGGTGGATCTCACTGGGTTTCAAACTACTAAATTATGAGACAGAACTTTCTGCCTCTGACCAGGGTATCATTAGTTGTTCATCAAACACAATTCAGTCAGTACTAAAGTTAGGACCTAGGATTTATGTTAACAGTTTATTATAATGTTTCCAGTTGTGAGTGGCACTCACTGGGGCAGGAACACATTGCATTCCAGCCAAAGTCATATACTGAGGTTTGGAAAAATATGTGGATGAATGAATGCGCCTTATTCTTGCACAGCTCCTGGCAGTTAGTTACAACACAGATGCCATGGAACAGCTGGAACACCTCAAGAAGGAATAGTGCTTTGAATTTAGGGGACAGCATCATATGAACAGGAGATAATTTGACTTTCTCCTGTGTTGCATCATTAGGTGAGATCTGGGATCTGACCCCATTTAGCCTTTGTCTTATATCCCTTAATACCTTTGGTTTAAAAAATCTAGCGGTATCAGAATTTATTTCCTTAGCCGTGCCCTGCTGGGATGCACAGTCGGGCTGTGTTTCAATACCTGTTGGTGGCTTGGTGAAAGAAGCTTCATGCAGACAAAGGGGGGCAGGAGACTCAAGTGGCATCTAAATACAGGCACAGTACAGTTGTTCAGAGGCATCTGTTGCTGAACTGTAATTTCTATGTACAGGTAGTGAGTGATATTTACCTGTAAAGGCGTCCGAGCTGAGGCCCAACGTGTCCTCACCTGTCACCCATTCCAGCAGGGATTATTACAATCTAATGTTCAGGAATTAATTGAAGTTTTTAAACAAAGAGTGAATTTTAAGCAATTGATGAACAACAATTTTTAAAAATCTGTCTCAACCTTTTAACTCACCTTGCCTTTCTTTGTAGGTCCCTCATACATGCCACCATCCTGTCTCCAAATGTAAGAGCAAGTGGAAGGGAACAGAGCCTGGGCTGTGCAGCCTCTGGTTCACCCTCTCTGCTTGTTGAGGCCATTGAGATCAAACCATCAAATGAATGGAAATTTATGGGTGTATAAACTGTGTACTTTTCCAAATCGAGAACCTCAGCAACAGCTGTGTGACTAGTGCTAGTGCAGCAGGGTCATGGTTCGTTCATTACCTTCAACTAGTGTCTCCCACAGTGGGCCTCCAACTAGATCTCTCTGATTCAGCCCTCTGAGTCCGTTTGCTTACGATGAGTGTGGCAACTCGGTAAATGCTGTACCAACCAGTATGCTCATTTTGAATTACAACTTAAGATATGCTATAATAAATAAAGGGTTGCTATTTTGTCATTTTTTTTTGCTTTTGAAAATTTTTTAAAATGTCGCAAAATAGAGGATAAACTAATTCGTAATTTTTTTTTACATTTTTTTCCTTTCCAATCCTGCCCATTTATGGCAACGTGAAATGACTTTTTCAACCACTAACATTTGACCCTATTTCCATGGGTCATGTATGTTCCCCTCAAATCCCTACCCCATGCCCATTCATACTCTGTTTGGGCGCAGAGTACTCTGCCAGGGTTCCCAATACCTCTGTGTTCAGCACAGTGGGAACGAATGTTCAACACGACTCGACTGCCAGGCGAGGAGACAGGTAAGATTGAAAGGCTGTTGTTGCAGGGCTGCTTGTAACTGCTGGGGCTGGGTGGAGGAATACTGTCCACATATGTCACACAATTCGTGGTTCAACAGCTGCCTTCCTAACACTAATGGTTAATCATTATAGAGTTTGTTTTGCAGTACAAGTGAACTGACAATCAGACCTTGAGTTGATTATGCTACAGAACAGTGGATTTGCATTACAGTATGATGAAGTATTAGTTACAGATGACTAACAAATGGGTGCTAAGCAGTCACCAGCACTTTCCCAGAACAGAGTCCCAGTTTTCCCCATCCATCCAACATCTGAGGGATCATCATGTATGTCTTAAATTGTGAATTTGTAATGTGTGGGGCATGAATATGCAAATTAGGAGCAGGTGTAGGCCTCTTGAGCCTGCTGATCCATTCACTAAGATCTTGGCTGATCTGAACTCCACATTCCCACCTGACCACTCTTCACCACCTTGCTTATCAAGAATCTATCTTCCTTTGCCTTTGAAATATTAAAAGACTCTGATTTCACTTTTTTTTTGAGTATCCCAAAGACTCAGACCCTCCATGGAAGGGGAGGGTGTGGGATGAAGTTATCTTTATCTCAGTTTTAAATGAGCAACTTCCAAGTTTGGAATAGTGACCCCAGTTCTAGATTGTCCCATATCCTTTCCAGGTGCAACCTGTTAGAACCACTCAGGATCTTGTGTGTTTAAGCAAGTTGCTTATTCTTCTAAACTGCAGTTGATAGAAGCCTAACTTGCCCAACCTTTCCTCGTTAAACAACCTCCCTATTTCAGATATTAGTTTAATACATCACTAAGCTACTTTCAACACGTTTACACCCTCCCTTAGTTAAGGACACCAATGCTCTACACAGTACTCCAGATGTGGTCTCACCAATGGCTTGTATAACTGAAGCATAACTTTCCTACTTATGTATTCAATATTCCTTGCAATAAACAATAGCATTCCATTAGCTTTCCTAATTACTGGCTGTACCTGCATGCTAATCTTTTCCAATTAATGTATTAGGACACCCAGATTCCTTTGAATCTCAAAGCTCTGCAATTTTTCCTGTCATGGACAAGACCTCACCCCTGAAAGTACTGTAAACTAACTTTAAATCAGTATAAAAGGCAAGGGTAAAATGCTGTGTTCCAGATGCAATTCGATTGACCCACCACTAGGCTTTAAGCAAAAAAGCACTTTACTCTTACAACACAGTTAAAATACAGAAAGGTTTCACATGACTTTATTGAAATATCTAACAAGATAATATATTTAACCACCAATCATCAACTATTCTGATGTAGACAGAATCTCAAACACCCCCATTAACAAAAATGCAATTCAGCAAAACAGTTATAATTTTCGCGTGCAGAGCAAAGTAACAGTTTGTCCCTTTTGATTTTTGAGGAAGCCTCGCCATCTAAGACTCTAGTCGCCAGGAACTCGAGTTTTTAGCTTTAGCAGCCAGCAGAAACTAACTGAAAGCAAAGCTGAAAGTCTTCCAGGATCTGCGTAAGCTCTGACCCTGCCCACTCTTGATTCTTCACATAAAACCATACAGGGAGAATGCAAAAACTGCTGCCTGTCTGAAGGAGACATTTCGGAACCACTGTGTCAACACCCCTCTGCAAGAGAACAGCACAGAACACCTCTCTTAAAGGCACAGTCTTGTCACATTCACAATTTAGTTTTTTTTTAATTCTTCCGGCCAATATGCACATTTTCCCGCCCATATACTCCTCAAGACCATAAAAATAGGAACGGGAATATTATTTGCCACCTCTCCTAAACCTGCCCCAGACCCTGCTTCACCATTCAGTAGGATCATGACTGATCTGCCGTTCCTCATGTTCACTTTCCTGCTTTTTCCCTGTAACCCTTGATTCCCCTACTGATCAAGAATCTATCTACCTCAGCCTTAAATATAGACAAGGACTATGTCTCCAAGCTCTCTGAGGCAGGAACTTCCAAAAACACTCAACTCTCCGAAGAAATTTTTGCTTATCTCTGTCTTAAATTGGTGCCTCCTTATCCTGAGACTACACCCTCACTCTGTCAGGTCCTTTAAGATTTCCGTATGTTTCAATGAGATCACCTCTCGTTCTTCTAAACTCCAATGAGTAGAATCCTAACCTGTTTAGTCTTTGTTTTGAGATAAACCCTCTATGCTGGGCTTCATCCTAATGAATATTCTCTGAACTGCCTACAATGAAATAGCATCTACCCTTAGGCAAGGGGACCAAACTGTGCACTACTCCTGATGTGGTCCCATCAGCACTTTGTACAGTTGCAGTAAGAATCCCCAACTGTTGTGCTCTAAACCCTTTGGAATACGGGTCACCATTCTTTTCTGATTACCTGCTGCATCTATGTGCTAGCTTTCTGTTTCGTGCCCCCAAATCCCTATATTTTGTAGCTTTTTGCAATTTTTCTCTATTTAAATAGTGTTTTGTTCTTTTGTTCTCACTTCCAAAGTTTCAACCTTTTTTCCACCTCATTCTCCATTTTGTAACTTTTTTTGTCCACTCACTTAACCCATCAGTACATCTCTCTAAACTGTTTGTAAGCCTCTTGCAGTTTGTATTTCCACCTCTTTCTGTCATCTGCAAATTTGGCTGCAGAACATTTGCTTTCTTCCGTGCCTTAATGTATTGTTGTAAACAGTTGCGGTCCCAGCATTGATCCTTGTAGAATCTATCCGGTTACAGGTCACCAACCTGAAAAAGACCTCTGTATCCCTACGTACTGTTTCCTGCCTATTAGCAAATTCTCTATCCATGCCAATATATCACCCTCAACACCATGGTCTTTTATCTTATGCCTTAACCTTTTGTGAAGTACCTTGTTGAATGCCTTCTGGAAGCCCAAATACAATGCACCATCTGGTTCCCCTCTATCCACTCTGTTTGAGACTTCCTCAAAAAAGTATAACAAAATAGACTATTTCCCTTTCATAAAGCCATATTGATTCTGCCTGATATTAATTTTACAAAAGTGCTGTCAGTACATCCTTAATTTATTCCAATTTTTTTTCCTCTGATATGTTAGGCTAATTGGCCTATAGTTACCTGCGTTTTGCCTCCATCTCTCTTTAAAGAGAGACATAACACGGATAGTTTTCCAAAACTTCAGTACTTGTCCAGAATCCAAGGATATTTGGAAAATTAACCACCAGTGCATCCATTACCTTAGTAGTTACTTCTTTTAGGATCCTAGGATGCAGGCCAGTAGGGCCAAGAGATTTATCTGCCTTTATCCACATTGGTTTGTTTAATACTGTCTCTTTCGTGATAGTGCTTAGTTCCTCCCCCGTCATCTTTTGTATTAATTGGATGTCTGAAGTATCTTCCACTGTAAGAACTGATGCAAAATATCTATTCAACTCCCTTGCCATTTGTTTGTTTGTCATAACCATATCTCCAGATGTTATTTTAAATACCTATGTTCACTTTGATCTCTGTCTTCCTTTTTGTGTATTTAAAGAAGCTTTTATAGTCAACTTTTATATTCCTGTCAGTTTGCCCTCCGATTATTTGCCAGATCTTTGCCTACTCAATTAGCCAACCTGTATCACTTTGCAACCCCCTTTTATTTGTCTCACAGCTCACTTTCCTATTTGTCTTTTGTCATCTGTAAAGTTAGTAACCATATTTTCGGTTTGTTCTATCAAATGATTTATATAAACTGTAAATTGTTCAGATCCCAGCACTGAACCCTGTGGCACACCTCTCATTATCGTGCCAACTCCAAAAACAATTGTTTATGCCCACTCTTTCTTTCTGGCTTGCCCATCTTTAATCTATTCCATTATGTTACCTCCTGTACCATGAACTTTTCACAAAAATTTTTTTATATGACAACATATGAAATGGCTTCTGAAAATCTAAATACAGTACATCCAACATTTCCCTTTATTTAGAGTACATGTTGCATCCTCAAAGAACTCCAGTTAATTTTCATAGAATGGTTTTGCTTCTACCTTATTACCTTGAACTTTTCTAAGTTCCCTACTGAGCAACAAAACCGGTCCCACATGACACAGAAAATAAGTTGGAACATTGTTTGGCAGTGTTGCAGTTTTGCATTTGTGACATTAAAATGGCTGACATGTTGCAAGTTTTTTTTACAATGGATTTTTCTGTTGTCCTGGGGACAGATATCCCAGCAAATATCTGAAGAAGAAGTGGACTTAATATTACATCTGGTGTTTCGTGCCCGGAGGTTAAGTATGAATCTCTGCATTGAGCCTATCTAAGCTTAAATATTGTTGGGATTGTAGAAGTAAGTAGATGTTGTTGATCTTTAAACCCTTCAATTGATTCAGGTGTTCTGGTATGTGAATCACCACATGTTAATGTGCAGGTATCAATTGATTAGGAAAGCAAATGGAATGTTAGTGGTTAACTGCAAAGGGAATCAAGTATAAAAGTAGGGAAATGCTGTTAAAGTTGTACAGTGTTTTAGTGCGTCTGCAGTTGGAGTATTCTGTACAGTTTTGGTTTCTTAATCGGGGACATAAAGCATGAAAAACAGCTTATATGCGGTTTACTGATTCCTGAGATAAAGGTTAGATTTTGAGTACAGGTTGAGCAATTTGGGCCGATTTTTATTGGAATTTTGAAGTATAAGCTTTTTCAAATATATACAATCTCGAGGGGACAGGATGGATGCTGAGAGAATGTTTCCCCATGTGGGAGGCTAGCCCAAAAGTAGTGGTCCCAATTTAATAGTAATTTATTGCTACATATATTTATGAAAATATGGTAAAATGTGCATAAATTGCTGTAAGACGGTGCTATTTTAATTACCTAAGTTATAAAATGAAATAAATCATACAAAATTAGGACAAACTTAACTTGTTATTTTCTGATTTTCTGAATGGCAATGGAATGCCTTCACAGTCTGCAGCTGCCAAACCATTCCCTGAGGATGCAAAACAAGGAGAAAGTGCGATGAAGCACCTCCTGCCACTGCTGATTGGACCCAGAATGTTACCTCTGCCAAAAACTGTCCCTGAGACCACAGCACCAAGAGAGAAGCATGCTGAAGCCTGCTGACGTTAATTTAATTTAAAAGTTAGGGGTTTTCCATGTAAGACAGAAATGACCAGAATTCCTTTTTTCTATCAGAAGCTTGTTAATCTGTGGGATCATCGACTCCAGAGAGCAGAGCGGGTTGGGTTATTGAATATATTCAAGGTTGAATTGGATAACTTTGATTTAGGTAATCTAGGTTTCTGGGGTGACGTGAGGATTGTGATAGTCAAGTAAGAAAGATTGATGCCACAATTGGATCAGCATGACCTTATTGAATGGTGGAGAATATTCATATCATTGAATAGCTCCTAATTCCTGTTTTCTGGATAACAAAACCATCATTCACTGAGATATGGTGAGCATGAATATACTTAATGGGACATTCATAAGTATTATCTGGCCACTTCAGTAATGATGTTCTGCTGCATACCTGAGTGCACAAATGTCTAATTGTCTTGTGAATGGTTTGTGACCATTCTCAGTTTGTTCATGATAGTGGCAAAGGCCACCAAGTTTAACTTGGGTTGATTCCATGCATTGGAAGATTGAGGCATAAACAGTCATCACGACCAGACTCTGAAGAATATATACGTTTAGTTCCTCACGCCTATTTTGTTGTTAACCTGTCTGGGCTTCAGAGTACATTGTCCAGTCCAAATGGCCAGCCGGACAACCAGAAAAGCAAATCAACTCACTGTCATTCAGTAACAGTTTTAAAGAACAATTACAAAAAAAAAAAATCCTCATTGGGACTTATCTGCACTTTTCAGGGTTAGCCAGTCACTGCTGAACTCCCGCATTGTGTGACATGCTTGGGTGATTAATGCTCTCTTCATGCTTCTCACAGCAGCATTTTCACTGTGTCTTTGGATCCTGTTTGTGCCTTGGTGGAACCTGTTCCTCAAATTCTTTACTTCAGCTTTTTTTTTCGTTGAATAATTTGTATGAGTGAAGTTTTCTATTATATATTTTCTTTGAAATGCCCTCCTGTAGCTTGAGGTTTTTTTTTCTCCCTATCTACTAAAATGGTCATTGACCCATCAGAGCAATAGGTCTTCTCGAGGTCATCCAAACCTGTTACCAGTACAGACTTGGGGAAAAATAAATTTTTCTACCATAAGGCTTGCACCATGTTGGCTTAATAAGTGACAAGACCAAGCTTTTACTCATAAATATTCTCATTTTTAATGGCCCACTGTGTATCGTATCTTCCTGGCCTGATGCTTGGATTAATTGGGGTGCTGACACTTCAGTTTTCACTGGAGCCTTGTTGACTAAGCAGCCATACCAGACAACAACGTTTCAATCTAGTTTGTAAATAATCTGATCACTATCAATTCTGAAACTGTTGTCCAAAACTACCAATTTGAGTGAGAGAAAATGTATGTATGGGAGTGTATGTGTATGTGATAAGTTTTCATTTTTAATATTTTAATAATTATTAATTTTCTAAAGGCTACTTTAACCCATTCATTTTCAATGCAATTGTACTGATGGGAAACTCAGGATTAAGATTTTTCTAAACTCTTTAAATTGTTCCTCTGTTTGACACTGAGTGGAGACTATCTGCTGGACCTTTTTAAGTTTGTCCGGCCTGATAATTTTTACCTATCACTTTTGTTCAAGATTTGATGGGCTCCTTTTTGTGTTCCATCATCTACCCTCTTTCATTTTATCCCCACATCTGGAAGGAATGGTCAGAGTGGAACAATGTGGTGCACTGGCTCATTTTATCTTCCATCATTTGGGAAACTGATGCTCAATTCCGAGCTACTGGTAAATGTTAGCCTATCATTTACTGTTAAAAATGACCATATAATCCAAATAAACCATAAGCAATGGTGATTTAAAAAAGTAAAGTTCCATGTGATTGTGTAGAGGGCTTCCTTGTAAAATTTGAGGTGATGTATAGAGCAGTTGAGCTCCAAGCACCTGCACTATACTTGAGACAGTGAATGTTTGTTGCTGGATGCACAGGGTTGGAAAATGTCCTGCCATCCTGCAGTGCCCTGCTACAAAATTCTTTTGATTGCTTAATGAAAATACTCCTTTCACTGTCAATTTGGACTAAATTTTCTCATTCTGAATCAAGCAATAAAATTAAGTACAACAAAATGGATTCTGAAATCAGACCATGATCATCTTTGCCTGAATTTGTTCCGTGTTATGAAGAGGACCAGTTCAAAAGGTTTCTTCTGTTCATTAGTTTGTAGCAAATTTATCGACTTGGTCTTTGCCAACATCTTTGATCTTGTTGCAAGAGAAGAAGAACTCCTATCTGCTTGCATTTTAGTTTCCCATCTCCCATTTTCAAATTTGTTCCTCCACATTAACCCTTTTTTTTTAGGCTCACCACCAGGACACATTTCCCTGGTACCTCGAATGACCAGAGTTGTGATGTGTTTATTGTCTGTATTTATGTTCCTACAAGTGGAGGAATCTGAGTTAGTGGTTTTCTCCCCCTCTTTCTCTCCTGTATTATAGATGTGTTGCTTGCAATTTCTTGCATGTCCACGTGTTACTCTTTCCTGTTTTTCTGCCTCTCTTCAGCTATTGATTCGAGGTGTTGTCCCCATGTGTTCTAATCAATATGAGAATATATTCAATACATCCCGCATTCCAGGTGTAGAGTCAGGTATGAAGCAATTCTTTTCTGCAGCTGGGAATTTTAGCTGATAAGTGTTGTGCTGTGACTATACTGGGCTCTCAGAGACTCAGCAGGCTGTGATGAACAACTGGAGTCGAGACCCTCTCAATTCAGCTGCAAGTTACAATCTAAAAGGATGGCTTGAGAGCCTGAGACGGAGGCCTATTGGAAGAGTTAATCTCGCAGCCTGCTAAGAAAGGAGGTCCTTTTAATCTTACTGTAAAGATCTCTTATAAAGGCTGCATATTGTTAGAAAGTGCCTGGATCCAGGAGCATCTCATTGTTGCTGGTAAGGATACTTGCTGCAGCTTGTCTAAAAACTGAAGTATCTGAGTACCACTGATTCCTACTTGATGACAGAATGCTAAAGATTTCAAAGTGGAGATCTTTTAGTTTTGCTGGCGAAGCTCAATGGTTTCATCTGCCACAAAATGTCATAAGCCTCCTGGCTGAAGGAGGGTTAGGTGGGTATTTGCTGTACATATTTACAGTTCTCCCTCTCTTAAAAGAGAAAGCTCTTTCCCACTGTAGTGCATTTATTGGATTCTCAATACCTGTCACTTTGGGGCTCCTCTCATGGCAGACTGCTCCAGTAATGCAGGTTGCTGGAGTAGTTGCATAAGAGGATCTCTGAGCACTTTCATTGACTTTAATGTCCCAGGGAGTTTGATCTGGAGGCAGTCACTATAGGACAGTACTTTGAACAGAAAGTTGCAATCCTGTGCCTTCCCTCCTTTGTTAACTTGATGTATTCATTTAAAATGAAACATGCTAGATTTACTCAGCACCTCTCTTGAATTTGCAGACTTTATACAACACCGCGTGGACAGTAAGCACATTGTGGTCTATCACAAGGGTCGTTATTTTAAAGTTTGGGTATATCAAGGTGGGCGCCTTCTGAATCCATGTGAGCTACAGATCCAATTCCAGTACATTTTGGATGAGAATTCTTCACCTCAGCCTGGGGAAAAGTATCTGGCTGCATTGACCGCAGGAAACAGGTGAGAGCTTTGTCTTTTTGCTTTTGTTTACTGCAAAAAGTCTGTCCCCATTGTCCGGAGGCACTTATCTTGAAATACAGTTAACTGGGTTACTGGCAAAAACCTAGTCTTATCATCCAACTGCACAGTGAGAGCCTGAAGGCTATTCATCTGAGGAGGACAACATCAACAGCTTATTTATATTCTAACCAGGTAGCTCTTTACCTCTGTCTTCCAGAGCTTCCTTTCTTATTCCTTCCTTCGTTTTAACTCAGTACCTTCCACTTCAGCTGTGGTTTTGATTCTTCCCTACCCATTACCATCCTACAGTTTGGTTCAAAAAAAAAGTTTATTAATTTCTTGCAGTTTCACTTTGTTTTCCTTTTATGCTATTCAAATTTTTGGAATGGATTTATTCTGTGCTTGGGGTAGCTTTCCTGTAACTTCAAAGGTACTGCTGCATTTTCTTACCCCTTCTTTTCCATGTATCATGTCAACAGGACAACTAAACAGGCACCTGTTTCTTAGACTGTTCTTAGTCCTCATTGGAATTGCAAGCTCCTCCCTCCCAGATTTCATAGCTGGTATTGGTTAAGCACCACAAGGAACTGTGGGCGCTTCTACACTGTAGCTAGTACATTCTTTTCTGCGTTTTACAGTTTTCCTTTGGCCCCTCATCCTGTGTCCACCACAGTACTAACCATGTATTTCATGGGTAGAAAAAGAACAGCAAGAGTTAAAATTATGTGACTTGGAGTCACATCAGTTGGAAAAGTTTAAGTTTGTTTGCATCCTGTGCCAATTTAGGTCTTGATTGAGTGGATGCGATATAATGTAGTTGACCTCAGTGCTTCAAGGTTAGAAAGAGATTGAATCCTACCAGAGTTAGACCTTCTGAACATTGTTCAATGGGCTAATTTACAATGAAAGTAGAGTGGGGGTTAGGACCATAATCAGCTTATTAGCATTTCAGTTGTGTGTGCCATGCAGCGTTTTTGTTACTGGGCTGTAACTTGGTTGGAGAATTTCCAGACTTAGCAGACCCACCTCGATCTTAAAGGGCCGCATTGCACCAAACTTTTTCACTCTGTTATGGTGGGGTCTGGGAAAGTACATGGTGGATGATAGATTCAGGCAAACTGACCCTAGGAGCAGATTGTAGGTGGCCACGTACACTGCTTAGAAGGCTTGCCTTAGTTCTTTGGAGACTTCATCCGAGTTATTTTAGAAGCTGTTAGACTCTTTAGCCCTCACCTCATCCATGCTCCCAACCACCATGCCAACTCCTAGCCTATTGCTCCCTCATAGTCCCCATTTCCACTTTCATAACCGCTGACCTAGTAACCTCTATGAACAGACCTCCAGATCCAAGTGGAGATGAAAAAATTTAATATTCTAACAATATGATAGTTATCAATCATATGCACTTGATCCTGAAACAAACCGTCATGAGACCAATCCAAAGGTTGTAAATCCTATCTCTTTTTCAACAAATAAATATTCAACAACTACATGAATGGCAATTAGACCTTTAATAACTGTTTTAAATGGTTAATCAAAATAGGAACTTGACATCCTTACCTACAAACACTCTCCAGTAAGTGCTTTTGAAACTCAGTCAAGCATTTGTATTTACCTCAGTTGTAATGACAGCCCATTGGAAATGGCAGCAAAGAACTCTACTGAAACTACAGGATTAGATGGCCATGGGTTGTTTTTTAACCCCTGTTATTCACCACATGGCCTGTCAATCAAAGCAGCCTAGCAGGGCATGTTATATTAACTCCTAAATGACAGCTCCAGTCTATTTTATTCATAACCAAACGGTAGATTAAAGCCCTTGTAAGACTGCTAGTGGTCCGTATGAACTCAGCATTAAGTTCAAATTACCCTTTTGGGTTTCCCACCTGTGTGATTCACACCTTGCCCCCTTCCCTCAGACTAGAAATAGGAATGTGTCGGAAATTAGGCTGATCATCTGCAGCCAGTTCCCACCTGCCATTTTTAAAGATCCATTCCATCACAGTCAATAACCTGGTTCGTGCATGAAATGAAACTGATTGAACCCAGTATGCTGGAGGATTGTCGACGTTTACAGGCTAGAATTATCATTAGTTTGTGCCTTGGAAGCAAAGAAATTAAGTTGGAAGAGTATTGATTTTTTTTTTTTGATTTATGTTGTGTTGCTGAGCAGAATTCCCTGGGCTAAGGCTCGGAAAACATACTTCAGCTCTGGGAAGAACAAGACTTCACTGGAAAGTGTGGAGAAAGCAGCATTTTTTGTCACTTTGGATGATACTAAATATGATCTATATGTGGATAACCAGGTGAAATCACTGGATGAATATGCCAAGTCACTGTTGCATGGCAAGTGCTATGACAGGCAAGTATTTATTTTATAGGTCAATCTACAGCAAAACATAAAAATATATAGAAATAGGAGCATGTAGCCCCTGAGCCTGCACCATCATTCAGTAAGATTCCCTCAGATTCCAAAAACTTGTCAATTTCAGTTCAATACATTCAATGACTGAGCACCCATAGTCCTCTGAGATAGAGGATTACAAAGATTACAGATATGAATGTTTCTGCTTCATAAGTACTGTGATGAAGAAAATGATGGCTCTATACTGCTTACTAAAATAGTGCACAGGTGTCAAGACACGGGTAGCAAGCTAACTCACATCAGCCTCACTATCACTGGATTCACAACAGTGAAATTAAAACATTCAATGACCCTCAAAATTGTTTCTGACCAGACTATATGAATAGCAGATCTTGAACACTCAATTTCTAACAAACCAAAATGAACGATTTATTATTAAAAATTTAAAAGAACACAAAAAAAAGCAAGGCATTCTAATTATTATGTATGACCTAAGCCCAATCCTATTTGATCACAAGCCCTCTACTCTCACTCTGACAGACAAACACAGTTAAGGATTTTTTTTTTCACAAGGATGCGAGCTTGCCAGTTCAATAACTGCTTCAGTGATTAAAAATCTAGATTTCATGAAATCCTTGATGGGTTGTATTACCGGCATGTAGGACTGTATATTTTGCTTGAATTCTGAAGTCATTGGTCAATGCAAACAACTTTTGGAGACCTCTACTTACTTCTGAAAACTGGAATTCTTTTCTCAGAACTTTCAACAAATTGATAACTGGAAAATAACTAGAGAAACCAATGTCAAAAACCAACACAATCCAGCACCTCCTGCAGCAAAACTGCCTCCTTACCCAAAGCCTAGTCAGATCCAATTCAGTCTTTTTGTTTTCGTTTTCTTTTTCTGTTTCAATATTCTCTATGGTTGGCCGGCCAGTACTGGCACTCCCAAGATTGACCAGTTCAAAATCCAACCAGCTGCCATTTCCTGAGTATAGCAACATAGGCATAGAGCTCGACAGCATGGAAACAGACCCTTTGCTCTAATTCGTGTGGTTTATACCAGATATTCTAAATTAATCTAGTCCCATCTGCTAGCATTTGGCCCATATCCCTCTAAACCCTTCCTTCCATGTATCCATCCGGATGCCTTTTAGAACAAAGAACAAAGAAAATTACCGCACAGGAACAGGCCCTTCAGCCCTCCAAGCCTGCGCCGATCCAGATCCTCTATCTAAACCTGTCACCTATTTTCCAAGGATCTGTATCCCTCTGGTCCCTGCCCATTCGTGTATCTGTCTAGATACATCTTAAGTGATGCTATCGTGCCCGTCTCTACCACCTCCGCTGGCAACGCGTTCCAGGCACCAACCACCCTCTGCGTAAAGAACTTTCCATGCATAGCTCCCATAAATTTTTCCCCCCTCACCTTGAAATTGTGACCCTTAGTAATTGAGTCCCCCACTCTGGGGCAAGAAAGCTTCTTGCTATCCACACTGTCTATATATCTCATGATTTTAAATGTTGTAATTGTACCAGCCTCCACTGCTTACTCTGGTGTCTCATTCCATACATGCAGTATCCTCTGCGTGAACAAATTGCTACTTGGGTATTCCAGAAAAAAGACCTTGGCACTTCACCCTATCCATGCCCGCCATGATTTTATAAACTTCTTAGTTCAACTCCCAGCTTCCGACACTCCAGGGAAAATAGCCCCAGCCTATTCAGCCTCTCCCTATAGCACAAACTCTCCAAGCCTGGGAACATCCTTGTAAACCTTTTTCTGCACCCTTCCAAATTTAACAACATCTCTCCTACATCAGGGAGACCAGAATTGAATCTTTAAAAGTTGCCTAACCAATGTTCTGTACAGTCACAACACGATATCCCAACTCCTAAACCCAGTACTCTGACTAATAAAGGCAAGTGTACCAAATGCCACCTTCACTACCCTGTCCACCTGTGACTTCACCTTCAAGGAACTATGAACCTGTACCACAAGGTTTCTTTGTTCAGCAACACTCCCCAGGATCCTACTAGTAAGTGTATGCGTCCAACCCTGATTTACCTCTCCAAAATGCAACTCCTCACATTTATCGAAATTAAACTCCATCTGCTGCCCATCTGATCAAGGTCCCATTGTATTCTGAGGTAACATTGGCTGTCCACTACACCCCCAATTTTGGTATCATCTGCAAATTTACTAACCGTTCTTCCTGTATTTACATCCAAATCATTTAATAAATGACAAAAAGCAGAGGACTCAGCACTGATCCTTGCGGCACACTGCTGGTCACAGGCCTCCAGTTCGAGAAACAACCATCCACCCTGCCTCCTACCTTCAAACCAATTTTGTGTCCAAATGGCTAGCTCTCCATGGATTCCATATAATCTAACCTTGCTAACTAGTCTCCCATCAGAACCTTGTTGAATGCCTTGCTGAAGTCCCTATGCATCTCAGTGCCGAATCGTGTACTGTGTTCTTAGAGCAGCAGTTAACCTGTATTCTCTTTCCAAGCCAGTTTCCGATGGCAAACGCCAGTCTTTTTTTTAAAAAGCAAGCTACTGTTCAAAGTTCAATTCTCAACTTCAACTCTGTTCCAAATCATAAATGAGAAAAATAAACAAAAAATAGTGATGGTCTCAACAAAAAAGTTCATTTTAAGACAAAGCAGCAAATGTAATTGCATCAGGAAAAAACTTCTCTTGTTTCTTGGTATATCTGTCATTTTATTCTTCTAGCTTTAGTTTTAGTTTTTCTTTTTTAACATTTTGCACTTTTCCACTTCGAGCTGTTAACCTATTTATTCCATCACCGTTTTCTAAAGTGATAGAAGCTGCTGTTGACTCTCATTACCCATCACTTTGAAAGTTCTGACTTAAGCTGGTCAGAAGAATGATTCCTGTATGTTGATGCACTGCTGATCCTGCCCATGTTAAATATCTGATTGTTTCTAAAACTTTTGATAAGGTACTGCCTATTGTAATTTCATTTCTTTAACATCAGAGTTGTGTCTGAGCTGCCTATTTTATTCTTGGTATTTCAGTGTTGCAGTGGTTCATTTCTCACCTTTCTTTTTCCATTTGCTTAGGCTATTGCCAAGACTGCTGTGTATTATTTGCTCCCATCAGTGACCACCTCAAATCATCTGAGCTTAACCTCTTTTTGCTGATAATTTCAATCTACTGTCATCAAATTCCTTCATGTTGCACAGTCATGGAACATGCAGTTTCTGTAATGTTGAGTTAGAGCCTGTGATTTCCATAAAATGCAATGCCCTAATTATTAGCCTTCAAACCAGCTCTTATTTCATACTCTCAAATCCCATTAACCGCTTTCTACATTGGTGCCTCAAATTTATAGAGACAGAGTAGAACCTGGAAACAGACCCTTCAGTCCAAGCCGAACATGTTCCCAAACTAAACTTGCCTGTGTTTGCCTAATATCCCTCCAAACCTTTCCTATTCACAAACTTGTCCAACTGTCTTATAAGCATTGTAACTGTAGCTGCATCCACCATTTTCTGTGGAAGTTCACTCCACACCCAAACCATTTTCTGTGCATAAAAAAAATTGCTTCTTATGTCTTTTTTTAAATCTTTTCCCTCTCTCCTTAAAAATGTCCCCCCACACTAGGGACGTTTCACCTTATCTATACACTCATTATTTTGTTAACCTTATAAGGTCACTCCTCAACATTCAATGCTCCAGTGTAAAAAGTCTCAGCCTATCCAGCCTCTCCTTATTACTCAAAATCTCCATTCCCAGCAACAACCTGGTAAATCTCTTCTGAACCCTCTCCAGCTTAACAATCTTCCTAAAGCAGGATGATCAGAACTGGACGCAGTACTTCAGAATAGGCCTCAGCAATGTCCTGTGCAACCCCAACATAACGTCCCAATTCCTATATTCAGAGGTCTGATCAGTGAAAGCGAGCATGCTAAATGCCTCCTTCAATATCTTATCCATGTGGTGCAAACTTCAAAGAATTATATACCTGAACCCCTATGTGTGTCTGTTCTGTAACACTACCCAAAGCCCTATCTTTAAATGTGTAAGCCATGTCTTTATTTGTTTTACCAAAATGGAGCACCTTGCATTATCCAAATTAGACAAGATCTCTTTGTAATCTTAGATAACCTTCTTCACTGTCGACTATGCCGCCAATCTTGGTGTCATCCGCAAACTAACTTACCACACTTTCTATGTTCTCATCTAAATCATTTATATAAAATGACAAACAAAAGTGGACCCAGCGCTGATTCCTGTGGAACTCCACTGGTTACAGGTCTCCAGTCCAAAAAACAGCCATCAACGATCACGCTGTCTCCTGTTGTTAAGTTAATCTTGTATCCAGTTGGCAAGCTCACCTTGAATACCATGTGATCTAACTTTACTAATTAGACTACCACGCGGAACCTTTAACTAAAGTCCGAGGAAACAATGTCTTCCACTCTGCTCTCCTCAATCTTCTTGGTTACTTCCTCAAAAAAAACTCAATCAAGTTTGTGAGACGCTATTTCTTTCTCACAAAACCAAGCTGAATATCCCTAAGCATTCCTTACCTACCCAAACGCCAATTAAGTATGATTGAAGTGTAGTTGTTGGTGTAATGTTGGAAACATTGCGGCCAATTTGTACAGAGCAAAATCCTTCTGCCAGCAACAGGTTGTATAAGATAATTATTTTAATAAACAATTTCTAGGAATAAATATTGACCCAGATGCTTGAAAACCCTGCAGCTCCTCTTCAAATTGTGCCATACAGGGAACAGGACCGGCTGTGTTCTGCTTCTGGCCTGGACCCTGCCGCTGACAGGAAGCTTGCACTCTTGTACCTGAACACAGCCCAACCCCAACACACTTCCCCCATGAACTTGAATGGATTGGGGCTCCTATTTCACCTGACCCTCGTTATTAGACCCTGATGTACTCCTGTGCCCTAGGCCGTGGTCTCATGGAATTTTTCTCACTCATCTGAATGAGCAAATGAGGTTTTCTTCGAAAGATGGTGCATCTCAGAGTTTAGCACTTCCTCAACATTGTACTGCAATGTCAGCCAACATTATATGATTAAGTCTCTGAAACCTAAGCCAACAACTTTCTGACTGAGGTTTTGACTACCAATAAGCAAAGGTTGGCTTGCTTAAGTTTGCTGTCTCGTTCTCTATTATTAGCCCATATAGGGTCCTGAATTTAGGTTTATGAACCCAAAATAATATTAACTATCATTGATGAGAAGCTTCAGCCACGAGCTGGAGAACTGTCTGGTGTTTAGCTCAGCAGGCTGAAATAAAATTTGTGAAAAATGCCTGAAGCAAAATAGAAGATAATTTGAAAGCACTCCAGAATATTGCCTTCTGTCTGTCTCAAAGTGATATTGGCAGAAGTTTTGGATAAAATTGCTTGACTATTTTGAATTAGGGAATGGAGGGAATTATATTAGGAATAAGGAACCTAAAGTCTGTGTATGTGTACATCAGCCACAGTATTTGGCAAGTTTAAATAAATCCTATTATCTGTTTTCTTTCCCGCCAGATGGTTTGATAAATCATTCACTTTCATTGTGTTTGCAAATGGCAAAGTGGGATTAAATGCAGAACATTCCTGGGCTGATGCACCAATCATTGGACATCTATGGGAGGTAACAGACTGTTTCTTCTTCAGTTGTAGCCATTAAGTACAATATCATCACCAAATATGCAATGGTGTTTCCTGATTTTAAAAAAAAATCAATTTGGGACTTTATTCCTAAATAGTTGTAAAAGTACACCAGAATATGACCCTGCAATAATTTATCACTGACTAATTTCACCGATGTTGGTTGATTAATTTTTTCTAAGAAATAATTCAAATAGAAAGAAATAAAACCTTTATGTCAAGGTTATCAAGCCTTTAGAGAAGATGTTGAAGATTTTTACTAGGGTGATACAGGAATGAGGGACTTTTGTTTTTGGGAGATGTGATGAAAACCAGAGTCATTCTCATAAAGGAATAGAAGGTTGAGGGAAGATATAATCAAGGTGTTCAGAATTATGAAGGGCTTTTTAATAGCAACAAATGGCCCCACTGGCAGTAATGAGTTCATAGATTTAAGATTACTGGTAAAAAGAGACAAAGACAAGAAGTGAGAGAGATAATAGGTGCTGCAGATGCTGGAGAATCCGAGATAACAAGGTGTGGAGCTGGATGAACACAGCAGGCCAAGCAGCATCGTAGGAGCAGGGAAGTTTGACATTTCGGGCCTAGACCCTTCATCAGAAATGGACCCGAAACGTCAAGCTTTCCTACTCCTATGATGCTGCTTGGGCTGCTGTGTTCATCCAGCTCCACACCTTCTTATCAAAGACAAGAAGTGAATGTTTTCATGCAGGAATTTACTGTCTGTGTGGTTGAAGCAGATTTAATCGGAACTTGCGAAGAAATTATACTTGAATGTGAATAGGGAATATCTGCAGTGAAATAGGAAAGCACAGGGGAATGGAGCCAGTGCATGACTCTTTGAAAGGCCAGCCAAAGTATATTATGCCAAATGACTCACATTATACTATATAATTCTATAACTCTCATCAACTGTTGTCTATGCTCTTCTGCATGGCTATTATGTGACTTAGCAAAACAATTAGCAATTTAGAAGAAAATTCTTAAGCTAGAAATGTTGGATCGAACCATTCAGTTTTTGAATGGAAAAGGTGTATAGGTAGGTGTTGAACATTTTGGCAATGAAAATCTCCTGCTGTACTTTGCACGATAATATCAGGCATCAGGGTGAAAGCATTTCTTTACTAGTGAAAATAATCCAATGAATTCACTGGCTTTAATTGTGCGTGATTGCTGAAGGCAGCGTTTAAACTCTTGACCCATTGCGAATGACTTGCTTTTTCACCCTGCATAGGCAACAGAATGGTATGGAGGAAAGATGTGCAGCTGAAGCACGTCATTTTAATTGCAGCATTCGGTGCCCAAACAGCTATACATAGTACTGGTTTATAGCTTGACATAAACTGTCAAAAGACAAACTTGTTTAAGTCATTGACATGTTTAGTTTGTTCTAGCCAAAATTAAATTCTGGCAAAATTTTTCGTCTCAACATTAGAAGAAACTTGCAGGAGGGTGGTTTGTGTTGAATAACTAGTTAAAATTGGTTCAACACAAGACACCTGTGTACCCAAGGAAAACATAAATCCTAAGGATGGCTGAAGTATTTCACCTTATTCAAGAAGGACCTTGATTCTTCTCCGGTACTTTTCTGGTAAGTTCATTATTTTATGAATCTCTAATATTCTATGTTTCACAGTTTCAATTATTGCTTTCAAATATTGAACGAATGATTCCTGCACCCTTTGTTCCATGTTCCTTACTGTATTATATTTGCATCCTTATGGATGTTGTAACTTGTTCACCAGTAGTGATTTGTGTGCTACTTGTAGAAATATTGGAAGCTGATCTGTTTAAGTTTATAACAACATAATCCATAAATTTCAAGCTGTAAAGTAATTTTTTAACTTTTTAATACAGTTTAGAAACTCTTATTTGCATATGTTTCCCGCCACCAGAAAAGTGGAAGTTGCATTGCAAAGGTCTTTATTGATGCATCTCAGAAGGCTTCACGCTTTCCAAGAACATGAATTGTTGTTCTGAGAGCAAAACGGATAGTGTGATGATATGGCACAGAAATTAAGGAAAGTGAGAAGTAAAGAATGAAAAATAATCAATTAAAACGTGATACATTGAAAAAAGAATGAAAAGTGAATAGAAATAGAGGAAAGAATCTCTTATAGATGTTAACTACAACAAAATTGTAAATGATGTTGCTGCAGGTTGTGCGTAGAGACAATCTTTCCCTACGGTGAACAAAGCGCCTGTATAAAGTTACGTTCATTGGGGATATGTCTGTTGTAGTTAATTACAATATTAAACCTATTTAGTAATTTGAGTAATCTTAATGTTAGAGCCTGCTTCTGTGCTGTAATGAAGAGTTCGTTTTAAGTTTTCTGGCAAGAGAATACCATAGTCACTTGGAGATACCATCAATTTACAGGATGAAGCACAGGCAAAATGTTCCTTGTTTGTAAATTAATTTTGTTTTTCATAAGTGCAGCTTAGTAAATTACAGCATTTCTACCAAATTTACCACTTAATTGATTGAAATAACACCTTTCCCTCTTTATCTCCACAGATGATTCTTCCGTTTCTCCGTGTTTAACAGCAATAAAATATGGGCAAGAGATCTTTCAATATAAGGAACTTGATATGGATGTGCAACGGAGTCCTTGCAGTGTAAAATCATTATTTTCTAAAAGGTTGCCTGACTGTACGGGTTTTCTTTTAAATTGTTGAATAAAGTTTGTATTGATCACTTATTTATCTTGTCGCCTTTCATTCGCCATGTTCTCATTTCATTTGCATGAAAGGAACTCCATCTTGGTTGTGCAGTGTTGTGCTTTGAATGAATTGTGTTGACTTTTGTTTTGGGAATGATCTGTGCCACATGCGCTCCTTCCATTCTGTGTTCTTTGCCAATTGTTCTACTTTGTGCCATGTCAGAAATTAATACAGCTGTCAAAAATATAACCTTTCAAAAACAGATTTTACAAACAATCAATTAGTGGACCAAAAAAAAATCAAACAATGGACTTCGGTTGCTTTTCTATTTAATTTAGGGCCTTTGCTAAAGCTGCAACTTTGGTTTTGCATTCAAACAGCGAGAATGTATTGAGGATAGTTGTCTTGGAAAACGAATAAACAGTATCATCATGCATTGTGTTTAAAATGCAAGAAAATACCTCTGATACAGAACAGGGACAGACTTATTGGTTTCACTGATTGGAAAGTTAAAAATGCATGCTTTTCTAATTAAGCTAACCAAGTTTCCAGTGCGTCTTCAGTCTTGAGGGCTTGAAACAGTGGATATTTGCTCCTTACCACATAAGTAGTGTAGATCATGTGAACTGGTTGGCTCTGCCAAGAGTGCAACTTTTGATTTGCCAGATATTTTGCTAATGACTGGACGATTTCTGCAGAAATGTCGGTTCACACTTTTGTAAAATATTTATTCCATATTTTTGTCCCAGATTTTATTTTCTCCCTCTTGAACTACTTCTGCATCTTTGTTGTTACACAGTATGCATTGGCCACAGACAGCTTCCAGCTCGGATATGATGACAATGGTAACTGTAAAGGCGAAGCAGATACTACTCTATTATTGCCACAGAGACTGCAATGGGACATCCCAACGGAGGTGAGATATTTACTTTTCTATCTCTGCCACATTATTGACAAATATTGAAAACTTACCAGATTTTCTCCAGCATAGCCTCCCAAGCTTCCGCCGCTAAAGAAACTAAGGGACCGGTGGGGACACTAACCCCTCTCTTCTGATAGGGCGCGTACTTGCCATTCCCTATTGTCAATGTGCTAAAAATCAGGGATTTTCCCCTTTGAAAGCATTGTGGGAGTATTTTCTCCATATGGACTGTAGAGTTCAAAAAAAAAGCTCACCACCATTTCCTCTCTCACTACTTAAGATGAGCAATAAATGCCATCTTTCTTTGTGACTCCCACATCGCTGGACAGAATTTTTCAAAATTGCTTTCATTTTCATTGCACTTTCTATATCTATATTTTTGCCTCCCCCTCTGAAGATTTGGCTTCCTACAGTCTGCTGAATCCCCAAGTGCTAAAGCGGAAATCATTGATAAGCAATCAAGTGGAATCCTGGTTATATAGGCTTTTACTGAGGTAACAATTTTGCATGTGTGAGCCTACATAGTTGAGCCCGGTATTCCTTTTAATCCACCATTCAGCAGAAAAACATCAGTAAAAATAGGATTGGGGAATTCTGGTCTTAATATGCCAAGGAAAGAAATCAGTAGAAGCACCCCCAGGATGAGATCAAACTTGGGAAATGCTGAAGCTCTGACTTGGACCTTTTGGATTGTTTGTGACTCACTGATGCAACATGTGATATGGTTACCCTTGAAGCAATTCAGCACGTTTGTAAGAGTAACAGTCTGTGTACGAAGATATTTCTTGTTACTGCCCAGCCTGAAATTTTCTTCTGTATTAATCAGTGTTCTGTTTTCTCTCTCCCTGTTGATAGGTTGTCAGTCACAAGTTGTATGAAATAAAATCCTCCAATCTCACAACCACAATACAAATTCTCCCAAGCATATAATAGCCAACAGGTTCCTATGATAAAGTGCTCTTCACCTTATACTCTTGTAGCCCAGCTGCTGGCCTGGCACTCAAAATGGTCTAGACTTACTGCTGGCTCTAAAGCGGCCTTCCACAAGATAGCCTTGCAGATCCCACTTGAGAAAGATAAATCCAACCTAATACTGCCACTTCCATCAGCCTAAAATGGTTACAGGTCTGACACTGCTAGCGGCATTGGTGGAAACAATTTGAAGAGGTAAAATTGAGTGTCACACCTGAGATCATGTATATTGACTTAATACATTTGAAGAGAGGAAAATAATATTTGATACATGTTGACTTTTTTAATCTAATAACAGCTCCATTGTTCATTTTGCAAAACTGATTTTTTTTAACTCCTTTTCCTTCAGTGCCAAGAAGTGATCATGTATTCTCTGAAGGTGGCGCAGAAGCTGGCTGATGATGTTGATTTCTATGCATTCCCCTTCACTAAGTTTGGCAAAGGTATGATTAAGAAGTGCCGAACCAGTCCTGACGCCTTCATCCAGATTGCACTGCAGCTCGCCAACTTCAGGGTAAGAGCTCAAAAAAAGGCCAGAGGAGCAACTTGCTTGGGGTAGGTTTGAGATAGAGTAAAATTAGGAAATATGAGCAAACACGAGTGTTTGAACTGGGTCACTTAGTTGCTGGTGGGGTTTTGAGCGAAGTCAGTGTTCTGGTGTTACCTGGCTGTAGAAAGTGCAGAGTTCAGTAGTGGCTGCAGAATTACTGCTGTTTTATTTTTCGGTTTCTCCTAACACATTTTACAAAGGAGAAAAGCCAATGTGCTTTTACATAGAGCAAAGGAAAAAAATATTTGCCGCGTTTCAGAACCACCCCTCATGTTAGAGTTTGACTGATCAAATGGTTGCTGAGCTGCTAGACAAAGAGTGGCAGAAACGTGGGGGGAGGGGCTGAGCCAACAGACAAGGGGCTTCCTCTTCTAGATACAACTCTAATTCTGTTTTGGAGGAGGTCACTGTCAGAGTGTGTGATTCCTAAATTAATTGCATAATATTTGGTTCTGCGAAATGCAAATTCTTAAGTGGCTACTAGAGATGCAAACCATTCAATGAGTTTTTCTTTTGCCTTGATCTTTTGTGGTTAATGTTTAAAAAAATTTGCTATTGAAAATTGAGCATATCACAGACTGAATAGATCTGCTGTAACTTTGATACTCAGTCTCAATACAACAGAAGGTTATGGTCCAGTCTGAAGCGTAAAATAAGGTTCTCAACCTGGACAGGAAAATGTTCCCCTGGCATTGATTTTGGGTGGTTCCATACACGATGCCTTACTCCAATGGCTTATAGAAATCTAGAACCTGCACTGGTCATTGTTTCCCAGTGAAAGTTTCCACTTCTTCAGTGTTACATTTTGTTGCTCATAGTTTGCAGAGAACTTCAGCCCCTTTATGGGAATGGATTAGGTTGGATAGATGTTGGGCTATCAAACATCCTGTGAAATTTGTCTTTTTAAGGTTTCCCAATTTAATAAGGTGTTAACTCAGTTGCGCTAGACAGCAAACCTCGAAGACACACCACGTGTAAGCTATCCTTTTTCAGAACCAGCAAACAACAAGAAAAGCTTATAGTCTTCAGATTGTATGGAAGCAACATGATTATCTTCAGTGCTGCTGAAAGGGCACGCAGAGAACCAAAAAACAAGTCAGGCAAAACTTCAGTGGGCAAGGAGCTAAGGCAGAATTAAAATTTTACACTGAACAAAAGATATATCTCAGGTGAGCTGTAAGCCCATCATTATTGATCCAGAAGAAAATCCAAAATAATAGGCAGTCAAGTGTGAGCTCCTTATTAAAGTGTAATCCAATGCATTTGGTTTATACGTAGGAAGTATGGGTACAGTGACATGGTGATTATATTACTAGGCTTGGACTAATTATTCTGGATGAGTTCAGATCCCAGCTGGGGAGTTTATATTCAATTAATTAAATTTGGAATAAAAGGCTAACATTGTAAAGGTGACCATGACAACTGGATTGCTAATATCCTGTAATCAAGGAAACAATGCTCTCTTTACCCGGTTTGACCTGCATGTGACTCTACACCCTCAATGTGATTGATTCTTTTTAATCTGCCATTTGAAACAGCTGAGCACGCCACTCAGGTATTCAAGGAGGAGGCTTACCAGGTCATGGTAGGCAATAAATACTAGCCTCGGCAGTGATGCCAACGTTCCATGAGTTAATATTTTATTTTGGAAACCTTACCTCCTTCCTCAAAACAGAGGGGTGGAATAGTGATATGTGGAGGATGCACTGCCTTCTCATCCTCTTACTGGAGCAACATCTAAAACTGATAGAATATTGCTGAAAAAAGACATTCTGTCAAAATTTTTTGTCTCGTTGGGATAATTTGCAAGCAATACCAGAGTAAAGGGAAAATAGCATTTTCGTGTGGTACGGTTAACTGTCAGTCGTCATCATCAAATCCCACTGAGTCTGTGCCAACCTATCTACACCAATCCCACTTTTCAACACTTGGCCCATAGTCTTAATTGTTAAAATGTTTCAAGGGCTTGTCCATGTACTTAACATTTATTCCTCAGTATTACAAAAACAGATTACTTCTGGTCGTTATCACATTATATTGCAAGAGTTTGCTGAAAACAAATTGGCAGCAGTCTTTCCTACATTATTGCAGTGATTTCAGTTTAAAATGTCATTGTCTAAAGTATGTTCAGAAGTCCAATGGTTGTGAACATGCTGTATAAATGCATGTTTATCTTTTTACCCAATTTTCTGGTTGCAGGATAAAGGTTCATTCTGCTTGACCTATGAATCCTCAATGACGCGACTGTTCCGTGAGGGGAGGACTGAGACTGTACGCTCGTGCACAGTTGAGTCATCCAACTTTGTGACATCCATGGAGAGTGAGAAGTTTTCGGTAAGGAAAGGTACTTGTACTTTAAGGGCGTGGAATGGGCCTGTGAGGAAAGTTCAGAACATAATTTCTTTTATTGATTAAATTGAAATTTTACAGCCCCAAACATTGGTGTGGATAAGGAAAGGCGACTTCCACTGGTGATTGAGATAGTGTGTGATTAAACTTGGAGAGAGAGTAATCTAGCAAGTAGTTAAGCCAGTAATTGGGGTTTGTTGTTTCTTTTATTGACTGGGCAGTCATAAAGGGGGAACAGGTGGGACTGCTATGTGCACAGAGCCGTCAACGTTTATAAACTTATCCACAAAGATAGGGATGGGTAAGAAACAAAACCAAGAAACCTAATTGCCTGTGAACTGAGTGCATTGCTTGGGCCATTTCAGAAGGTAGTTAAGAATTAACCACATTGCTGTGGACCTGGAATTGCATGTAGGCTAGGCCAGGTAAAGATGATGGATTTCTTTCCCTAAATGACATTAGTGAACCAGATGGGTTTTTACTAACAATTGACAATAATTTCATGCTTACCATTAGACTAGTTATTTTATTCCAGTTTTTCATTGATTCACTTCTTACCATCTGCCATCGTGGGATTCGAAAACATGCCCCAGAATGTTGGCCTGAGTCTCTGGATTACTAGTCCAGTGACAATACCATTACACCTCCCATTTCTTAAATGTTCTCTTCATAGGTTGATGAATGTCTAAACCTGTTCCGTATTGCTGCCAAAAATCACCAGCACATCAGCAGACTTGCCATGACCGGATGTGGTGTTGATCGTCACCTCTTCTGCCTCTATGTGGTGTCCAAATACCTTGGAGTCAACTCGCCATTCCTTCAAGAGGTCAGACATTGTTCCCTCCAGTTTTAGAAAACAATAAGCAGGTTTCTGGTAAATTAAGGTTTTGTATTAATATTTCACAGCAGAATGGATTATTAAACACACCATTGCCAGTCAACAGGGGTGCTAGAGGGAGAACAATAGAGGTCACAATGAACTCCTGTATCTTGCAACCTGGTGACTATATGAACAGCATAATAGACTCCTTGGAGCAATTAATGTTCTTGTGCGGTTTGCAGGTGGTCAGCATTGAATCCAAAACATGAAATGAAGGAAAGTGTAATGATAAGGATCATCGCCCATAAAAATGAAAACCTCCATTAGTTAGCATTCTGAAATAAAAACTATGCTGGAAATACTTGACAGGTCTGCCGGCACCTGGAGAAGTGGAGTTAGCATTTAAGGTGGTTGACTCAAATTGTTTGGAAAGTTTGGGTTGAATCTTGTGCTCTCCCAACATGGGATGGGGAGAGACATCCTGTTCTCCATCGCAACTTGAGACTCTTAAGTGGGCAGATAATGCACAAGGAGCCTCACATCACCAATAGTGGTATTAGCTGTTTGGCAGGCTAGGGCTTGACAGATAGAGGAACACAAACAAATCTGTGCACAGCTGTTTGCAGACTGCTAGGAATTAAGGGATTCCTTTTTCAAGGCACTTGAATGTAGGATCAAATACCTGACAATTAATATGGGAGGACAAGGGGTGACCCACAGTGAGTGAATCTAGCTGTCCATGCTGCAAACTCCTGCCCTGCAGTTCCTGACCTGCCATCATTTATGTGGCTGGGATCCAAAGACCATCCTACAGGGAGGTGCCACCCCTCCCCCAGGGTCCTTGATCTCAGGTGAAGGCTCATCAAGTGCCTGAGTTGGGCTTGTACCGGACTCTAGCTGACAGCCGAAATCTCATTACCTCCACAGGAATCTGTTCCTCTCCACAGATGCTGCCCAATCTGCTGAACAATGAAATGTTGAGCATTTAATGAATACAGTAATTTTTGGTGATTAGAAAACTTACCAAATGTTCTTGTTGTGACATTTCCTTTGAAGAGATGTCGGAATAAATAGGGAAACAATGATTAGGTATTAGCACATGTTGACTTGACAGTAAGTTATGAGAGGGAGGAAAGACCAACACAGATGACAAAATTGACCGTTTTGAAAGTCTGGAATAGAATATGTAGATGTCTAGGCCAAGGATAAGTGTTTTGATTTGAGCACAATAAGAATGAAGAATGTCTTTCAATCGCTGGATTATCATGATTGATTCTGAATCTTGTGCAATAAAAGTATATTTTTGTAGACTGTCTTGTGTGAAATTAAACGTGGATTTATTTTTAGGTGCTTTCAGAACCGTGGTGTCTGTCAACAAGCCAGACACCCATCCAGCAGATTGAGCTGTTTGACCTTGTCAATCATCCAGAATACATCTCCATCGGAGGTGGTTTTGGCCCAGTGAGTAACAAAACTTCACTTCTATACTTAATATTTTTAAATTATGTTTTCTCTGTCTCTCTCCCTCTCTATTTCTCTCATACACATGCATGCACGTTGTTGCATGGCAAATGCATGATGCATTTCCTCAGTTGAGAGGTGAAGAACCTTTTTAAGTCGGTGGCAGTTGGCTGTACTAAATTGGCCAGGTTCTAGAAGTAGTAACATAGATTAGGTGCAGCACAAGAGGCGGCTATTAGGCCAGTTGTGCCTATGTTGACTTTTTCTGTTAGAATAATTCACTTAGTGCCATTCAGTTGCATTTTCATCATATGCCTGCAAACCTTTACAAAATGTCTTTAAAACTCTCTGACTGAACCTTCCTCTATGTCGCTGTCAGGTTGTGCATACAAGATTCTAACTGCTTGCTGTGTAAAGTTTTTTTTTCCTTGCACCACTATTATGCCAATCACCTTAAATTGATGTCTTCTGGTTCTTGACCCTTCCACCAAAGGGAAGAGTTTCTCTCTTTAATTTCCAGACTCACCAAGATTTTGAACAATTCTATCAAATATCCACTCAACCTTCTCTTCAAGCAGAAAGACCCCCAGCTTCCCTAACCTATCGATGTAACTGAAGGGCCTGTTCCCTGGAACTCCTCTCAGAAATCTTTTCTGCACCCTTTGTGATGTGCCCTGCCCAGAAATGGATACATTCTTCTAGCTGAGGTTGTAACCAGTGTTTTGTACAGGTTTATCATAACTTCCTTGCTTTTGTACTGTGACCTGGTTTATAAAGTCCAGTACGCTGTATGCATTTTTAATGCTTTGTTTTACCCATTCCCTCATCCTGCTGTGCCGTCTTCAGTAATGTTTGCATGTATATCCACAAATCACTCTGCTGTTGCTCCACCTCCCTTTATATTGCCCCTCCTCCAAACAGAATTACTGCACACTTCTCTGCCGTTAACTCCATTCACCAGTACTATGTGCTCACGTTCTGTTGTGCCATTAATAGACAGTGCTCTATCTTCTGTTTACTGCACTGTACTTTTGAGTAGTTCAAAAATATTTCAGGATATTCTTTAAATTAGTTCAACCTGAGCACTGTAGTATGAAACAGAAGAAGACAGTTGAGGGTTTCACTTCTAGCCATTGTCCTGAAATTCCTGATGGAAGATGTGTGTTTGAGGATATGGTTTAGGATCAGGAATAGGTTTAGCTCAGATTCCGCAATGATTGCTATCCTGCTGACTCATTCTCTGTTTCAGCCCACTCATGACCAGTGTACGTCTTGGCAAACTTTTTTTGCACCTGTGGAAGCAAACCAGCAAATAGCTGACAGGAGGGCAAGATGTGATGATGATAAATAGTGATACAATATTGGTGGGTTCAGTGATGGAATATACAAGGATGCAAAGTGACAGAGATAAAGGTGACGTGAGGGGCAAAATTCATGCTGTTAAGATTAAAATTAACCGATAAGAAAATTCACATGTATTTTGTAAAGATATTTTTAAAAGCATATTTTAAGAGATAAGCATCACCGACTAGATCAGCATTTGGTGCCCATTCCTAATAGAGTTTGAGGAGGTGATAATGCACTGCTTTGTTGAACCACTGCAATCCGTGTAGTGTAGCTGCACCCTCAGTGCCTCTTTATTTCCATTTTCAAACAATTAAAGTATTTGAACTCCTGATTCTCTTAGTTTATCTGCCCCTTTCAGTACTTTTCTGTTTTGTAAACAGTCCTTTTTTTTACCAGATGCCTACATTAAACTAGGCTACCCACCAGTCTGTTCATTCCACTGAACTGTCTCTGGCTTCAAGTCTCTTATCTTCCTCTTCGCTACCAAATTCTACCCAAATCCTTTACATGTGCTCACGATAAAATTGGGCTCAGCACTAACTGGATGTATACCATTTACACCAAGAAGAAGTAATCCCCTACAAGGGGCAATCTAACTACTGTCGCTTGACATTCAGCTGTGTTATTATTCCTGAATCCCTCATTATCAATATTCTGGCGTTACCATTGACTAGACGCTCTGCTGGATTAGCCATATAAAGACTGTGGTCACAATCGCAGATCAGAGTCTAGGAATCTCACAGCAAGTAACACCAGCAAGGACGTTGGTGCCAATTAAGCAGGCCACTATGTGTACAATACACAAGATGCACTGCAGTAACTCACCAAAACTCATTCATAAGCAGTTTATGGAAGGACAAGTGCAGTAGCTGCATGGGAGCACAATCTGCAAGATCCCCTCCAAACCACACGCCATCCTGACTTGGAGCTGTTCTTTCACTGTTTGTGTTAAAATCCTGGAACTCCATTTCTTATAGCATTAAATATAACTTTTCCAGAAGGACTGGAGCTGATTCAGAAGGTTAGCACACTGACCAGTTGAGCAAACCTGGCTGGGTAACAAATACTGTCCTTGCCTGTATTGCTCATATCCTTTAAAAGAATAAGGAAAACCTGTTCTTTATTCTTCTACCTCATCATTTAAGAAAAGAGGCACCTGTGCTCTGCAGCGTAACCTGGAAAGACTGACCATGTGTTACTTCCATGATTTTTGTCAATGTTTCTCAGTATTCAGTTTGTGAGAAGAGGCTGTGATCTTGTCATTCAGTGGGGGGAATGTTGGAAACACGATTGTTGGGCAAACCAAGATCCCACTCTGGCACAGTCCCTCCCTAGATTGTCCAATTTCTCCCTGTCTAAAAGTCCCAAACTTTCCTAAGTCTGGAATCTGTTGTCCACTTAGTTCTGGCGCTGCTGGGACTGCTAGAGCTGCTGGCAAACCAGTGTTATCACTGCAGACAACCTTTTGCTACAATTTGTCAGTTGCAACTGATGCTCTATCTTAAAGCCAGCTTTTAGACAAATGATTCTGCAGCATAAATTCAAATCGAAGGCAGCTGGGGACCTTGGAATTCAGATAATTAAATAAATCTGGAATAAAAAGTCAATTATGGTGACCACAAAACTACTGGTTTGTTACTTGGAAAAAACTTCTGGTTCAAATAAAAGCAAGATACTGTGGATAACAGGCAGCATGGTTAGCACTGCTGCCTCACAGCACTGGGGACCAAGGTTCGATTCCAGTCTTGGGCGGCTGTCTGTATGGCATTTGCACATTCTGCCCAGTTTCCTCCAGGCGTTCCAGTTTCCTCCTAGATGTGCAGGTTAGATGGCATGACCATGCTAAATTGCCCATAGTGTCCAGAGGTATGCAGGCTAGGTGGATTAGCAAAGAGAAATGCAGGGTTACAAGAATAGGATAGGGAGTGGATCTGGGTGGGGTGCTCTTCAAAGGTTTGGAGTGGACTCAATGGGCCGATTGGCTTGCTTCCACACTGTAGGGATTCTATGATTCTTTACTGGAAATCTGAAATAAGAATAAAGTGCTAGAGAAACTCCGTAATTCCTGCATAATTTGTAGAGGGTGAAACAGTTAATGCTTCTAGACCAGTATAACACTTCCTTGGAACAGTTCCAATGAGGAGTCATGCTGGACTCTGTTAATTCTGTTTCTCTCTCCAACAACAGTGCCAGACCTCCTGAGTTTCTTCAGGACTTTGGTTTTTATTTCGTCTGTCAAACCAATGCCTTTTGAGGAAGGAAATCTACCATCATTAGCTGGTCTGGCTTACATGTGTCTCTAGGTCCACAGCCATATGATTGACTCTTCTTAAATAGCCTCCAGGGGGTTGTACTAAATCACTATACTTGCAGCAGGAAGGCAAATTGCTGCAACTTTCTCAATAGAATTATTTGTGCTGGGTAATAATTGGACCAAGCCGAATCCATGAATGTGTTGTATGTTATACATATCCAGAATTACCCAGAGCAGAGACTAGTTTTTGTGTATATGAACTTAATCTGCAGTCCTTTATTCAGTGTTTTGAAATGTATTCTCTGTGCTTAAGTTCTGGCTTCCAGCTCTTTATACAGCTTTGTTTACTTTTCTCTGGTTAAGCCTGGCTGTGAACTCAATCAAGGACAGCAAGCAGAGATCACCTATCAGACTCTCTATCAAACAAATAATAATTGAACAGTGCACAATATATTTTAAAAGATGTTCCCAGCTGAGGATGAAAACTTAAATGGAACCACAAAAGGATTTTTTTTTACTTTACAGCTCACTAAATGCGAGCCCTTGTCTCTTTGTTGCTTAGGTTGCAGACGACGGGTATGGTGTTTCTTATATTATCGTTGGAGAAAATCTCATCAACTTCCACATCTCTTGCAAAGTCTCCAGCCCGTTAACGGTAAAGTCCCAGCGCACACTCCTTACTTACCTTTCCCTGCATTCATTTGCGTTGGAAGCAGGGTAATGCTTTCATCCAACTTCCAAGATCTGACATCCGGGGAACTTGTTGGTACTCTGCAGCTTCCTGTTGCTATTCTGCATTCGCAGACAAAGGCAAAGGAATCTTGCCAATATGATCAGGTGAGCCACTTTGTGATAAAACATAATAGAGCTTATGTGTGCCGCACATCTGCCTTGCTGGAATACCAGTGTGCTGTTCCAGTTTGAGACCGAGCTCATCTCAACAACTGATAACTGGTCTTTATAAAGTCCTTCAAGATTTGGAAGCAGTGGAATTTAGGGAGGCAATTCCAAGAGTATTGGGATGAACAACTGTTTGTCATGGGGGGAAATGGAACCACTGAACAATAGTTAATTGGAGAAAGGAAATGTAGAATGTACAGTTCTTAAATGATACTAATAACATTCTTCCTGTTTTTACTTTCCAAAAGGACGCACATCGTTTTGGTGAACACATCGTACAAGCGATGTCTGACATCCTCGCACTGTTCAACCTGGATGCAAGAAAGCCCTAAATGTAGTCATTCTACCTGCCTGACACAACAAAAGGGAGGGGAAGAAAAACACTGAGGATCCCGCACACCCAAGATTGCTTGAACAGTTTGTTCTGCTAAAGGACTTGGCGTGCGTATGCACTGTTTTTTTTGTCAACTTGCATTATTTATTCATTTGTGTCAAGGGGGCTGATCTTAAATTAAAAGTGAAAAAAGCAACAACAATGCAAAAGAAAGAGATTTACAGTTGGAACTCTGGTGTGCAGAGAAGACAGGGCTTGAACTTAACATTAACTATTAAAATGCTGTTTTCCCTTCAAAAGATTAAGCTATAATATTTTATTCTTCTAGTCGTTCTCAGTTACCCTGCATGAGTTGCACCATGTGTTGCACATCTACATATCCTTAAAGTTGGGATCTAGAGTAGAACAGTGAAATTTTAAACCTCACATGGAGACTCTGGGATACTAGCACAAGAAGAATCAGCAAAATGGGAGAGATTTGCCCACTATAGCCTGGGAAGGAAAGTTTGATACTATTCCAGAATGATTCACTTCCCAGGTCTGTAAATGCAGCATTGACTGGAGTGGTGAAAGATCTAAAAATAAAATTTGCTGCAGCTTTCTGTTTGTTTTGAGGGCATCAGTTGCGTAGTGCATCAAAATATGTGATCATTCTGCATGCCTTGGATCATTATGAAGGAAGAACTATTCTAATCAAAGAGAAAAGGGTTCTGCTTTTGTTTGCACCACTATATCCCTCGACCCTAATTGCACAGAGCTTTCAAAATAAGATAGAGGACTGTAAGAGTGCAGAACATCCAGATATGTTTACTGGACACAACAGTGTATTTCCTTAAAAGGTTGATTTTTAAATCTGGGTACAATCAATACCCAAAACATAATATAATTTCTGGAGACAGCATTACTTTTCCACCCAATGCTACTGTAGTACTGTGTTTATTGTAAAGTTAGTAGTGCCTTTGGATTAGTGAACTATATCTAACAATGAGCAATTGATTACAGTGGGCAGCAGCAAGGGAAAGGGGCATAAATTTAAAGAGAGTAGTTGGAAATGATTGCAGTTGCCTGAGAGAGAGAGACTTCTATTCCATTTAGTGAGAATTGAATCTGATTGTGGTGTCTAGCAAAGAAATGATAGTTATCTTCTCCAAATCATTATTAAAATCTAAATTCCATTAATGGCCAGGACTAGGCAGAAGAAGCAATTTGAATGCAAAACAATTCAGTTGTTTCACTGTTACCACCAACCATCAAGCACAATCATTTGACATTTACTCTGAGAAACAGAAAGGTGCATCAAATCTCATTACTGTTGAGGAAAGATTTCACATCCTATCCACATCTATTAACCCATATTAAGCCTCCTTATTTTTTAAAATATTTTGAATTTTCTCTGTTTGGGGTTAGTTTGTGTTTAAACATAATCTTCTGAAGATTGAAAAAGACATTCTCCCCATTTTTTAATCATTTTAATGTTTGGCAATTGCCTTGTTTTTAAAACTGTTAAATTCAAGCTCTGTCTGTTGAAGCTGGTGCCTTTAAATGCAGTTATTAAATATAGAACTGATTTGTTTTCATTAAACTGGACTTCTGGTTAGCCAGCTATGGCTCCAGGTTATGGCCATCCCTCATTTTCACAGCCTCTGTGCGGAATGTAAATTTGGAAAACGTGATGGAAGCAAGTTCTTCCCATTGACCACAATTGAAGTAAAATTCACCGGGAACTAAATAAAGTGTGGCAGTGGAAAAGGGGATGGGGAGGCTGGGGAATCCTGAATTGAATAAAAAGCAGCTGTTAAAATGAATCTGATTATCTTTATGGTTAAGTGGGGATTCTAGGAATTGAGTGCAAGGTGTGCAAACCTTATTACGAAATGCAGCAAATCTGTAACTGCATTTGGGAAGATTGCAACTATTCTCCATTTTAATCAAATTGTGGATCTAATGTGATGTTTAATTGATGTACATAGATTACTACCTGTTAAAACCAGAGGGTTTCAGCCCCACCCTTTACACCCACCTCACTTTATAATAGTGATGCTCAAATATCATTTCAAAATTGTTCACCCTGACCCCGCAAGCCATTTCTTTTTGGCAATCATTCTGCCCTCACCTCTGCAGAACTAATTGTATCACAGCCAAATCTGGACTAAGACATGTAATAGCCTGTTTATGAATAACTGGCTAACCAGAAGCAAGAGGATGGATTTAGATCCATGGTATTTATAATGTATTTGTATATATTCTATTAAACTAACAATTCCATGAAGCTATTACTGCGAGACACTAGGACTGTCTGGCAGGACAGCAACACAAAACCAAAAGGGAGGAGGTGGAAGCTGGGAGTCTTGAACACTAGAAACAGGTTAAAACGGATGGAATTAAGAAGTGATTTAAGGATGATTAAATGACAATCACACTTAAAATAACTCACTGTGACAATTGCAAAACTTTGATCAAAGCTAATAAAATACAAAACTGAGATCTTGGGTCTCAGTAGGGATTTAAAATATCCTTTTTATATATGGAAAGAAATAAGTGAGAAGGATTTGTTTTGACAAGGATTATTTCCTACTGTCTCTTTCTCTCTTTGTCTTTAAGAAAATATAATAACTCACCCCCAGCTCCCCTTGCAAATCATTTTATCAATGTTATTTAATTGGTATTTAACAGTACAATCAAATCTCACCTGTCCTGAGCACAACATCAGGGGTTACAAAAACAGTAGTTCTGGAAAAGCTGAGAAAAAAATCAGAGTTAATGTTTCTGGTCCAGTGATCCTTCCTCGGTTATTTTAAGGAAGGGTCACCGGACCCGAAACATTAACTCTGATTTTTTTTTCTTGACAGATGTTGCCAGACCTGCTAAGCTTTTCCAGCAACTTCTATTTTTGTTCCTGATTTGTAGCATCTGCAGTTCTTTCGGTTTTTTTAGCAGGAGTTACAACACTGCCTAGGCAGTGTGATACACGTTGGTGTTGTGTTCAAGATTCCTCATGATTTGCCAGTTTCAACATAACACATGGAGGCATGTGTTGTTGGTAACTACTAAACCCCATGGTCCTGTTGTCAGGACGCTCACATTAAGGGCTATTTATCAGGTTGTTGTGTATGTTCAATTTTAGCAGCTGATTATGTACAAAGGCTGCCTCTGGGAAATCCTCATGTCGCACAGCATGAGAATTGGGAAAAAAAACTTAGCTTAGGTTTGGTGTGAGCAAATTACAAAGGCCTATCCCAGAAGTCAGAGGGAATCTGATATCAGTGGTGGTATTTTTCAATTTTGTTCTGTTAAATTTTGACAGTGCTGACTCGTTCTGACACATGTCCCATAGGCAAGTCAGTTATCAGACTTAATCTGGCTATACCAATGTTCATAAACATTCAAATTATCCACAATTGATCTGTTTTAGCAACAGTGATGTAGTTTGACTTAAAGCTGCACATTCCAGATATTATGGCGAGAAGCGAACCAAAATTAAACCAGACCTCGATCTGCATTTCCAGGGTATTATGGTGCGACCTTTGCCAAATAAGATAGGTTCGTTTAGGATTATTAGCTGATCCTGGCATGGGGTTGAAGGTTGTGTGGTGGTCGTAAGGACCAAGTTTGAGATCAATTGCAGAGGATTCCCAGTGTATTACCAAAGAGCAATGTGACCAAAGGACCACATTATATGACTACAGTTTTCAATCACACAAGCATTTATTTACCTCCACTCTGCATTTATGGAATGAATTTTTTGCCACATTTCTGGCATTTTTTAAATTGTTAATATTTTACTGTTTTAGATTTTGCCCTTAATCATTACAGCTCTTAGCCTTTTGTGTAACAGCCTAACCAAATGGATTACATTTACGTTAGAGTTTTGGCCCTGTTTTACATTTGTGTCTTTTCCCCAGTGCAAAGAAAAGGATAAAGGTGAGCAACTTAAGGGTTACATTCAGGAGTCCGCAGTGGCTGAACTATGAGAAAGGGCTATCAAGTTACCACGATAAGGTGTCTTCAAATGGTGCAGTGTACAGCATTCAAGTACCATACCAGCACAGTGGGGTGTACACTGGGCTGTGTGGACTTTACAGTTTGAGATTTCTGTCCCTCCTCCATAAGAAAGGAAATGTAATCACCAGGAAGAAAGCATGGTGATTGATTACAAAGACCTCCACTAGCAATTTCATCAGAGCTGCTTCTGATTTGGTTGCAGTTTTTTCATTAGAAATCCTGGTGTGATCCTGCAAAGTGGTCTCTGCCAAGGCTAAAGCTTTGGAACAAACCCAATATAGAGTTCCAACATTCCTGCTGGGAGGCTTGGGGAAGGCGAGGAACAATAAAAGCCACAGAACCTCGCTGGCCTGCTTCACTGATGGTGTGAATTTGCATTTTTCAGATGTAGAGTAGGATCAATCAGCTCATGCTCTGTCGGAAAGATTTGCTACCTAATTGATAGACACATAGGTTCCCAGTTACTTGAAGCTTACTGTGGGCACAGATAACATGGGAGAGTTTTACAGATGCCCAGAAAGATCTATTCTGAGAAGAAGG
This sequence comes from Ginglymostoma cirratum, assembly GCA_024137785.1. NCBI lineage: Eukaryota > Metazoa > Chordata > Chondrichthyes > Orectolobiformes > Ginglymostomatidae > Ginglymostoma > Ginglymostoma cirratum. Next base: position 11,482,022 of record JAHRHZ010000008.1, on the reverse strand, counting down.
TGGATTCTCATGACACCGATTCAGATCACTGACTATGGAGTTGTTGTGCCTGTCTCATTGAACTCCACTCAGACAGGAACAAAACCTAAGTCTTTTTACCTAGTAGCAGGGACTCAGAGTGTGGAGAAACTGCACGTTCACTAACTTGACAGACAGCCTAGCACTCTTGAAAACTTCAAATTTGTTTAAGTTAAAGCTGCTGCTACTCCCAGGGATGCAAAGCTATTTGAAAATGTCCTGTATCCAGGCTGAGCTGTTGGGATTAATTCTGTTACAGATGGTCCTGAGACCCTGCTGAATTAACTGATCTCAGCAAGGGTTGCGGAACAAGAGTGAATAGTCAGTGGACCAGGAGGGGAAAAATCCACTGATTTCATCCAATCACTGCTGCTGGAGCATGCTGGTGTCTTTGTATGTGTGTGCGTGGTCCGCATGATCAGACTGAGCTGTGATGGTCTTTAAGATTGAGAAGTTTGTTGCTTCTCATTGTCTTGGTCCATGCATATGAAAGGGGCACTGGAAAACATCAGATTCTCAGCAAGTAGTTGGTGTTCTTAGCAAAGAAGAGGTCTTGAACTTCTTTGGCAGCTTCATCCTTTTCAATCCTTGAGCTTTGAAAGGCTGCAGAACGTTGCCTCAATCCTGTATGCCCCACTTTTCATGTCTCTTGATTCATTATCACTGCATAGAGCAGTGAATAATAATTTGCCAATCTGTGTATGATAGAATCTGGTATAATCCCCTGAATGTAATCCATTCTTTCAAAACTGTCAAGTTTAATCCAACTTCCAAACCTGTAACTGCCTATTTTTCTCTTTCACATATTCATAAAATACAAAAGTAAGTAGTAAGAATTTGCCCATATTAAGAATCCAGTCTCTAATATTTTTAGAGAGACAAGTTCCTAGTTGGCAAGGGGATTTAAGGATTTAAATCTGACTATTCTTGAAATGCTGTTGTTTGAGTAGCCTTCTACCTAGCAGATGCTGTTGTGGTTCATGTCTTCTGCTGTCCACTTACATGTTTATTGCTGTGCTGTGAATTATTCCTCACTGCAATTCCCAGCTGTCTTTATGTAGGAATAAAGTGGGAACAACAGTGAGTGCAGAATTTTCCTGACGAGTGCATTTTGAAATGAACATTTTTTAAAATTTAATGCAGCAGAACATGTACAAGAACAAGCAGCACACCTATGAACACGTAGTCAGCCTGGTTAGTGCTGCAGTCGTACAAAACTCATGTTAAATATTGTGCACAGAACCCACTTGTTTTGTGTGGGAACGGGTATCTCTCCATTTGGTGCTCTCATTTTCTGTGTCATAAGATTTTTGTCTCCTATGTCAAATCGTGTTTGTTGCATTATCGGTTGTTTTTATTCTCTCAATTCTTTCGACTTTCGTTTTTGTAAATGTCTATGCAGGTATCAATGCAATCAGTAAGGGACACTCAGAAGTAAAATGCCAGTTGCCTGAAACTATCAGTGTACTGTCTCCATTATTTCTGCATGCATCCTAGGTTTATGAATATGTTGGAATTTCTAAATATGTTCATTTAACGTGAAGTGTTTTTGTTTGTGAAAATGTCTCTACATGATTGGCTGTGCCTATGCGCCTGGAGCCAAATGTGGTTGTGACTATATTTTTGCAGAAAATACAGTCATGGAGACTGTGCAGACCTTTAAAATGCTGGCGGGATCTGGATGTAGAAGACCCACACCCATTTTTCCCAGAATTAATTTTTTTGCTGATAGGGTCAAGGGGTCAGGTTACACATGAAGGAAACCCAAACTGAGTAGGACCTAGAACTTGGTACTTCCTTGCCTGAGGAAGGATCTTATTTCTTTATTTTTCTTTCATTCACGGGATGAGGACGTTGCTGGCTAGGCATTTATTGCCCAACCCTAATTTCCCAGAGTGCAGTCAAGAGTCAACCACACTGCTGTAGGTTTGGAGCCACATATAGACCAGATCAGGTAAGGATGGCAGTTTCCTTCCCTAAAGGATCTTAGTGAACTAGATGGGTTTTTCTGATAATCGGCAATGGATTCATGGCCATCATTTAAGATTCATAATTCCAGATACTTATTGAATTCAAATCCCACCATCTTCACTGGTGGGATTCAAAATCGGGTTCCCAGAACGTTGTCTGTGTCTCTGGATTAACCGTCCAGCGATAATACCACTAGGCCATTGCATGCACCCCCCTTTGCTATAGAAGTGGTGCAGCGAAGGTTTACTAGATTGATTTTTGGGATGGCAGGACAGACCTATGAGGAAAGATTGCGTTAGTTAGAATTAATTGGAGTTTAGAAGAATGAAATGGGGGATCTCATGGAAACCTGTAAAATTCTAACAGGACCAGACATGTCGGATGCAGGAAGAATGTTTCTAATGGTGGGGGGGGAGCCCAGAACCAGGGAGTCATAGTTTGAGGATAAAGGATAAGTCCTTTTGGGCATGAGATGAGGAGAAATGTATTCATCCAGAGAGTGGTGAATCTGTGGAACTCACTACCACAGAAAATGGTTGAGGTCAAACCATTATGTTTTCAAAAAAAGAGGTAGCTTTTGTGGCTGAAGATATATGGAGGGAGGGTAGAATTAGGTTATTGGGCTCAATGATTAGACATTGAGTGGTGGAGAAAGCTCAAGGGGTTGCATCACCTACTCTTCTCATCTTCAGTGTTTGTGTTCTGGGTCTCTGTTTCTATGAATCTACACAGACCCCAGTTGCGTTACAGCAAGGGATTAGCCTGCAACGTTTGTATGTTTAAGTTTAGAGGACCTTTGCCCAAGTACCCATTCTTGTGGAAGCCACATTGATGGATCCAGGGTGGCCATACCTGGAAACCAGGAATACTGGCCAGTCAGTAGACCAGTGCTGTGGAATTGCCACCAGCATCAAGCATGGAGCTAACAGTAATCACAAGGCCTCCTTCCATTCACAAGTCTTCAGTACAGTCCTCAACCAAATAACAGCAGAGCATAGAAGTGCAACGAAACAAAAAAAGTGCATAGCGCACCTCCACCCCTCGTCTAATGCCTCATTATGTGAACAGTTGCGAGGTTTAAGTGTGAACAGTGACCATTTGGATTTGAAATGTCCCCAGAATAAAAAAAAAATCACTAGGCATTAATTGTCCAGTACCTCAGTGGCCAAGTCAGCAATAAACCAGAGGAATTGCCATCCTAGAGCAGAACTTCCAAAGGAGGAGCCAGGACCATGAGTGGGCTGGAAATTTGAGGATGTGCATTTTGAGACAGCAGTGGAATGCTGATCAAGTTGTAACAGCTGTGCAGCTGTTCTGCCAGCCTAACGGGGATTGTCACTGAAGCCTTGTGATAATTCTCAAGCCTCAAAATAGAGGGTGGGCGAGAGTCACAGAGGAAAAGGTTTTGGAAACAGTGAATCTGAAATTGCTTAGCCATGGACTTCATGGTAACTCAACCCAGTTCTGTCCTTATCTGATTTGCACATGTGCCCCACTTACTTTTCAGGGAGGACATCAAAGCCATGAAGAACTCCATTCTGATCTGACATTGCAAACCCTCATACACCATGCAGATTCCAAACTGCCAGCATGGTAGTCTGCAGATGGGAGTCACTTGGGTTATGAATGTTCTTTTTATAAAGCAAAGCTAAGAGGTTTCCTTCAAGAATTTCACTGCAGTTACCAATAGTGCCTCAAAAATGAGGATCCACCTCTTCAAGTGATCTCCCGCTACACCCAAGCCATCAGGTGATGTTTTACAGGTGAGTCTGGGAGAAAGAATGGAAAATATTCATCGTTCTATAGGGAAGGGGTCTTGTTGGGGTACAAAATCAATGATATGACGATGAGCTTTGGTGATTGCTCTGTACCAGGCTCTGCCCATGAACCTGTAGACCATGAGATAGTAGGAACTGCAGATGCTGGAGAATCTGAGATAACAAGGTGTAGAGCTGGATGAACACAGCAGGCCAAGCAGCACATCCCTGGACACTGGGCAATTTAGTATGGCCAATCCACCTAACCTGCATATCTTTGATCTGTGGGAGGAAACTGGTGCACCCAGAGGAAACCTGTGTAGACATGGGAGAACATGCAAACTCCAGTCATCCAAGTCTGGAATTGAACGTGGTCCTTGGTGCTGTGACTGAGCAGTGCTAACCACTATGCCACTCTGTAATGACTGGATAGGTCTCTTAAATAGCTGTGATAGGCACAATGGGTGAATGGTCTCCTTCTGTACTTTATCATTCTCTGATGTTGTCTTTGATTGTTTCAGGAATTGGATTTTGCATTGGTTCCCAAGAACATTTGGAGAGGAATGTGGAAGGTTCACCATCCCTGAATAGTGTTCACGCCATGGCATCTTAGTCTCAAGACAAGAGAACCTGCATATCTTGGAGTGGGGAGGGAGGAATTTGGGTGGTATGGTCTATAGGTTATAAGATAACAAGGTGTAGAGCTGGATGAACACAGCAGGCCAAGCAGCAGCAGAGGAGCAGGAAAGCTGAAGTTTCGGGTAGAGACCCATCAGAAAAAATTTTTTTCTGAATAAGAGTCTTGACCCGAAACGTCAGCTTTCCTGCTCCTCTGCTGCTTGGCCTGCTGTGTTCATCCAGCTCTACACCATGTTGTCTCGGATTCTCCAGCATCGGCAGTTCCTACTATCTCTTTTTTGCACTGTAAGGATTCAATAATACTTAACCACAGAGCTTTTATCTCCCTTTATCTATTCAATCCCTCTTAAAGATTATAATTAAGGCTGATTCTACTAGATAGTGATAATTGAATGCACTACATGCTGCGTTTTTTAAAAAAAACCTCATCTCTAGTTCTTTTGCCAATTACTTTTTAAATGTGTCCCATTTGAAATGTAAAAAACCTTAAAGAACTGTTGGGTCAAGGAGGCGGGGATGAGAGGGAGGGGATTGGGAGATTTTGAAACTGGTGAATTCCACATTCAGGCCATCTGGCTGTAGGCTCCCGAGGTGGAATAGGAGGTGGTGTTCTTCCAGTTTGCGTGTGGCATCATTGTGGCACTGGAGGCGGATGGACACCACCAAGGGAATGGGGATGGGGGAACATTACCTCCCTGTAGCTAACCATTTTAATGTTGATTATAGCATACAGAGTGCAGATGCTCTGCAATTCAGTCACCAAGTCTGCACTTGGTCTTACTGATGTAAAGGAGGCCACATCGGGAGCAACGGATACAGTAGACCAGGTTGGAGGATGTACAGGTGAACCCCTGTCTGATATGGAAAATTTGTCTTGGGCCTTGGATGGAGATGAGAGGGGAGGTGTAGCACCTCCTATAGTTGCGGGGAAAGGTGTCGGGTTTGGTGGGGAGTGTGGAGCGGACGAGGGAGTTGTGGAGGAAGCAGTCACTACGAAAGGCAGGTGGGGTTGGATTTCAGGTGGCGGAGGATGATGCGCCAGATGCGAAGGTTGGTAGGGTGGTATGTGAGGATCGGGAGACTGTCTTTATTTTTGTTGGACGGAGGGTGGTTGAGGGAATTTTGAATCACTGGAGGCGTGGGGGAGAGAGGGAAAGAGTTATGCTCCTTAAAGTAGGAAGACAAATGAGATGTCCAGTAGTGCAATGCTCCATCTTGGGAGCAGATGTGTCAAGAGGTGGAAGAATTGGGAGTAAGGGATTGTATTGGCATTTTGGGTCAACAGAATGGGGAAGTTTTCCCTGGAGTAATGGAGGTGAGGAATGACCTTTTATAGAAGTTTATAAAATCTTCAGGGGTATGGATAGGGTGAGTAGGAAAGGGCTTCCCCCTCCCCACACTAGGGGAATCCAAAACTAGAGCACATAGATTTAAGGTGAGAGGGGAAGGATTTAAAAGGGATCTAAGAGGCACCAAGAGGGTAGTGTGGGTATGGAATAAGCTGCCTGAGGAAGTGGTGGAGGCTAGTACAACTATAATATTTAAAAGGTATTTGAAATGGGTATATGAACAGGAGGGGTTTAGAGGAATATGGGCCAAAAGGGACTAAATTAATTTAGACTATCTGGTTGACATGGATGAGTTGTACTGAAGGCTCTGTTTCTGTGTTGTACATCTGTCTATGTAGAAGAATAAAACAGTAGTATATGCTTTTTAAAAATTAATTCATGGGACACAGGTGTCTTTTGTCAGCAGTTATTGCCTAAAGCCTATCCCTCATTGTGAGAGGGAAGTCAGGAGGTGACCACATTGTTGTGGGTCTGGAGTCAAGTTAGATAAGGATGGACGCTTTCCCCAAGGCATTGGTGAACTGAAGGGGCTTTTGCAACAGTGATCTCTGTTGCGTTCGTGTTTTAATCCAGAATTTCAGGGATTTGCGCCCATAACGTTATATACCCTAAGACCATTAGACTGGGTTCTGAGTTACAAGCCCGGGCCACTTTTGTCGGTTGTAACAATAGAAGCAGTTTCTGGACGTGCCGCTTGGGGGAGTACGTTAACCAAGGTCTGATTGACAGCAGGGGGGCGCGTGCGCAGTGAGAGGCCGCCGCTCCGCGGACAAAACACTCGGTGCGAATTTGAACTGCGCCGGAGATATGTTCATATTGAAATAAACTCGCGTTTTGTTCCGTATCGGGGAAGTACAAACGATTAAGATTAAGATGAAGGAAGGCGAGCTGAGTGAAGCCCGAAGCATTACCCAATGATGGGGGAGGGCGTCATGCCAGTCACGCCGGTGAGGTGGGGCCTAAAATTGATTGGAGTCAACGCGACCCAATAGAGATGACGAGCACTATCGGTCCGGCCAATGGTAGAGGAGGGTGGGCTCTCATAGGACGGCGGTGCCCTGGTTCGCGTGGGGCCGCTCGCCCTCGTGAGGTCATCAGGTGGCGACGATCGGTATCAGCAGCGCCGGGAGAAGGCGGGGGTCTGGGCGACGGTAAGTCCGGGGATGCTGCAGGCCCTGTGACTGATGCTTGTTCGCACAGCGTCTGGTCCCCTTTCCAGAGATGGGAGCGCGTGCAGGTGAAGAGGATAGCTCCCCCACCCCATTGCTCTCCGGTTGCAGTGGGGCATCCGGACCTCAGTGAGGGACCCCATTCCCAGTCAGCGCCCGGTGTCCGCCTGTTACTCCATCAGATGGACATCCCCATCCCCCTCGTCCTCCTCCCCGCACCCATCCCCATCACCTCACCCATCACCTCACCTCACCCCACCCCCTCCCCATCACCTCACCCCCTCCCCCTCCCCCCCACATCCTCACCGCCCATATATCCTCACATGCTCCCCCACATCCTCATCTCCCCCAACCCCATATCCCCACCCTCACTGCCTACACATTCCCATCCCCACGTTTTCCACTCACCTCCTCCCCATACCCAGTCAGGGTCCCGTGCCCTCATATCCACTCAGCCTCCACATCTGTATGCCCCTCTGCCACATTCCACTCCACCCACTACCGCCCCCCGCTATTCCCTCCTCCAATCTGAGGATTTGGGAGTGGATGATGCTAGGGGGAAAAGAGATGTGTATCATTTAGTGCACAAAGAGAGCAATGTGTTTTTGTTTTGCACAAAATTTTGATTAGGTGTCCTGCATCTTCTTCGGGTACTCCCATCAGGAATGGTCTGTTTATACTGATATCTGAGCCTAAAGGATTTAAGCTTAAGGGCAGGAGTATAAGAACTTGAACAGCATAGACTAGCAATGGTCAATTGGATGCCACCAAGACTCAAATCCAGTTAATTCAGGGTAGCTGCTTGTTGAGGGTTGTTTGTTGTATTCATTTCATTCAGCTGATTCCTGGGATGAAAGGATTTGTCATTTGAGGACTGTTTGAGTAGGTTGGACCTATAATCATTGGCATTTAGAAGATTGAGAGGTGTCTTATAGAAGGCTGGTGATCATCAGTCGCATGATCAAAGCCAACAGAAGTGACTGATACCTACAGACACTAGGATGCTTGCGGTCCAGCACCAGTCCTCCGTGTACTATACTTGAGTTATTCCCCTCCTACACTGGGATTCCTCAGCAAGTTGCAGGCTTTGATTCCACCTTCTTACAGAAGACTCATTGTTAGACTGAAGGTGAGGAAACACATGGAGCTGAAGTCACAGCCTTTCTGTGCATATTTCACGAAGTGATGCTTGGCAGTTTGTTATAATCTGATTTAGTTCATGGGATCTATTGTTTATCGGAATGAGAAGGTTTTGTACTGTTGATCACAGTGCCAAGGCATGAATCACTATATCAGGAATTTTGAATTCCTTAATGATAGTCTTTAATGTTGACACTGCTAATAATAATGCGGAGTTGTGAGATTGTAATTCAACAGAGATCTTGATAATATCATAAACCACTGTGACTTGCTGGTCATACCTCAACGTTGATTTCCTGTGAGGCGTCTCATTGTTTCTACAGGTCACTAATCTGTCAGTCGGGGCAGTCACTGGCACAGGTCACCCCCAAAAGAGCACTGCTCGCTGAAGCTAAAGGTGCTTCTGCAGCACATGTGCAGTTACTTTGCACACACTTGATGCTTTGTTGTACCTCCATAAAGTGGTAGAGATACACAGCACAGAAACAGACTCTTCAGTCCAACTTGTCCATGCTGGCCAGATATCCTATATAAATCTAGCCCCATTTGCCAGCATTTGGCCCATGTCCCTCTAAACCCTTCCTATTCATATACCATCCAGATGTCTTTTAAATGTCGTAATCATATCAGCCTGCTCCACTTCCTCTGGCAGCTCATTCCATTTTATATCCTTTCCCCTCACCTTAAACCTATGCTGTCTAGTTTTGGGGGGGGGGGGGGGGGGGGG